>NJFT01000071.1:0-177270 GCA_002221725.1 Scedosporium boydii | reverse complement strand
TGGGATAGGTAGGTAAGAAGAAGAAGAAGAAGAAGAAGAAGAAGAAAAGGGGGAACTTCTTCCTTTTCTTTACCTTTACTATAAGATAAAGAAGGAAGATGATAGAGTAGAGTGAGGTGAGGTGAGGCGAGGTGAGGTTCTAAAGTGGGTCTTCTTTTTATTTCTAGGGTTATTATTGGCTAGAATTAGCTATAGAAAGTGACTTAGAGCTACTTTGTACCTCGAAATTACCTTTACTTAATTATTTCTAGTTTACTAGTAAAGGGAATTTTATTCCGACTTCGGAATCGGATTCTTTATATTATTCCCGTCTTAATGGTATCTTTTACTTTCTATGCATCGAACGTGGTTATTTTCGTTTTCTTTTAAGAAGGAAATTTCCGGCCGGGAAACGCCGTAGCCCCAAGGGCCGGTTTAACATATGGTTTGGGAGGAAATATGGTTTGGGAGGAAGTATACCGTTCGCGCCACCGTGCCGGCACCGTGGGTACTTTCTATTTCTTAGCGAAATCCTTCAGAAACGAAAGTCTCGTTTTTTCCTCCCAAACCATACTTTCCTTCCAAACCAGCGGCCCATGGTGGTCAATGTCTTCTCTGGTAGGGCGGGAGGGCTAGTTTAAATATTAGCGACTTTGCTCTCCTTATACTATTGTCTCTAGGGGAACAACATAGTAGGCTTGTGTCATGCCTAAGCTCACTTTAGAAAGGAATTATAGGCTACGAGTAATGCGAACTTAATGCCCCCGGTGCGAAACGGAGTATAGTAGGCATATCTACGCTACTTTTACTTTTGGGGATTGGGGGTGGTTGCGTCAAGGCATACTCTCATGGGACTTGGTGTTACCTCGATATACAAGGGCGGGACTGATGGGCCACTACCCGAAAAAAAGGGATAAAAAAGTCGAAGAAATGTTCTCTGCCGAGTCAAATATAAATCCATCTACCTGCAATAGATAACTGCACTACCTACAGAATCCTTCTGTGTGCCGAAATAAGTGCAGGATCGATACCCCGTCATCTACGCCAGTAGGGTTATTATCCTCCATATTAGCTTACGCTAAGCACTGTTAAAATCTGGAGGTATAGCCTGATAATGTGAATATAATACGGTGTTACGCCCGAGCCCCGCATGCTGGCAGCGAAGGGTGAAGATTGTGTCAACGCAATTGAAGTTGGCGAGAGTTTGATGCCTTCACATCTACTGCCAACCGTAGTTAACTGCGTACGATGAAGGCCGCATTGCACTTCTTCTTTCTATGCGCCGCCGTGAGCGGCGCACTGATCCCCAGGCATTCTACAATTGTCTCCCGCGACATCGAATTGGAGTCCGAATACGACTTTGTCATCGCTGGCGGCGGTATCTCCGGGCTCACCGTGGCAGACCGCTTGACCGAGGACCCCAATGGTACAATCCCATTACGAATAGGTTTTGAGGCAAAGAGGACTAATTGTGGCAACAGTCAAAGTTCTTGTTATTGAAGCAGGGCCGTTCGACCAGGGCGAAGACAGTGTGCTTATCCCGGGCGCTTTCAATCCCGTGCCCTACCTCTGGATTCCTCTGCCCAGCGTACCGCAGGAGGCGCTGAACAATCGGTCCTTCAACGTACCTGCCGGCCGAGTAGTCGGGGGAGGCTCCGTCGTCAATGCCATGGTATTCGCGAGGGGAGGTAAGGAGGAGTACCGCGACTGGGAGGAATTGGGGGCGACAGGTTGGGGTTGGGACGACCTACTGCCGTATTTCATCAAGGCACGTGTGCCAATGACTTGGGTTTTGGGCTGAAACACTGCTAACGCCGAAGCCTTTGGCTAGAGTGAAAACTTTACCGCACCAGACGATGAGTATGCCGCTACTGCAAACATCTCGTGGGTCGATTCAGTCCACGGAAACGAAGGACCTGTCCAGTGTTCCTATCCCAGTTTCTTCTTTGAGGGAAGCGGTGCGTACAACCTCAGAGAGACACTTCAAATTCACTAAATTAACTGGTAGACACGACAGAACACTGGTGGAACGCCGCCCTCTCGGCGGGGTTGACCACCGCCGGTGATCCAAATGCGGGCAACGCTGCGGGCTTGACGTGGTTCTCCACCGTGGCTGACTTCACCACTCGCACGAGGAGTCATGCGAGACTGAACCACTACGACAGGGTCGAGGACGCGCGGCCAAACTACCACATTCTCCCAGAGCACACCACCTCCCGTGTCATCTTCAACGGCACAAGGGCCATCGGCGTCGAGTACCTTCCCAGCGAAGGTGGGGATGTGGCGACGGTCAGAGCTTCTAGGGAAGTCCTCCTCGCTGCCGGCGCTGTTCACACGCCGCAGATACTGCAATTGTCCGGGATAGGCCCTGGGAGACTTCTCGAGGAGTTTGAGATCGAGGTCGTCGCGGACTTGCCCGGTGTAGGGCAGAACTTTCATGACCAGCCGAGCATTATCATCCCATACCGAGGTATGAACAGCCCCACGCATTCGCAATGGGTTCTTCACTAACTGGTAACTGTCTTACAAGTTACCAACAATATTGAGCCAAACATGGTGACTCTGAATACCGACGAGGAATATGACGTCGAACAACGCGCCTTGTACGACGCGTCGAGGGAAGGTCCATACGTCCTTGCCAGGGGACTAAGCACAAGTCTCGCGCTGCCTCCGTTGTCCAACGTGACCTCCTCATGGCGAGAAATCATTGAAGAAGCCGAAGATAGAGATCCAGCAGATTTCCTGCCGGATGACGTGGACAAGTCCGTTCTCTCCGGCTACAAACTGCAGCGAGAGATTACCCTGCGCCAGCTCGGAGGACAGGAGACGCCCGTGTCCATGATGCATTGGGACACCGGTGACTCCGTCCGTATGTACTTCCTCAGGCCTCTGAGCCGAGGGTCGATCCGGATCAACACGACCAACCCCCTCGACAATCCGCTCATTGACTTTCGCACACTCACCGACCCGACCGACTTCGACCTCGTAGTAGCGTCGTTCTTAAAGAACCGAGACATCATGTCGCAGCCGACAATGGCGATCCTCGGTCCTGAGGAGCAGGCCCCGTTTGGAAACAATATTACTGACGTCGACGAGCTCAAGGAGATACTGAAGTCTGTTGTCGAGCCCTCCAGCGCCCATGAATGCTGCACAGCGGCTATGATGCCCAAGGACCGCGGTGGCGTGGTCGACCCGCAGATGAGGGTCTACGACGTCGAGGCGCTCCGTGTCATCGATGTCAGCTACTGGCCCATGGTGCTCACGGCGGCACCGACGGCTACGACGTATGCCTCAGGTGAAAAGGTGAGATTATCATTTTCCGAGATGCGTTGTGTGCAAGTGCTGACAGTATGAATAGATTGCCGATCTTATCAAGTTGGAGTACTGCCTTGCCGGTGCGTGCGATGAGGAGGAATGCTAATGGTATATAGTATTGCTTATCTTGTATGTTGGCCCAGATCGCGGTGTAACCGCTGTTGTTCAATCGTTGGTTTGTTAGACCGTGAATTGGACCAGCTAAATAAATATGCGTATACTCGAAACCAGATATTCCTTGACGCCTCGTTTTCCCATATTTCCCATATTGTATTCCCTCTTAATAATAAAAAAAAAATTCATTGAAAACATTCATTTGTAATCAGCAGTTTCCCTCTATCTACCCGTATGTATGGGTATCGTTAGGAATAGGTTGCACCCGCCGCGAGCATTAATACATCCCTTGCAAGTCGAGCCATCGAGACATAGAGGCAGGTCCCGGTTAAATATTATCATGTAGCATGCTTCTCAGTCTAGCACGGTCTCCAAAATGTCGTGGAACGTAAGAATCACCTCGAACATATGCGGCAGAGGATGGTCACAGCATGCTAGTGGCAATTAGGGTTTCCAGGCGATGAAATTGTGACGGACGGTGAAGGATCTGGATATAAGTAATGATGAGATGCACTACGATGTGGTGATCGATCTGGAAATGGGAAACATTGTATGGAGGACGGCCTACGAAGTAGGTGAGATATTGTGAACAGGATATCGTCTCAGACAAAGTAAAGGCCTTGTGGTTTCTGGCTTTATGCCAATACCAGTAAATATGATGTCACGGAGCCCATGGGTCATGGTATCATTCAGCAGCCCAGTTATATTAAGGCGTCATATCGAAGTGAGTTTGAGAAGTTCTCAGCTATTTCCACTGATAACGGAACCACGCGCTCTAATAATCTAACAATGCTCAAAACGTGGGTATCGTTCCAACTAAATACTTACGGTATCTCAGACATCGTTTCTGGTTTATGTTGGTTTTATGGGATAGCTCCCAGACGTTCTTTCAGCTTAGTGTTGCGTTTGATACTTCGTACGATCCATGCCACTTGTCTATTCCGTTTGACGAGAAAATCTGCAATAGCCCGGCGTTGGACTTATGCGTCGTGGCTTCGCCCTAGTACACGTTCATTCAAGGATATGTCCAAGACGACGAAGTCAGTCATGGCCGCTAGGAGATACACGTGCCACCCTTTCTTGAAAATGATCACGGCATATCATTATCGAAATGTTCATGAGGCACAATCGACAAACAAACAGAAAAACGAATACAGTACCGAAGCGACTTTCTGTGAGGTATAATGTCTACTCACTACAAGTCCCCACACCGCCTTGTGTGTTTCGGGGGGTGGGGGAGGGGAGTTAAGCAAAGGTGTTAGGGTAGAGACGTGCGCGGCGGACCGGGTTTCCCGATTTAGGCATGGCCAAGGGGTCTTGGAATCTGTTTTTTCAAGCGGACTTGCCTTAATACATGGGGCGGATCTCGAGGATCGAATGCTTGGTCCTAGCACGTATATTGTACTTTTCGAGGATCCCCTCTGTTTTCTGAATTAGATGACCAGGATTTCCACCGACGAGCCCTTACCACTGCCTAAACGCTTAAATCAGGTTGATTAGAAATCTCGGTATAGGCCCACGAATGTTCTACTCCTGAATCCACAGGGAGCAAAACATTCATCCCATTGCACATATTGCTTACCACTCTTATAAAGCCCCCTCTAAGGTCTTGACAAGGCCTATATGCGGAGAGCTACTTCCTGATGCACCTTGGGATGGTGGGATGTTTTTCGTGGACCTGATAAATCTATCGTGACGATCTTTCAATCACTCAGAATTTGTCTAATTGCTTGATTAAACTAGAAACACGGACTAATCGATGGAGACGGTCCTGGTAAATTCGCCTGCCCCCGCCCCTGCTAAAATCCCAACTTAAATATCGGATGCTTCGTATTTGCTTTGCTCTTTGTTAGTCATAGTTTACCCGTGAGATCCACCGCGGCTAACCAGGTTCGTTGAGAACCCCACTTTGGCGGCCTTTGGAGCCGAAGAATAACCTGCAATCAGGTCTAAGCTTTACATAGGGTGTCGTGGTCAGCACCTCAGAAACCTACGAAGTAACTTTCTCTAAATGGCCCCTAACTTATCAGGCCACAACTGACTTTCCAAGAACGGAGCTTCCCCTCTTTTTTTCTTTTCCACACCTCAAAAGTTTAAGCTGTTGGATTAGTCTAACAGGATGCTGCTGCTGAAGACCTCTGCTTAGGCAGTTTGCCGCATTTAGCCTAAATTCATTTCAGGAGGCATAGTTCAGGTGTTCCTCCCCTAGCATCGACGACTTCGTTAGGTATCAACAGTTTCAAATAATACTTGTTCAAGTTCAGCTACCGCCTCCTTGCTCCTCCTGTCTGACAAGGAGGTTAAACTTCGGAATGAAGATATTTCCGTGGGGCGGGCGGAGGAGGCTGAGAAAGCCGGTCTCTCGGAAAATTACCCGGATTTCTCTGAATGGCCTGGGCTATACGTGCCATGTGCGGCTTTGAGCGTTGGGTTCCCAACGCAGACCATTATCAAGCCAAGTCTGTCGAGCATCGATACGTTTTTACGGATAAATTCCTGCGGGTAAAGTTAGCCCAGGTTGCTCTTTCGTGGGGCGTAGGCTGTGTTGGAGGACATCCTCAAGCTAGGCCGCCTTCTGCGCAACCAGCCAGTCAGGGAAGGCCTATTGTCACGCACCTGTATGGGCTCGTCCAGCTGGAGGGTGAGATAGGGTTTACCTATAAGCTCCCACCAGCTGTTGGGGCCCACCGCCCGGGGCGTCCCTCAGACGATATGAATATCAGGAGACCCGTGTCCCTCTCCCTTTGCCTGAATTCTTCTCGTTCACGGGGCGATTCATCTATATGCCCTCCTCTCGGTTTACGCTTCAAACTGGCTAGGAAGCTCGTCCGCGCCGTCGTCTTTCTCCATGCTAGCGGCTGGCTGCATAAAATATCCGACCCGAATCTATCGTATTCTTTCACAAGCATGAGAACATCTCTACAGAGAATGTGGATCTAGAACATCCGTATCTAATGGGGTATAAATGTTCCAGACCTGAGGAATTGGTGGATGGTAGTATTTCTCATTCGGCAGAGGCACCATCGAATGACCCTGACACCAGCTCCGGCGAACCGCACGACAGTCAACATGGCGTCCAAAGCCTCCTAGCCCGCCAACAGGATGAGAGCGGTAAATTGCAGTCTGAGGCAAAAGCCTCCTCTTCTGCGACTCGCAGTTATTATCGCCGCCACAACCCAAGAATCCCCTCGTCAGCGTCTCCGCGTGGTTCGGCATCCACAGATCGTCGCTAACGAGAGCGCGTGGACATGAACGAAAATTATCCTATACGGAGACTCATTCCTCTGATGACGGCAGAGACGTGAACGACCGCTCAAGACGGTATCCTAATCATCGGGATCGATGCTATAGTAACCCTTCAGTTTACTCCGATAGCTGAGATTCGGATTCGTACGATCTCTCAAGACGCCATCCTGATGCGACGTACAAACAGCATCAGCATCGCATCGAGCTTGACGACTTTCACCACCCTATGAAACGCCACTACCCAAAGCGCCGATACTGCGCAGCATTCGATGTGTACTCGCTTGGACTCGTCCTGCTGGCTGTCGGGCTGTGGTCTGATCTACGTCAGGAGTTTCTCAGCGCAAAAGATGTGCACCTAGCGGAGACGACTGGTTCGCGTTCCGAGGTTACTTAATTCGACAAGGGATAGAAAGTCTGAGAAGTTCTTGTATAGAGCTGTATGCCGTGTTAGTGGCGGAATGTCTCTAGGTTAATGCGAACAAGTCGGATGAGGAATTGAGGAAGCTGTACGCGAGGCTTTGGGCAGGTTTAGCACAGCTCTCCCTTGTCGACGTCGGGCATGCCCTTGCTACGCATTGAGTCCTCTAGCTCGAGACTCCAGTCGCACTGACGAGAAGAGCTTGATAGGCGCAAGAGCTATTCTCGGTCAAGAAGCCCCTGAGACGGTGAAGAAAACCTCTGCTGACCCCGAAATTCAACGGCGACTAGATTGTGTATCTGCTCCAGATAAAGTGAGTTAAAAGACGTCTAGACCATGCAGTGGATCGTCGTAGCTGTGGCGGGGAACGGGAGCTGAGGTCAAGTATGTAAAGGACATTGTCGACTGGGTAAACAGAGAAGTGCTAGATCTAAATACTGAGCCAATGCAGGGTCACTTATATTCACAGAGTCATAGCTTATTAGGAAGTGAATGGCCTGGGGAGATGAGCCGAGTGTAGATCTAAACCTGGTGGCTAACCGGCTTATATTAGTAGCCCAGCCTTCAATCTTTAATACATATTACTTCAAGACTCTCGGTCAATAACCCATCCAGGTAGGATTTCAAGTTCTTAGCCGCTCGGACGAGATAATGTAGGTCCTTCTTGCTCATAATCTTCTCAACCCAACAGAGGACCGAGAGCCTATCTAAAGTAGTAAGTGGCTGACTCTCTTTATTAGTAGATATGCAGTATAGGTGCTAAGAGAATTAGGCTATGACGTGTTCAAGCATGGCCAATACCGTGGCGATGGGCTCTGATAATTCTCTTTCATGTCATCTATCGTAGCTTACCTTAGAGTAAGAGGTGTTTACGTAGATCCATGAGAGGCTGGTAGCATCTGTGAGAAAGAAAGACCGTTGGTGTGGGGCTGTGGCCTGACTTGGGATTTTTTGAAGGGGGGGGGGGGCCAATCGGGAGTTAAAGACCAGGGATAGATTAGTATGGATGTATTTGGAATACACTCTTCTAGAACGTAGCTAAAATAGTTGTCTCCCCCACTCCGTAAGACGGAAATTTCGTCGAGCATGGGAGGGAAGAAAACATTTGGAATACGCTTCAAATATTAAGATGACCAGCGTGGCTATGCTTACCCTAGCACTCACCGACCAGCGTCTTATTCCTTCCAAGTCTGCCAAGCATCTCCACAGCTTTGCACTGCCTCTCTATATGTCCCCTCCCGATCATGAGAAGTCGAATTCGGAAGCAACATATCCCATGTGTCGGCCTCTCGCCTTTATCGCGATCACGAATGGCCGGCGGGCTGGCAGCATCTGGTTTAAGCACTCGGCCCTTAGCAGTGCCACAAAAGATTCGTATACCGTCATCATCGATACAACCTGGAGGAAAACCCGACGCGTCACCAAAATGGGCGGTGGTTGAGGGGTCATCGTAGGTGGCGATGGGAATCGAGGAGGCTCTTGTCGATGAAAAACTTTATATAAGTGTTGGTTATTTCTCGTCATTTTCGACTTCCTCTCCCTATCGCTCAAGCAGATCAAACCTGCCATCTCAAGTTCTCTCATAGGCCCAACCTGCAACGGTTTTACCATTTCACCTTTTTATCTATTCATCTTTCTCACAAGTCTAATGTTATGGCTGCTGCGATACTTGCATTGATGGCCCTCATCTTCCGCCACGTCTCGGCTTCGGACGTCGGTGCGTTTGAACATAGGACCAACGGTTACTGTAGGCAGCTGGACATTCCGGTAACTGCCACGGCAGAGAGCGCCATTTATAATATTCCGAGGGTGGACAGCGATATTGACGCCATCGCCTGGGCAATCTACACAGATACCTGGTCCACCGAAGGAGGTTCCGACCGCATCATCAAGAACACTACCACCTCCGGGACTTTCAACATCCATGCCCAGCTGTGCATTCCCAAGCGCAATGGGAATAAGAAGAAGGACATCTTGCAGCTCGCTACCCACGGCGTGCACTACGACTCGAGATACTGGGACCCCGAGCTCGACCGCGACAACCTGTCCTATGTCGAAGCGGCGCTCAAGGCTGGGTATTCCATTCTCACCTACGACCGCCTGGGAGTAGGTAAATCCGACATTCCTGATGCCTACACCGTGGTCCAGGCACCCATCGAACTTGAGCTTCTTCATCAACTGACCCTTCTGGCACGCGACGGCACCGTCCATCGCCTCGCGAGCAAGGGACAACCGCGAGGCTCGCCCTTCGCCAAACTCTCCAAACCAAGCAAGATTGTACACGTCGGCCACAGCTGGGGCTCCGTTCTCACTTCGGCTTTTATCGCTAAGTATGGCCCTCTGACCGACGGCGCCATCATCACGGGCTACTACCTCGGTCCGCTCCTCGGAAAAGCCGGAATGGCGGCATGGAACGCCGAAGCACCCGCCTCGAGCACACCTTCCTTCGACCGCCCCAGCGGCTACGTCGTCTGCAAGAAGAGCGGGATCCAGACTATTTTCTTCGCCGGAGATACCAAGACCGCCTTCACCGAAGAGATGCTCGAATATGGCAACGCCCTCAAGCAGCCCGCCCCCATCGGAGAGTTCGCCTCAGCCTACCAGATCCTCGGTCTGCCCGGTCCCGAGATGAGAGCCCCGATCCAGTACTTTCTCCCCGAGTTCGACTTTTACGTCTGCGGCGGAGATTGTAAGGGCATCGTGAACAAGACGCTGTTGGAGCGGACCTACCCTCACGCCCCTGTGATCGATATCAAGATACAGCCCAACACTGGACACGCCTTCACTCTTCACAACAATGCCAGCGCCGGCTATCAGGTCAATTTTGACTTTCTGGAGAGCAATGGGTTGTAATATATTACTAGATACCCCGCCTCGGTTCTAATAGTAGATGCTACACCTATTATCTCCTTCCTTACTCTAGTATTAGAGTTTTTACTCTAGAAGATTTTCCTTTCCTTTCTCTATACTATTTTTTTTTGTTCTTCTTTTCCTTGGGTTCGACTGAGGGAAGGTGCTTTATCTAAACTATATGTCGCCTAGCTTTAGTTTCCTAGTACTAGAGTTGAGTTCTTATTTAAATTATTAGGACTGACGGCCTCTATTAGTAGCGCCCCTAGATCTCCTAGGAGGTCGTGCTCGGCCTCTAAATATAAAGAGCCGTCGACTACCTCCTCAGTCCACGGTTAGTAGAAGAGATAGTATAGGTTACTCCAAAGTTAACCGGCCGCCGGCCGAGCTTCGTTGCGGAAAAATCTAAGAAGTAATAGTAGGCTTTAAATATTCTAAGCCAGATATAAGCGTACTGCTTCACGGCGATCTAAATATATCAATATTCGACACAAGACATACTACAAAATATAATTATTTCTGGAGTCTGTCCCAAACCCTGCAACTAACTAACATTGAGCTCTCTCCGTTTCCTAACTTCCCACTTTCGACCGGATAATTAGGGATCTCGGATTCTCGTATATTTTCTGCAAAGAAATAGATTCCGCCGTGCTCCCATTCACGCTTGTCTGGAAGGTAGATCCGCGTGGAGAGTTCTAAGCGCTCGTTTACAAAGATTTCAAGCACGCTCGTGTCGTAAAAAGCTCGGATGTTGAGGCTTTCCTCGGTTTCTACAGCGCTGTAGCTAGGCCTATGCCCAGAGGCACCACCGGAACTGCCAATTAACGTGAAAAGAGTGAAAGGAGAGGCCTCAGGAGCATGGTTTATAGGCGCTTGGATATGCGGTCTCTCAATGATAAACGTCTCGCTTGTTGAGTCCCAGTAGACGAGGGTCTTAATATGAAGATCTATAATATAAAAGAGAGAGGCCGGGTTAGAACGTCTCCTTCCTCGCGCGGGAATGCCAACAAAGAAAAAAGTCAAAAAGATATGGACGAAATAGACATAACGTACCCGAAGTGTGGTAAATGGTGAAGCCTGCACGGCGAGCGCTCTTACTGACGGCGATCGTAGCTTCCACCTCCCAGCATTGTGTATACAGAGGCACAAATGATTTTCGCAAACGGATGTCTTCGCCTCCCTCGTTGAACCCAAGTAATGGGACATGGGAGATGTCTGTCCTTCGGGCCTTTTCCCGAAGGCGTTGCAATCGTGGATCAGGCATAATACCAAGCGTGCGGACGGTATATGTGCCATTATCATCCGGTGTAAGTTCGAGAGAGGTGATCTCCTTTAAATGTCTAGTAGATCGCGCTTTCTTAACGCCGTGGACTGTGATTAGTTTAAGGACTCGGGGAAGTGAGATTAGGCCACTCCATCCTTGCAGGTGACGGATATCGTCGGGGAGATCTTCCTCGGTAATCCAGCCAAAAATAACGTGTTGGTTCATAACTGGGTCTAAAAAGGAATTCGCAGCATAGAAGAGCCCATTATCAAAAATACCGCCGAATGAGTAGTCCATCAAAGCAGATGAGGAACGTGTTGACTTTGAGGGGTCGCGGGCTTTCAATCCCATCCACAGCTGCGATCGTTGAATGCGTGAGTCTCTTGCAAGTGTCACCTGGTTCTTCTCGTCCCTTCGCAAACAACCTTCTGCCCCCATAATGATGAAGTCCCGCAATGTACCCTCATCATCTTTCAGAGTTACGTAGTTGGGAACCTCCCAGTTGACACCAAAGTCTCCTGACCAACGAGAAGGGCAGAAGTTCAGCCCTACGTCAACCAAAGCTCCGAGATACCTCCATTCGGCAAGGTTGTCCTTCTTGAGAGAGTAGACGAAGAGAGTCGGCGTTCTGTCAACAAGGCCACCGGAAATGAAGCCGCTGCGAACATTATCGTAGGGAGCCTCTGCCGGTGCGGATGGAGACGCCGATATAAAGGGGTCTCTCCAGCCAGTGACGTCAAGGCCTGCAGGTGGTCCGGGGAGGATAGGATTAGTCGGCAATCGATTCCACGTCTGGCCTTGGTCTCGAGAAATAGCAATGCTCAATGACTCGGAGCCTGGAGTGTAGGGTATGCTGTAGTGGATTGGAAGTTGGTTGACAGAAGTGTAGATATACGTAAGCGTCCCGTTTCTCTCTCCGTTGACATCGGTAGCCTGGAAACATCCAGTAAATACTCCCCGAAGATCATAATGGGTGGATGGTACTAGGCATGGTTGTGGGAAAGTCTCCCAAACAACAAGATCACGGGAAATGGAATGACCCCAAGCTATGTCACCCCAATCGTTCCCATTGGGATTCCACTGGAAGGCCAGATGATATATTCCGGTTGTCGGGTCGTAGCCAGGTCCGCAGGGGTCATTGAGCCATCCGTGAGGTGCAAGTAGGTGGAAGGACGGCCGCCATCGTGTAAAGTCAGAAGAATCTTTCTGACTCTTTAGAATTCTTCCAGCGTTCTCGCTATAATCTAGACCGCCTGTCGGTCCTTTTAGGGGAACACGCCGCGCAAGTGGGCTATTCGCTTGTGATGCCGCAAGAGTGGACATATGGCGGGGACACCTTGGACTGAGCATGATGGAAAGGAAAGCCAGAATGAAAAAAAAAGGGGGGAAGGGAAACGCTTGATATAGAGCTAAGTTATATTTCCACTACTCTCTCCCGTTTTTAGCCTATCCTCTGAAGTATGAAGATCATGGAGAGGGGTCCCGTCTTGGAGGGGATGAACGCGGGGACTTGGGAGTGTGGAAGGGGAAGAGGTCTGAGAGGATGACATGTAGCAAGATGAAAGTTGTCACTCTTTTCGGCAATAAGTAAGACGTTCCTATATGGCCTCGGTACTAATATCTCTCGGCTTTACATTAACATATTTCAGCTGTCTAATAATAGTTCTGCGGATTCGCCGTCCGAGATCGTGACACGACCTGAGCTAACCAGGCACACTTGGTCGACATTGTGCACAGGTGACAGCAGTGGCCGGACAAACCATTGAAGTTTCTTTTTCTCCGGGGATTCTCCAGAACAAGTCTTACCACAATTAGAAAGTTGCTCCGACGATTCTCCAAGAGAACTTTAATTTCTCCGATAATTCTCACAGTTTAGGAACCGACTTGCTCTCTGCGGGAAACATCATCAGACTCGTGAGCTCGATCCATACTCCAGGTCTTTCCCGAAACCTGGGGTACCCGTGTGTGTTGTCTGGGGAATGTCTGGGGAAATGGGAATGAGCTGTTTACACGACAGACGATCATTTCGCTTTCTATAAAGATGCCGCGTGCGTCGCCTCTGTCCGAGAGATGATATCCCATTATTTCCTTTCATCCATCACCCAGTCACAGCAGACCTGGATTCTTAACTATCATTACCTATCCCTTGGTTGAAGGCAAACTAAAAGTCTTTTTATACATTGATTGATTGGGCTTATTCTACAATGCCGCCCCAAGACATTTCCGAGAAGGGAGGCACGAGTCTGGGCGATGGGACGCCTGTTCACGTTCACCATGCTGAAGGAAAGGAGCTCCCACCCGAAACAATTACTCTCGACAAGGGCGCTGTCAACGTCCTGCTCATCATGGCCTGCGTTGCTTTCGGATCGGCGTCATTCCTATTCGGCTATGATGACAAAGTCATCTCTCCAGTGGCAGCACTGACGGCTTTTGTGAGAAGAATTCAGTCAACCTAAACATATGATTTCAATCATTGGCTAACAATGCCGGCAGGTCGATACGTTTCAAGGCCGAAACCCCACGACGGGAGCTATGGTTCTCACGGCCCGGAATCAGAATCTAGTCTTCTCTGTGCCCCTTGTAGGATCAATCATTGGTGGTTTGTCTGCCTCGCCTCTCAACAATCATTTCGGCCGGAAATTGCCGCTGCTTGGCGCCTATATCTTTTCGCTGGGAGGCGGCTTCCTTCAGGTGTTTGCCCCAAATCTGGCTTCCTTCGTGATCGGACGCTTCTGGACTGCTGCCGTCGTCGGCCTTGCCAACGCTACTGCACCTTTGTATTTGTCGGAAGTCGTACCGCCGAGCATGCGAGGTCGGAGCGTAACATCGATCAACATTCTATCTCTGCTTTCCGGTGTCATATCGACCGTCATTGTCAATAGTACTCACACACTCGATGGCAAAAGGCAGTACATGATTCCTCTCGCAGTACAGTGTGCACTGCCTGTTCTATTATTTGTTCTCACGATCGGCCTCCCCGAGAGCCCCCAGTGGCTTGTGAGCAAAGGGCGGATGGATGAAGCCAGGCGCAACTTGAGGAGACTACGCGGATTCAGTGACTGGCAAGTTGACGACGAGCTTCGGGTAATGAAGTTGTGCGAGGAAAATGAACGATCTCTCACTGCAAACGTTCGGTTCTGGGAAATCTTTGATCGAGAGAATCTGAAACGCACTCTCACGGCGGGAGCATTTTACTCTCTCAATCAGATTTCAGGTATCATCCTCTCAACAACCTATACGACAGTCTTCCTCATCGAACTGGGCATCGGAGATGCATTCACCTTCACTGTCATTGCTTCATGCTGTACTATGGCCGGCACCATGGCCGCGCCCCTCGTCATCGATCGTGCTGGCAGACGTCCCACGGCGTTTGTCGGAATGTCCCTGCTCTTTATAATCGACGTGATCGCTGGCGGACTTGCATTCAACGCTAAAAATGACAAGGTTGCGCTCACCATAGCGGCACTTGGGTTCGTCTTCAACTTTTTCTGGGGAGCCTGCTTCTACTCACTCTCTGCCTTGATGCCGTCGGAAATCGCTACGCCTAAACTACGGAATCACACCATGGCATACACAATTGCGTGTGCCCAGACCACTGCTGTCATCACCACGTTCGCCGTTCCCCAACTGACGAGTGCCGATGCGGCCGGCCTCGGAGCGAAGACATATCTCGTTTTCGGTGGATGCATGGCGTGTGTTATGGTCTTTGTGTATTTCTTCATGCCGGAAACCCGAGGCCGTACCTTCGCTGAGATCGATGAGATGTACGATGCCAAGATTCCTATGCGCAAGTGGCGCAAGTACGAAACTACGACGGAGGCGAAGCAAACAGCGCTCGTAACTCCCGAGCAGCTATTGTCCCGCTCCTAGATAGATAATGGTCTCAATGATGGAACTTGACCAGAATCTTAAACAGTCATTATTCTACAAATATACTATCTATTTGGACAGCCTTTTTCAGATATTTTCTACTGTTTTTAGTGACACAACATAGAAGTGCGGTAAGTAGAGCTGCAAAAAATGGCAACAGAATCGTCGCCGCGGGTATCTGTTCCATCTCATTATCATGATTGCCCTACCAAACCCAGGAATGCCAGTTGTTTTTTATATTCTTCAAGGTAATGGTGGTTTCCTCCCCGTAGAACTTGTAACAAGCTCAAGTACCGTTGTGCTAGAATCTGTCTTGACGAGCTTTCTGGTGCCAAACTGCCTTCCGTTTCGCTGTATGGAGTTGTAATGGCGCTGATGGCGATGTCGTACAACTTTTCGATCTACAAATCATCAGCCTTTTAAGTAAACAATTCGTCGTCTACCGTTCTGTGTTCTCGATATACAATACTTACAATTCCTATTCCGTGGGCCTCCATAGCGCTGATTCGTACAGATCTGCACACGTCTAGGGTGGCTTCCGCAATAGAAAATGCGTAATGGAAGGAAAGCTCCCTGGTTTCCGAGTCCGCTTT
Organism: Scedosporium boydii; assembly: GCA_002221725.1. Classification (NCBI taxonomy): domain Eukaryota; kingdom Fungi; phylum Ascomycota; class Sordariomycetes; order Microascales; family Microascaceae; genus Scedosporium; species Scedosporium boydii. The sequence continues at coordinate 161,621 of NJFT01000071.1, read as the reverse complement.
CAAGAGGCCATGGCTCAAGCATAGATGCCACAAACGATTCTGTACCCACTTCTGGGTGATTAGAACATCTGCACATTGCGTTTCGGCTAGAAAGGTGCTAAGGTTTCTTGTTGCTTGTGCCGAATGCGAATCGAAACGGGAATGATCCGGGTCAAACCAGTCATTGCTCTTGTATCGGCTCGGGTCACTGACATGAGCAAGACTTCTATGTATATCCAAGGCCTTCGCTTGGTCGAATCCTCTGCACTGGGACGTGCCAACTTTGCATCGTCCATTCCAGCAGTCGACAATCTCCTCGTCGACGGCGTCAAAGATTTCTATGAGGAGTGCCAATCCCATCATCCCGGCGGCGTCTTTCTCGTTGTGGACTATAATGCCTGATACGAGGCTATGGGTCGCGCTGTGAATAAATCCGTCCGTCGGCCGCATGACAAACCCAGGTTTACCCGTCAGCATAATTGAATGGCGACGTTGGAGTGCGTAAGCCCTAAGTTGGTCAAATATCCGTCAGCATCATTGAGGTTTAGGAGTCGCGCATTTCCATTTGGTTCACGGTTTACATACCTCTCAGTGACAGACAGGACGAGATAAGTCCGCAGCCATTGTCCCTTTTCTTCGCTTGACAGACGATTGTATGAATTGGGATCATTCAGTCCTAACATGAGGGCCAGGTCAATCGCCTCGCGTAGGCGTAGCCGTGCCGCATTATGCTGGTTGGTTCCAAACAGGCATCCGAAAAGGAAGAAGCTCGTCAAGACAGCTTCTAGGGTTGGTTGTTCCCCAAAATCAGAGGAGCTTCGCATCTTGGTCGACTCATTCATCATAAATCTTGCCTGATCTGCTCTGGACGATGCCGTGGGCCGCTCGCTGATTTCGATAGGTTGTGTAAGGGAAAATGCACCGACCGCTAGTAGCATGGCTCCGAACTGGGAGTTTCTCCGGTGTTCTTGGGATAGGATTCTTATAAATATGGACGACCGATTAAGCACCGGCAACGTAGGGTGTAACCGATCGAAATATACATCGATCCACGGAATAAGGCTGCTTTCATTGATATAAGATGGCCAAAGGGGTTCGGAACGGCCACTGGATTGTCGTAAGGTGATGTCGGACATTGGGTTACCTGTTTGTAGATTCAAAGATGCGTCGCAAGCGTCAACATCGACGATGGGGGGCAGTGCCGTTTTGACATGTATGCTGTTTCCTGAGAGGCCGAAAAAGGATGTCTGCGTATTGAGACTATCCGGCAACCAGTACTCTAAATCACGACCCTCCCCCCAAGGAGATGAACTGTCCATGGTCGCCGAAACGGGGATCGGAGCAGCAGCATAGCCGCCACTCACACTAGTTTGGTCGAGATGGCTAACTTGTTGTTCCATTAACTGCATGTCTGGATAGTTCGGACTCGCCGAGTTCGATAAAGATATAGAGGGAGACGAGCTCAACCCAGAACGTATATTATTATCACTAGGCTGCGCCTGGGGAAGGATGGCATTGGCTGCAGAACGTTCGTTTTGGGCGAGCATTTGCTGCTGACGGATCTGTGTCACTCGGCTTTGGAGGCATGTTAAGAGAGGCTCGGCCCTGAGGTTGAAATACAGGCAGACTCACTGTCCAGCTGGCCCACGCTTCTTTTGTGGCTTGAGGAATGTGCATTCAAATCCCATAGAAACACAGCTTGCACATGGTTGAGAGGGGCTACACTATTATTTCCCACCACATGAGTATCCCATTCAGGCTATGTGAGATACTGATCGGTCATACCATGGTTTTGCGCAGTCGACACTGGTCGCAGGCTTGAGTGTTAAGTTTACGAGGGGCTTTTCGTGGTTCCATGATAGCGAGACGAGTGGCTATATAATTAGATAGCCTGAAAGATGGATGAATCAGTGTATGGTTTGGGATGGGTTGGTTAGGCGTGGTCTCGTCGATGATCGATCAGATAAACTTCTCGAGGTTGCAAACTTCCTTGGATGCGGAACCTTGCCTGATGTGCGACGTCAGAAATGCGGGGCGGCACGTGACTACACGGCTGGGCTTCTTTGTCAGTTTGATGCGATTTGGAGGAGCATCATCTCACGTGTCAAAAACAATAACCAGGACTTGGCGAACGAGCTGCGGATCGCGATTGGAAATAAGCAACATCCGCCAGGCTGCAAGACGGACTTATCGGTAGGTTATCCACTCCACTCCCCAAGAGCCCTTTCTTCTGCAGGTGATAGACCTCCAAGGCATCCTTTCAAGGACAGGCTGGCACTCGCAACGGCATTAATTGCCCCTACATTTCATGTTCATCACATAAAGGCAAAAGAGGCCAAGGAAATGAAAAGGAGAATTTTTATAAAATCCTGTCGAGAATCCGCCAGGATATGGTAAACGAAATACTCGTTCTTGGGAGAAAGCGGGCTGTTGGGGGACAAATTCCTACCCTGTAGCTCTCTCTCCTTGACATTATTCTCCGAATCAGCCTGTAAGTGTCACATGCCAAGGTATGACGCTGCGTAGCTTCACTCAGACATCAAGTCAGAGTAGACAGTCCTTTCAAGCTGATCCCACAGACGATTCGCCACAGCATCAGGATAGGGCAGCAGGAGCACCATTTGAGCCGCCCCAAGTCCAACCGTGGGATCAATCCACTAAAAAAGAACCACGTAGTCAGTGTATCGTCTTACCCGTTTCTGCCCTTGAATAAGAAGCGATGACCCTACCCAACGAGAGTTGCAATACCCGCTCCACGACATGCTCCCCTTGCTTCTCTTTCCGGGGCAATCGTCATCGCTGAGGATCCCGCCGATGCCGTGGCTAATGGGCAGCTGCCTCGGAAACTCGGGCTTGAACCCGTCGTGGAACTCTGTCACCACTCGATTTAGCATCTCATCTTGCTGCTCGTTTAGCTGCGGCGTGAACATGAGGTCCATCGTTTCCTTCTTTAGTAGCTCCCCAGCCAGAAACCCTTGGATGAACCTGCCGTAGTCTCTGAGAGTCGTGAACAGCCCACTCCCGCCGCTCTCAATCTCGTGTTCGATGGGGTACGGCTCAGGACCCCACTGGAGCGTCCCGTCATCCTGCCGGTATGTCATCTGGACTCTCCGGTCGGTGACATGTCGAAATTGTTCTGGCCACCATGTGGAGTCTTTCATACCCAAGGGATCGAAAATGTGAGCCTGCACGTAGACGCTCAACCGATCGCCTGTGATCTTCTCGAGGGCTTGGCAGGCCCAGTCGATCGCCGTACCGTAGTACCAGCCTTCTCCGGGCGGGAACTTGGTTGGAGTGGTGAAGCCTTCGAGGGACCAGTCATTACAGGTTGCGGTGCGCCCCACGGCTTTGGACCACTTGACGAGGTTGGGGTCGCCGATGTCGTAGCCGAGTCCGACGGTGTGGGTTAGTAAGTTCCTCAACAGCCAGTTAGCCCAAGTTTGTCCGTATCCTCGTGGTAATCTGAACGTGGCTGTTGCGGAAGATTGTCCATGTGCCTAAGACATAACTCACCAAAGTGTGATTGGGTTTGTGTTGTCCTCAAGGATCGGTTTGTCTCCGTCAAATCCTGTCAGAATTTGCATGGTGGCTAACTCAGGCACCAGTTCTCTCATGTCATCCTGTAGCTTCAGACGGCCCTGCTCCACGAGTTGCATAACAGCTGTGATTGTTACTAGTTTCGTCAAAGATGCCACACTGGCGAAGGAATCGAGAGTCCAGTCAGGAGAGGACGTCTCCAGGCCGGTTCTCCCGGCCGAGCCCGAGTAGAGAACGCCTAGAGTGTTAAGAGTGTGTCAGCAGTCGCAACGTTGTAAAACTCGACGGGATGTGTAAACTTGCCGTCTTTGTTCACCACGACAAAAGATGCGCCTATCAGTTTCCCCTTCGTCTCCCGATCTGTCGCAACATGGTTGCGAAGAATCGAGTCCAACTTCTCCGTTGCCATGTTGACATCCCACGGAGCAAAAAAAAAAAAAAAAAGGCCACAACAATTGACGATGTAATTAAATAATCAGAAAAGAAGCACAGGTGCCCATCAACAACTTTGATAGTTTCGCTTTCATAGGCTAGGATGAGCGGAAAGCAGCCTTTAAATAAAGTGACTGGGGTGGGGGAACTTTTGGAGTATGACTGCAGCAAATATCATGCAGTAAGCGTACATAAGCTGGAAGATCAAAGATTGGCAGCTTCTATTCGGGAAACTGCAGCCTGTCTGACTGATGAAACAAGACTACCTCCCGCAAAATGGAAAGGTAACATAAGACGCACTCAAACTTAAATCGCCTTTTTTCAAGCTCGACGAGATCTCCGTGCTGGTCTGCGTGAAGAAGCACCTTAGGTCAGTTGCTCTTAAGTTTGGGCGCAAATGTTATTTCCTACATGCTGCTGCCCGCGCATCTGAGTAGCCGACCAGCTTAGCGGTCACGGCCGTCCCGCCCCCGGATCGCTCCCTTCATCGACATCGATTGCCAGGAATCGATCTGTTGCCGTCAGAGCTGGGAGCCAGAATTGGCGTGACCTCTTTTCCTTCCTTGCGCCGCTTTACATGAAGACTTGAGAATCTAGGACCAGCCATCCTTTTCCTAGTTTCTGCTGACACTCGTGTTTTCGCCAGTAAGAATAAAAGAAAATGCAGAGCAAGATCCAGATATCCCAGTGCCCCTCTTAACTTGTTCCTCCAGAATATCATGATTTCCTTCGCTCGCCCTCTTGCAATAACACTTGAACAGTGCGGCATTCCATAATGGTGGATTCGTGGGCCGCAGCGAATTAGCTCTCTCGCCATGCGCCCCAGTTCGCGGGCAGTTTCGGAACCAGAGAGCTGAGGAATGCATCTATCAAATACAACCTTCACAATACGCGTTTGAGAAGCGAGAAAATCTGGAAGGAATCTTTTTGACAAGTTGGGCCTCGACGAAAACGTAAGACAGCATCGCCGGATAGGTGTTTAATTATTGCCGAACAAGTACCCAGAAGCAATGATATTGCCCAATTTCATTGTTGCTGGGGAATGCAGCCGCAAGTACCTCGTAAGGCTAATTTTAAGTCGGACCTTGACCGAGCAAGCTGGGCCAACATGCTCGAATCTCTCAGTCCCTTAGGTGGGTGGTTTGAAATTTCAATGTTTGCATCGTGAAGCTCTCCATATTTCTCATCTTTCGGTTGCCCAAATCCGCACCTTCACCACTGTGACACTCAAGGTTGGATTATGGCATAGCAGCAGTTTCGATGGCATCTCATATTCCGCAATGTGCGAAAGGGTGTTTAGAGACAGCGGTGAGGAGTATCGGCTGTATCGACCTTGAGGATACAAACTGCTTCTGTACCACCGAGAATCAAGCCACCCTTTCCACCAATTCCGCACTGCTCAGCTGCCTCCCAACCAAATGCAACCCAAACGACGTAACGAGTGAGTTCCAGGGCCTCACCAGACCGCTCTTCGCGTGTCATGATAATTTCCCGCAATCGAAAGAATCTTAATCTAACAGAAATTTCACTGCCATTGAAAAAGAGACGATATGATCGATTTCTGAGCTTTGCAAGGAATCTGAGGCCAAGACAAAAAAGCCCAAGACTTCCAAACCGACCTCTGCCCCGAAATCCAAGTTTAAACCCAAGCTTTCTTAGGGTGCCAAAGGTGGAATTGCTGCTGGTGTGGTCATCGGTGTTATTCTGATTCTAGCCGTCGCCTTCTTCATCCTCTATCGTCGCTGCAAGGCAAAACAAACCGCAGCTCAAGAGGATGCAGAACCAGGAGGCAGTCCAAATTCAGGAGTGGAACATGCGAATGTAAAGGAAGTTGCTGGACCCGGCTCCCCTCCACAGTCGACGCCGCCACGGACGGACCATAGGCCAAGCAATCGAGCCGCGGAAACTGATGCGCCGCCTCTCGGCCTTGAACATCTAGCATCCGTTCCAAGGTCGCCAGGAGATGAAAGGAGCCCTCACGCCCCCACGGGTCAAAAGAAACGAGAATCGGGCACCCAGGAAGGAAAGGCATCCGGATTGTGATGTTAATCCGCGGCCGCCTGTGGATGGCTATAGATATGTGTTGATATTAGGGTCGATTGAGGCCCTCGTATTTCTTACTGTCGTCCCCAGACAGCGTGACGAAAATATGCCGTTTACTACATCTCTATCTTCTGTCAAGTATGATAGATAAATATGATATTTAGTAATTAAATATATTTTATCTAGATTCTACTATATTATATTTTTTTCTTCTTCTTCTTAAATATAATATATAACTAGTTTAGCTTCTTATATAAAAAATAAATATTGTAATTTAATACTAATCTTATTTTAGATAATTTATAGCTAAAATAGTTATTTAGAGATATTATATTAGATAGTGTTATCTTCTATGCCCTTCCCTCCAAGATTACATCTTCACCTTCCGATCACTAAGACAACCAACCTCAACCACCTACCCGGACCCTTGCATTCCCGGCCTTCCCAAGTAGGCACACCACAGCAAATGCCTCTTTTCATTTATGATGATGGAGAGTCCCCGTCTGGCACGACTTGCAAAAGCTCCTTGATCTCGTCAAACACACTCAGCAACTGCTGCTTCACTTCGGCCCCGGTCCACTGGCTCCTGCTCTCATCGCCAATTATTCCTTCACCCGCGGCGGCAAACGTATCCGTCCCTTGAAATACCAATTGCGGACGCGTGTCTGCCACCCGGAGCTTCATTCCCGTTAGGACGGCCTTGACCTGCTCAGACGCCTGCTTGCCACCCTGGATCCCGTAGCTAATCACGGCAGCCGGACGGCCGGTCCATTCGTTGTACAAGTAATCGATGGCATTTTTGGTAGCTGCGCTCATGCCGAAATTGTATTCGGGGATGACGAAAATGTAAGCGTCGTAGCTGGCGATGGCGGCGCTCCAAGCGATACTGTGTGCGTGGGAGAACTGCGCTTTGGCGGGCACTGAGGCGGGGACAGCAGTTTCGTCGTACAGGGGGAGATTGAAATCTGCGAGGTCCAGGATTTCGAGGTCGAGTGAAGCCACAGTAGCTGCGGGTTCAATGGTTTCCTTCACCAAGGCGGCAACAGAAGGACCGACGCGAGGCGTACGTATGGAGGTAACGATGATTGCGATTCTCTTATTCGCCATGTTCAGTCGTATTCTAGGCAATATGACAAGGTGGGTGTGATAATATAGTTTAAAGCCTTAGTATGCGGTGGAGGATTAGTTGCTTGATCTCTCTTCTTGGTGAGCAGGCAGCCGGACTATATACTTCCAATCTGTCTCGTTGGACGGCTCTGCTTCTCCCACGGGGATATTCCCCTATGCCCACTTCCCTGCCTTGTCTAGACATTTATAAGCATCGGATTTCCTTTTCCCCCCACCAGCAAACGTTGAAAATATGACACCCAATAAGCTTTCACCTCGACCGCTGAGTGGGCGGACCTCCGCCGTGACGATCTCTACTAGGCCAGTCATCCGCCACGAGTGACAAAGTCAGATTGGTAAGGAGACGGGAAAGGTTCACAGGACTCTTACCAATTTCGGTAGTAGAACAACGTCAGTGATGCCGTGATTACCACAGGCGCGCTTACTACAAGAGAGAATCAGGGTGTGTTCCACAACTCGGTGGAAACCGAGTAATACGAGTCCCTCGCCCGGTATGCCGGAAAGAATATAGCGGGGATAGCTTTGTTATAGACAAGGGGGTTACGTTCACATTGCCAGAGAAAATACTTTCCTCTCTCAAGTGCTAAGACAGGGCTTACCAGCATCTGCTCGCTAATCTACGGTGACAAAGATTACCCCCTTAGCCCTAACCCCATGGCACGACTCTTCTCGGCATTCGCGGCACCCCCAGTACCTCCCCCCCCGCAATCTATTTCGAGGGGATGAACAAGGGATGTTAAGAGCTGAGATGTATAACTCGGGAAATATAGATGTTATCAAAGCTTTTGCTTGCCGATATTAGTATCGAAATATAAGTAAGCAAGATAGTATCTATGAGAGATTATCTCTCGGCCATGTCGAGAGGGGGGGGGGGGGGGGGGGGAAATAAGTAAATAAACTCATCTGCAGGTTGATTAATCTAGCGACTATCCTCGGTGTTAAAATTAGTCTTTCGCCCTTCGGTTTAGCGAATCTCTTATCAGTACTACTCGGAGAGAGATATCAATTACTGTCCTAACAATGAATTGATATTATAGTGCCTTGGCTCAAAAAGAATAGAGTTCCCTATAGGCTATAGCTAGAATTAACTACTCGATTTTGTGAGCCCCCGAGTCCTTCGCAGGATCTTCAGGGTAAACATCATACTTAAACCGCGACCCCGGATGGTCAGACCGTAATCCAGCCTGGCCCTTTCCGTAGACCTTCTCACGAGCGGTGACTTCTTCTCCCTCCGCCGGGAGCTCTGGATACAAAACTCTCCTCCTCAGTTCTGGAATCAAGAGATCTACAACATCCTCAAACGTCCCGGGTGTCGTCACATATCCAATATTGAACCCGTCCAAGTCACCTTCGTTGATCCACTTCTCCATTTCGTCCGCCACCGTCTGGGGACTTCCCACAGCCACGGGGCCTAGTCCACCGATAGCAGCTCGCTCCGCTATCACCCGAGGAGTCCACTTGGGCACGTACTCGCTTGTCGTGGTGAAGGCGTCGAGGATGCTGCGGACTTTGTTCGCTTCGAGAGAATCGGCCGCGGTAACTTCTTGGTCGATGGGGATCTTGGACAGGTCAATCCCCGTCCACCCGCTGACCAAGACGAGGCCGCCGATAACCGATGCATACTTTTTTAACTCCTCGTACTTTTCCCGCGCCTCCTCATCGGTTTTGCCAAGAATGGGCGTAAATGTGGCAAAGAACTTGATGGATTGAGAATCCCTTCCCAACTCTGCCGCCTTCTCACGAATGGCCTGGACCTTGGGCTTCAGCAGCTTGGGGGAGTGCGATGACACAAAGATTCCCTCGGCATGGCTTGCCGCAAATGCGGAGCCGGCAGAGGAGGTTCCAGCCTGGAACAGAAACGGTGTTCTCTGGGGAGACGGATCGATGATATGGCGGGTATCTAGGTCGAAGTACTTTCCGTGGTGATGAATGGTTCGGATCTTGTCGGGATCCGCGTAACTGTCATTCTCTGGATCGGGAGAAACAGCATCATCTGCCCAGGATCCTTCCCAAAGCCTACGCATTCGGGGCGGTAAAACAAGGGAAGTCAGTCATCACTCATGGATTTGGGTAGTGTCCGAGTTGGTTTGAACATACTTGTATAGCACCTCAAGATACTCATTTGCTTGTTCGTATCTCTCGTCATGGGGAATCGGATTATCTAGTCCAATGGCCTTGAAAGCAGCCTTTTTCCAAGACGTCACGATGTTCCAGCCGACTCGACCCCCAGTTAAGTGGTCAAGGGTTGACAACCTCTTGGCAAGCAGGAATGGAGGCTCAAATGAGGTTGAGGCCGTGATGGCGAAAGTCAAATTCTTGGTGACTGCTGCCATGGCACTGATAGGCTATTGGACCGCATTAGCCTCTCTTCGTGGGGACTGGAATGGAATTTCATACAATAGTGGGATCCGTAACAGGCCATTGGGCAGCCCGTCGTATGCAGTTGTCTAGGCTTCCTTCGTAGGTGTCATAACCACCGTACGTGTCCGCAAGGAACAAAGCATTGATGCCACCTCGTTCCAACAGCTTAGCTAGGTCTATCCAGTATTGAAGCTTTCGCTTCGTTGCAGATTTGTCTGTCGGGTTCTAAGTTTTATACTGTCAGCAGAGATACTTCTTCACTCCGGCAGGCCTTTTGTATAGTAGACCTCGCTCACCTTCCATTGCCCTGGCGACAGATGCCCAACTGTAGACATGTCAAATGCATTGAGGAATATCTGCTTCTTTCCCCCGGATGGGGATGTGCCATTGCTGGCATCACCAGTCGGTGCGTTGACGACGGGAGTAGCCATTGGTTCAAATTCCTATTGGTTGAGACTACCGAGAATATCGATATCTACTATTATTCGAATCGCGACAGATTCCAGCAGGCCCTATGGGAGATATGCATACTTTTGTATTGGTCTAATATGCACCTCCGTTGTGGCATAGGAACTATAATCACGGCATTAGGGAAGACGGCATTGCCCACTGTTGCCCATCCTGTCCTTATCCAAGAGATTTCTAATCTCCTCTAGCCGTGGTTCGATTACTCGCAGCTCTCCGCTCTTGCACAGAATGTGCCGGCCATCATTCCAGCAAAGGGTACCATTGACCAATCGCAAGTGCCTTGGCGTGATCGGGGATATCGATGGTGTAATGTTCGTTCGCTATGACAGTCGCCCATCAGTGTGGCACGCTTTTGTGGCTATCGGCCCGGCATTCGGCACTTGGTAATGGACATTGATCCCGAACCAGAGTCGGGGCCTTTATCGACCGTCATCTCCTTGTACTCCGTACGTAAAATTCCGAGCATCACAGGGGTAGTTCAGTTGCCCTGACCAGCAAAACGCCAGCTTTGTCGGAGATATCAAGCACCCCACGAAGTGGCGCAATGACAAGGGTGTCACGGTGTAATCGAAGCCACCCCACGCCGATGATCCACTCCACCACACGCGGCGCTCAGAACAGGAACGATAATGCAAGCACTTAGTTTAAGAAAAAAAGAAGAAGGAAAAAAAAAAGGAAGGGCTCAATTGAGTTAGGGACCGTCAATTATTAATCGACCCTGCACGAGAGACCCAGTTGAGCGGAAAATTGGATCCGAGTGAGCGTCAATGGTGATAGGCGATCTCTGCATGCCCGTCAAGGGCTGTTTGCAAGAAGAGTTTACTGATCCGCAGAGCTCCCGCAGACAATTAAAGGGTCCATTAAACTGATTATTATTCAAGCTACTAACGGGTGCCCGATAGGCAACTTCAGCTGTCGTTGGTGCACAGGTTACAGTCATTGACGAATATACCAGCTTTTCGTGGCTCAGGAGCATGAGTTGGAGGAAGATGGATTCTTCGAGCGGAGACCTAATATTTATAACGAGGTTTACAATCTCTAAAACTACTCAGATGGGGAATAATAATGGTAAGTGAACTAGATGTGACTGTGCCTTAGGTTCCCTCCGTTCCTTGCGACTTGGGATGGACAATTAGACACCGATTCAACACCTCACTCGCTTGAGTCGTCGACTTTGCCCTCCCGCTTCGTCGCAGGACTAAATCCAGTTTCGCCGCCGTCCGCCTTGGGTTCAACCTCTTCATCGATAAAACCGGTGGGATTGTCGACTCCAGGGCTGTTAAAAAATACAGTAGTCAGTATCAACACGCTTATGCTATACAGGGGTTTTTACCGCATCGCGGAGAAAAGACTTACTCCCGTTTCTTGAGGTACAAACGAAGGGCATGGGTGGCGATGATCAGTAATATGGCACAAGCAAGTGCGAAGGGGAATCCCTTGCGGAACCGAGGAGCCTCAACTGTGCGGAAGACGAGCAAAGGAGTCCATGCAGTGCTGGATTGAGCAATGGCGTTGATGAGAACAAGTGTAAAAGACCTCTCAGCTGGTGAAGATCTAAGTTGTGTATTGACCCATCCATGGAACACGCTGGACATGGCGTATGAGGAGTAGATTGTCGCATACGCAAACCACAGCGCAGATTCGGGCACGTTCCAGATGGTGAGGATAATGAGACCGATGATGTTCCAGGTATGTGACAAGGTGATTGCCCAAGCCGGCCCGAGAACCAAGTCCGAGGCGAAGCAGATGAAAAGAGTGTAGAAAATTCCGAGCCCGGGAGCGATCGTACCCAATTCGTTGATACGAGCCTGGGAATATCGACCAAGACTCTTAATCCACAAGAGGAACGTGCCAGTGCTGGTATGAACTCCAGCATTCCAGAACAGGACATCAACCAAAATAATGGCCCAGAACTGGGGTCGAAGCAAGAGTTTTTTCAAGTTGGGGAATTTGAACTTTCCATGAGATGTGTGGCCAGCACGCTTCAACCTCGCGGCTGCCCGGTCTACATCTTCCTGCTTCAGGATCAGGCGGTTAGGATGCTCGGGAGTTCCAGGAATAACAAAGTATCCCAGGATACCGATGGGAATAGTGATGATTGAACAAATAATGTACATCCACCTCCAGCCAGCAAGGCCATTGACGCCATCTAGCCTGGCAGATGCGCCGGCTTGGATGAGACCTGAAGTAAGCGTTCCTAGGGAGAGACCAACGTAGAAAATGCCTCCGCGTCGAGCGATTTCATCACCCCGATACCAGGATCCTATTGTAGAGTTAGAAAACGGTGTTCTCTCCCCCTCTCCCTCTCCCTCCCTACGTCATCCACATTAGATGGCTTACCGAAAACATAGTGCATTGCGGGGAAGAATGCGGCCTGGCGATTAATGCGTTAGAAACAATGACGGCTCTCGGCGTTGTCATGTCGTACGAGAGGTAATAGTACTTACCTCGAACCAACCGACGAGGAATCGATAGGCTGCCAGTTCAGCATAGCTATGAACTCTGTACTGTAACAGGGTGAAAACGCCCCACAGAATATCCAAGGCCGGGATGGTCCATTGCATGGGGATATAGGTGAACAGGAACATGAAAGGGATCTGCCCCGTCACCGCGCCGATGATGTAGAACGTTTGGAGATGAACCAGCTCATTGCCCTTGAAGCCAAGGTCCTCCTTAAGACCAGCGACATAAGCATTATCTGATAGAGGTCAGCTAACGGATCACATTACATTCGGAACAATGAATAGGGCTGCCGAATGGGCCTTCAAGGTGTCTTCGCAGGATGAGACAACTTACTGAGGTTAGACTGATCAAGGTACTTTACCCAATACGAGAGGACGGCATATGGTACGATCAACAAGTCTAGTTTGTTGATCAACCTGCGATCTTCGGGGGTATCCGCGTCGGAGTACCATTGGAGCTTGTACCACTTCTTGCGTGGTCGGGTTTGGGTGGCCATGATGATGGTGGGCGTGCAGGAGGACGTGCAGGCGTGCAGGCGTGCAGGCGTGCAGGCGTGCAGGCGTGCAGGCGTGCAGGCGTACAGACGACTTCTCCCGTTCGGCTCAAAAGCTCTAAGATAAACTCTGAGATGGCATAGATTTTGAGGCTAAATTTCTTCACCACAGACGCGGGAAGACACGATGATTTTAATAGCTGCGTCGAGGAGTCGAGGCAGACAACGCTGTTACCGAGTTTGCCTCCTATCACATATTACCCTGGTCCTGGTCCACTCCCACCATCCACGGTAGTGTATGACGGATGTAGACGGTGTAGTAGACTACAGGGATCCATTTCGAGCAAATCAAACTGCGCCATGATGAATCTACCTAACCCTGCATATTTTTTTTCGTATTAGTCGGAGGATTTGTCTTCCCTGGGAGGTTTAGATTTCATCTCCAAACTCCAAGATAAGATGGCATCATAGCTAGGACGGTTGATGTGACAAAGGCTACGAGATGCATCTGCTAGCTTGAACGACATTTCGAGCGACCCACTGCAGGCTGGGGGTGCTAAATTCCTGCCCTCAACTTGGCGGTTCCACGATTCGTAGATTCCCGGGCATGGGGGGAGAAAGGGGAACCCATGACCAGCAGTGGTACGGAACACTTGGGCACTTGGGTTGCATGTAAGCCCGGAGGAATCACGGCGTTGGACGGAGCGAGCTTCCCAAGAAGTGGGGGTGATGGCGTGCTCGTTTCTCGCGACCGACGACCCACAGTTCCTGCTTCGATTGGAACAGACCTCTCCAAGTCGTTATCGAGTACTTCGTCAGGGTAAATTTTACGCGTTCTCTTTTTGTCTTTTTGTTTTTCTTTTGCGGTTGTCGGAGATGATGGCGTGAACTGGGGTCGCAGCACGGCATGCGAACATCACTGGGTGGTGTAGCCGTCCCAATGGGTTCGATGCGCCATTGGGCCTTCTCAAGCCGAGGATCTTAAGATAAGTATTACTTGGATGTGGATTACTATTTCACCATCGATCTGGGTCCGCTGTAATACTTGTTGGATATATTCAGTCCGGCTGGCCAGCCCGACGCATTATTGTCCTGGCTAACATCCTTAATCTGGATCGGGAACCAATATCTGCACTCTCCTCTCACACTCACACACTCTCTCTCACTGATTCTTTCCAAGACCCGAGGTGTAGCGTAGCACACACGGATTAGTACCGTTCTCCTTTGTTATCTCACCCTCCTCTACCCTCTCGTGAACAGGTGTCGCCAAGTCGAAAATCAAAATCAAATCAAAATGGGGCACGTCCAAACACCCACGCCGACCCCTGCCCTCAATGGATTGACAGATCAGATAGGCCAGGGTCTCGGATCTAATCTCCAGGACGCCGTCACCAGTAATGGCCAGGGGGTCACTGACCCCATCCCTGAAGGAGCCCCTGGCATCCTCAAGCCCCAGGCCAACCAGTCCGTTTATGAGAATCCTCCATTTGAACTTGTGGATCGTTATGCCGATGAACCCAGGGAACTGAGGGTCGCTGTGGTGGGCGCCGGCCTTTCTGGTGTCCTGGCCGGGATTTTGATTCCTCCCAAGGTTCCCAATGTCAAGCTTACAATCTTCGAGAAAAATGCTGGTGTGGTGAGTTTATTATCATTCTCATCCCAGAATCCGCAACTTAATCTACATGATGGCTGCCAAGATTGAAAGCAATCGATCAATCGACTGACTGACTGGCTAATTCTTTCCCCTATTAAAGGGTGGAACGTGGTTTGAAAACATCTATCCCGGGGTTCGCTGCGATGTGCCGGCTCATGTCTACCAGTCGACCTTTGCGCCGAACACCCAGTGGACAGAGGAATTTGCGCAAGGTCCTGAAATCCAGGCGTATTGGGAGGGTCTTGCTAGAAAATTCGATGTCTACAAGTACCTACAGCTTTCACAAAAGGTTGAGAAGGAGGAGTGGGATCCGGTGCAGTCCGTATGGAACGTCACCGTGAGAGATCTCAAGGCCGATACTGTTCGGGTCGAGACGGTGGATTTTGTTCTCAACGCGATTGGTCGTTTCAACAGCTGGAGGCTTCCAGATTACCCCGGCCTCTCTGACTACAAAGGCCTGCTTCGACATACTTCGAACTGGGATCCTAGCTTCGACATCAAGGGGAAGCGCGTCGCGGTGATTGGCAATGGCGCGAGTGGAATCCAAGTCGTCGCAAACATCCAAAAGGTCGTTGGGCATCTCGACCACTACGCGAGGAATAAGACTTGGATTGCTGCGTCCTTTGCAGGCCACGAAACATCTACCACGCCAATCGTCATCGACGAGGAGCTCAGGGAGTCGTTCAAACAAGACCCGGAAAAGTACATCGCGTACCGCAAGGAGAAGGAATCGATTTATTACAGGGGATTCAAGGACTGGTTTAAGGGCTCGGAAAAGAACGAGGAAACGAGGGGAAATTTGACCAAGCTGATAAACGGTCGGTTGGGAGCAAAGCCCGACCTCATTGACCAGTTGATTCCCGATTTCTCTCCCCATTGCAGGAGATTGACTCCCGGGCCAGGTTATCTCGAGGCCATCACTGCCGAGAACACCGACTACATCCAGACGCCAATCAAGCGGTTCATGGAAACCGGCATCGAGACCGAAGACGGGGTCCACCGCGAAGTTGATGCCATCTACTGCGCGACGGGAGCCAACGGCGACTTGGCTCCTCCTTTCCCAGTCATCGCGAACGGCGAGAATCTGGCAGAGGCTTGGAAACCGGGTGGCAAATACGGCTTCCCCTACACTTACTTGGGCGCTGCCACTCCTGGTTTCCCTAACCTCCTCTTCATCCACGGTCCCAATGGATCTGGCAGGTCCGGAACTGTGCCGCATAGCGTGGAAACCCAAATCACCTACTTTGCCAAAATTCTGAGGAAGGTGGGCCGAGAGGGCATCAAGGCCATCGAGCCACTCAAGGAGGCTGCCGACGACTTTGTTCAATATTCGGATGCCTTCTTCGCTAAGACGGTTCTCTCGGAAAATTGCAGTTCGTGGTATAACGGTGGTCGACCTGGTGCGCGGATCCACGGTCTCTGGCCCGGAAGTGCCTCGCTTGTCACTCTTCTACAACGAGAGCCACGATGGGAGGACTGGAAATACGATTATATTCATGATAGCGGGAATCGCTTTGTCTGGTACTTTGGCAATGGTGGCACAAGGAAGGAAAGTGACCCCGAGGCCGACATTACGCCGTATCTTGTGAATCCCGACAAGATAGACCTGCGGGATGTTCATGAGAGCTGGTGGCTCATTCCATAGATGTCTCTGTCTTTGTACAAGAAACTCCTAGATTCGAATGAAAAAAAAAAAAAAAAAAAAAAAAAAAAAAAAAAAAATTTGGTACGAACACGCATACCTGCCATGGGTGCGGATTTGTACGTTCTGGGTTGTGTAGGGCACAGCTTAATGAGTATGTTTTTGGTTCTATCAATTTTCGCTACCGTTTGTGCTGTTTCAGGTGGTCGTAACCGTCGTGAATTGCTCAGGCCGTAGACCCTCAAATCTCAATGTATGATATGTATGGTTCAAGCCATCACAAGGGGTAGCGATGAAGTACTAGCATCTCCACCTACTAAACTCTCGCGAAGCGCAATGTTGAGGGCAAAGATTGTAGTTCAGGTGCCCAGGAAGCTTCTTCCCTTTCCTCGCGACTTAGTTCCGCGGAAGTTCCACAGCTGGCGCTTGCTGGGTGTGGGAAGAATGATACTTCTTGATATAGATGTCCAGCTGCTTTCGATTATTAAGCGTCCTGAGAAACGCGTTTCTTTCCCCTACTCAAGTCAGGTTTCTCCTTCTTTTTGCTCCTCTTCGTATTATCTCCGAGAAAGTAGCGAGAAAGGCTCACATTCCTGGCAAGGGCGCAAATGGGGTCCTTTAGTGGTGCTGGTAACACAGCGATCGAGTACGAAGGGGTTAAGTACGAAGGGAGACGACTGATATCTGGAGTTGAAAAAAAAGCAGAGGGGAACAAGGAGCAGCTTTGGATAGGAAACAAGGCGAACGCTCAAGCGAAACATTCTTAACTCCATTAGCATTTATGGTATGTTCTCCCTAGCTTTCTCTTCTCCTTACCCAGTACCAAATCATGATTGTGTTACGCAGGATGCAAGGGGAATGGTGTTGAGTCGAGACTTCCAAACCTTCAAACTTATGGTGGCTGCTGTTCCACAAACACCATGCCATCATGACCAAAAGATATTTCTTCCACATTCCTACTATGTGGCAGATTCACGTCAAGAAACATGGTTGTGTTGGGTAGGCTTTGAGGGTTTCATTCTGGCTTGGATTAAAGTTCTTTGAGTGGGCTCTGGGATCGAGATGAATCCCGATACCAGTGCGGGACGGGTAAACTATTCAGGGGGCCAAACTACAGTAGTTGAGCAAAACTGGATCCCGGTCGAAGGCAATGCTCGGAGGTAGAGCAATACCCTGAAGCTGATACAGCATACATCGAGGCGACTACCCCTGTCTCCAGTCTCAAGCGTTGTTGCTTTCTCTTCCGTCACATCATCGGGTTTCTTGATTCTTCAAAGCTCAGCCTACTACATTCCTACCATTCTCTACTCAATGTTAGAGACTGACCCTGGTGAGGAATCTATATTTGACAAAGAGGACAATGAAGTCAAAAACGGCGAAAGTCCTGCGCTCTTGTCGTCACTGAGCCGAGGTTGCCTCAATCAACTCTCTTCCCAAGAAATATATATACATATATTTTCAAATCCCCAGGTAAACGTGTTGCTTCTTCTGCTCCTCATCTGTCCTCACATATCCAACATCCCAATCTCGGCCCACTCTTCCCTTTGAAGTTAATCAAAATCTCAAAAATAAAGAAGAGGAGGGAAGCATCTAAAGATGCATGTTCCTTTCCTTTACGCCATTGGCGCTCTTGCGCTCTCTGGCAAAATGAGTGTGAGTCTGGATTCTTTCCCTGGGGCTCCTCGACCGCAGATCCAGCGCGCCATCTACCAACCAACCTCATATGTCTTGTATAGTATTTGGGCCCTTAACTAACCTTGTCCTGGCATCTTGCAGGTAATGGCTGCACCTGGCCCCGCCAATGTTACAGACAGTGCCTCTAGCGTCACTGCTGTGACTAGCTTCGCCTCAACAACCTCGGTGCCGGATGGCTATGTCGATCCGTTCTTCCAGAATTTCACCATGGTCCCTAACTCGTACACCGGTGCCTTTGGACGGAACGGCGAGACGCTGACTTTCAACGGAACCATCCAGGAGGTTATGCGGCAGGTCCATGAAATCAACCCCGGATATGATTGGGATGGCACCGGAGGTAATGGCGCCGCTTTTAAGTTCAAAAGACCCGAGTGGAGGGACCGACATGTCTCGAAGAAAGACTGTGTGGGCCCTGACCCTAGAGGCGTTCGTCAAAGATACGTCCAAGATGGGATCAAATACCTCGTCAATAGGAAGGACATGGCTATGGTTGACAAAACCGCCTGCACGCGAGTCAGCTGCTCCTGGGACGCTGCTATCTTCATTTGTTACGAGCCACCTACCTCGTCGTCGTCCGCCACTTATACCAACAGCTGGGACTACGTTGCCGCTTACGCCCAGGGCATCATTTCCGAGTGGTGTCCAAAGTGGTACTCCCCGGATACGCGGTCTGCCTTTGCTGTCCGCGGCAGGGTTTGGGCTCCTGATGGCCTTATCGTGAGTGTTCAGTGGGATGATTGTTAAGCGGCCAAGGCACTGGAGCCGCCCGCCTTCCTTTTTCCCTTGGTCCGCTTTCGCTTCTTTCTTTTTTCTTCCCTTTTTATTGTTGGCTCCTTTCTTGTATTATCACGGGGTCATCATGATTTGAGGCCCATGCACCTGCAGCTTTGAGGGCGTTGTATTCCTTCAATTTTATGGAGGATGATGCTTTGCTGTTAGCAGACTAACGCCAGGCATGACGGCGTCAGCTAGTTAAAGAAATATCCATTGCTTGGTTGGAACTTGAAACCTTGAGTCGCTGCCTCATTTACCGTAACCTTAACCGAGGACAGGGGGGTGTTTGCGACCCCGCTGGAACACATTGCCATCAATTAATAGATAAGTAGTTCAACGTTGCTAGCCTCGACTCTTACCAATGGACCATCTGGTGCGTTGGATTCACAAACAAACCACATGCTCTTGGGTGTGGTCACTTAGGATCCTCTCTCTCCGTCCGGGTGCACAGGATCCTAGCATAACTGCTCAGTAATAGGTCTACTAGGAATGACATTGCCCGATCTATTATCCAAGTTCAGTTCGCCAAGCAATTAATCGGACATTGGATAGCAGACAGATGGCGAGTTTAAGAATACTGAGACTTTTGAGCCGCAGCATCCAAGCAAGACTACGGCCCAATCTATCACATCATAATAAATGCTAATGACGGGATTGATGTCATAGTCGAACCTACCTCAGGTGCTCATATATATCGAAAAGAAGGATCAATTGACACCTGCCCCCGGTTTCTTATCAGCCCGTTCCCATTGATATTCTCCGTTATTAAATTTCAATGAGTTGACGATGCGACCACTACAATATCTCCATCTGAATCCCTCAGCGAGACAGCCTCTCCTAAAACCCGACAAGGGAAGGAAGCCAGCACTTAACTACTTCCCAGTGAAGACGAGTCATTCTTCGGTAACCTCGACGGGTGGTGAGAATGGAAGGGTCCTATTCATAGGCACCGCAACGACCGTCATCGAATGGCAAGGGCTCCGGGTTCTAACCGACCCAAACTTCCTGCGCGAAGGTGGCCGCGTCCATCTCGGACCTGGTATCACTGCTGAGAGACTCACGAATCCAGCTATTGACTTGGATGAGATGCCACCCGTCGATTTAATCCTCCTCACGCATTACCATGCCGATCATTTTGACCCGCTTGTGGAAGATGGCCTTAACAGAGACATTCCGGTTGTTACGACACCTCATGCGAAGGGTCACTTGGTTTCCAGGGGAGCCGGGAAAGATCCATTTCGAAATGTGACAGAGCTGGATTTCTTCGAGACCTTGATTCTCCTAGCGCCGAGGATGGACCACAAGAGGCGCCCGGTTGTAAAAGTGACGGGAATGCCAGGGAAACACGTCCCTCCAGGCCCGTTCTCGGCCGCAAACGAAATCATTCGCGCCGCACCCCCAACAAACGGATGGATGGTAGAACTGGGATATTCAGACGATATTCCGTCACCGGTGACTGGAGAGATTGCCACGGGTTATCGGATATACATATCTGGAGACACCCTCTTCGTTGATGACCTGAAAGAGATTCCGAAATGGCTGCACCGCAAACGCGTCGACTTGATGCTGATTCATCTCGGAGGTGCAGTAATCCCCGGGCCTTCTGCACCTCTCGTCACGATCACCATGGACGCCAAAGAGGGCGTACAACTGATGAGGCTTGTGGATCCCTACACAACTATTCCGATACAGTACGACGATTATAACCATTTCCTGTCTTCTCTCGAAGACTTCAAGGGGGAAGTGGAGAAGCAGAAAATGTCACAGGAGGTGATATGTCTTAATCGAGGGGACGAGTACAAATTTAAAGTCAGCGATGCATCCCAAGAGGAATTGGAACATATTCGACACAAGTCTAGGGATCGGCAATTCATCAGTTGAGAAGGAGAAAGGATGCCACATGATGCTTGCCACAAAGCCGTCCAACGCCGGTAGAGAGGTCGATAACCTTGACGAGATTAGGAATGTGGTCATGCCTAGGACCAGGTCAGGCGGCTTCCGCGACTTGACTGTGGGATCCAATTTTCTTTTCTCTTCTTCTTTCCCACACCTCTAGCCATAGCCAGGACAGAGACAGTCCTAGCATGCACGCCCTCGCCAAAAGTGAGAGCAATCCCAACTTTAGCTTTGTGCGAAGTACGAAATAATCTACTACCACTTCGTAGTAAAAACCCGTATGACCAGCCCCGCAAGACCTCTTGTACGAAACAGTCAATATAACCAATATGTCGCTCTCATGATACTACCCAATGCCAAGTTGTGGCCCGACGTCTCCTCATTAATGCTACTGAATTCTCAAATCTGCCCGGTTTTCTCTGTCCAAGGTTCCAGTGCCCAATCAAAGGCCGAGACCAGGACTCGATTATCTCATTCTCCGTTACATTTGGAGCAATAATTGACGCACCCGACCTGAAGAAAAGGGAACATCAACTAGCCCAAACAGGAAGCCTACAAGAGTGGTCCCACATGCCAAGCCCAATACAGGGTTGCCCGTTTCCAAAACAGATTTAATAATCCCCCAAAGTTTCGGCAGTCGTCGTCAGGAAACGGCGTGGAGTACGAAGAAAGGAAAGGCTATTTAGGTGCCACTTACCTGGAAAGCATCAATTTTATCATTACTCTGGGAAGCCCGGACGTAGCGTACTTGGTATGAGCCGCAAGGATGAACCCGACACCTAAAGGTTGCCGGTTTCCTTTGTTCCTTGGTTCCCCGCTGAAGAAAAGGTCCCTCGCACTCTGTGAACGGGGTAATGGCTTATCCCGCCCCCTTTTCCACGTGCGATAAGCCCGACGCAATTCACAGGGCAGACTTTCAGTTCAGAGTCAAGGGAACATCTTATTATCCGTCGTTACCCTGCATGACTGCATGGTAAAATCTCAATGTGGTCAAGGACCGAAGCTTGGATGTGGAGAAACGCAACACCGCTTGGTTGGGGTATGCGGGGGGAATGGCGAATAACAAGCAAGAAAACCCTGAACGGTTGGAGAATTACGCCGAAACATTTCTGTTTGGCACCCTCATGATTGGAGAGAGAGGTGGTCCACACAAGGATCGTCTGGCTCTGCGTTGACAGACTAGCCAAGCTTGGAAGCTAACCCCGAAGTAGCTGCCAGCATTTGGAGACATACCTCGGAATTTCCGGCCCACACTCCTACACTGTTCGAAGCTGGGTGAGCGAATGGAGAAATGGAGATGCTAGACGAAAAACATAACTCTTGTGTACACGGGTATACCTGACTCTGAAGACATCTCTTTCGGGTTTTCCGGCCGTTACCACCATTCAAACCTGGGGAAATAAGGGAGCTAACGCGCTGCATCCTTGCGTCACATCGCGCCGCGTCGGCAGATCTCTTCTACCACCTCGTAGGCGAAGAGACAAGAAAAGAAAAGCTGGGGGGAAGGTACGATAAAACGCGGAGAGCTCCACGGCCATCCTTTCCTGCAGTACGAAGCAGATCGCCTACCAGCACCTCATCTGTGGTCCACCTCTCCATAAGGGCCTCCCACGTGTTACCCGCGTTCCGAATCCATGGGCCCGGTGATAACCAGATAAAGTTTCCTCTACTCTGGGTCGATCCCTTAAACGCAACCAAGAACCACCTCATCTACCGTAT
The DNA here is from genome assembly GCA_002221725.1 of Scedosporium boydii. Classification (NCBI taxonomy): domain Eukaryota; kingdom Fungi; phylum Ascomycota; class Sordariomycetes; order Microascales; family Microascaceae; genus Scedosporium; species Scedosporium boydii. Next base: position 139,337 of record NJFT01000071.1, on the reverse strand, counting down.
TCCCGATCGCTGCCTCTAACGACGTGTTTCAGTCATGACATCTAGCGAGAAGGATAGACCTGAAGACCTGCAGGTTGAACAAAAGGTCACATCAACGGGCTTTAGAACAGAAAAGGTTGTCGGTGGTAATCTCCACACCGTGGCCGGTCGCGGTAATGTGGCCACTGACGAGTAAGTGTCTAAGTGACATCTTTCTATCATTGATACATGGGCATTTTTGCCAGAGACTGCGTATTGACGACCTACAGACATGGTAATCCTCTCGTTGAGTTCGACCCAGTCGCCGTGAAGAAGCTCCGGTGGAAGCTCGATCTCTACACTGTCCCCACCGTCGCTCTTCTCTACCTCTTCTGCTTTATTGATCGGGCCAATATCGGTAGGGATATCCCTTCCCTTCTCCTGGGCAATGGCAGGCAGCCTCTTGCCAAGTGAGGGTCACTTAACAATCGAGATACCCTTCCCTGTCCTGGGCCAAGCATAATCTGACTGTCATGTCATGTATAGGCAACGCCCGTATTGCTGGTCTGGAAAAGGATCTCGGACTCAAGGGCTTCGACTATAACGTCGTTCTGTCTGTTTTCTACATCTCCTACATCATCTTCGAGATCCCCGCCAGCATCTGCTGCAAGTGGATGGGCCCCGGCTGGTTCCTTCCGCTCACCTCCCTTCTCTTCGGTGTCGCATCGATTGCCACCGGCTTCGTTCACAGCCGAGCTGCTATCTGTGGTGTCCGGTTTCTCCTCGGCATATTTGAGGCTGGGATGTTACCAGGAATCGCATATTACCTTTCGAGATGGTATCAGCGTGCTGAGCTCACCTTCCGCCTGTCGCTCTACATGGTCATGGCACCCCTCGCGGGTGCCTTCGGTGGGCTGCTGGCATCTGCTATCCTGACAATGGATCATTTTGGCTCTCTCCACGAATGGCGAATGATTTTTGCTTTGGAAGGCATTATTACTGTTGGACTGTCCCTCATCGCCTTCATCACACTGACTGACCGTCCCGAAACGGCACGCTGGCTCACAGAAGAAGAAAAGGAACTGTGCATCGCACGTGTCAAGTCCGAGCGTATTGGTGCCACGGAAGTCATCGACGGAATCGATCGTACGAAGCTGTGGCGCGGCATGACGAACCCGGTTACCCTTGAGATTGCCGTCATTTTCCTGTTCAACAATATCACTGTTCAGGGCCTCGCTTTCTTCCTGCCTACCATTGTTAGGAGCATCTACCCCGAGTTCACTGTTGTGCAGCAGCAGCTTTACAGCGTACCTCCTTATGCTGTGGGAGCGTTCTTCGTCTTGGCGTATCCTGCGCTGAGCTGGTATCTTGACCGGAGGCAATTATTAATTGCACTCTCCTCGCCCAGTAAGAAGCCATCTATCTGGTCCTGGCGTGCTGTCATATTTGTTCTGCTTTCTGACGTGTTATAGTGGTTATGACTGGATACATCATGTTCCTTGCATCCAAGGTCAACGTAGTTCGCTACGCCGCAACGTTCTTGATTGCCAGCTCAACCATGGTGCTGGGGCCCATGTCGAATGCGCAGATCAGCGCCAACGTTGTCAGCGACACAGCGAGGAGCAGCGCCATCGGGCTCAACGTAAGTGCCCCTTCTGCTTACTTCTATCCGGGTCCCCTTTTAAACTTGTGCATACTAACACGTCTGGGCCAAAAGGTCATGATGGGCAACATTGGCGGCCTTGTGTCGACGTGGAGCTACATCGTTTGGGATGCTCCTGATTTCCATATCGGAAACGGTCTCAACCTCGCGGCGGCAAGTGTGATTCTCATCATTGCCACCGCCGCCTGGTTCTGGATGAAGTGGGATAATAAGAAGCGGGATGGAAGGAACGTCGAGGAAGAGCTGGCCGGTATGAGCCCGCAGGAGATTGCAGACCTCGACTGGAAACACCCCGGTTTCCGATGGCGCACATAATAATAATGTGGCTTGAGGGCCGTCGCAGAGGTAATTGTATAGGATTGACAAGAGGCGTTCGTTATTTATTGCCATCGTTACTGAACTCTAAGTTGTAGCCACCAATACGGCATGCGTGCCAACATCACTCTATTTCAGGACCTGGGGAGATGGTGTTGTAACTCAGAGCAATGATCGTCCAACGATGAATCACTCCTGACGTGGCGTTTTGTGCAACGACTTTTCGATCTATGCCTAGGTCCCAAACCAACTGTTTCTTGATATCACCGAGATGAGATTCGATTTCGTGAGCAAGACGTTTAATTTCTCATGGTAACCAGCATGTGTATTTGTTCTATGTGATGTAATCCAAAGCAAGAAAGCTCTGGATAGACGAAAATATATACAGAGGAAATTGAATTTCATCACGGCATGATGTTCTCACTCATATCGCAACCGTATGAACCCTCGCAGCTTGAAAGCCGGACTTTCACCCATCTCCAGCCACTTGGTAGGGTCATCTCGTATTCTCTTAAGCAATACCGTTGTAGGCAATAAGGTTTGGGCTTCCATACTTGCGGCGGGTGACGCCAGCGGTGCCGAGAGCCTTGATACGGGAAGTAAGTGCACCGGGGCTGTTGATATTCTCGCGGACAGCAAGGTAGAGAGCGAGGCCGGCGACGTGGGGGCATGCCATCGAGGTTCCGGTAAGAGCGGCGGTGGCACCAGTGGAGCCAATGTAGGCGGAGACGACACCAGTGCCAGGGGCCAGGATATCGACGGCGGGGCCGTAGTTGGAGTAGGAGTCCTCGATCCAGTTGTAGTTGACAGCACCGACAGTGATGGCTTCGGGGGCAGAGGCTGGGGAACCGTAGGAGGCCGGAGTGTTCTCGTTGCCAGAAGCGACGATGGTGAGGATCCCATAGTTGAAGGCAGATCGGACAGCAGAGTTAAAAGCGGCAGAGTAGGGGCCGCCTAGTGACCAGCCCAGTTAGCGAGAGAGGGTTACGACCGAAATGGTGATTTACACAGTGAAATGCATCGAGGACTTACCAAGTGACATGTTGATAACAGCGCGCCTCTGGCGACCCTTGCTAAGGATGTCGTTGACAGCCCACTGGAAACCGTTAAGGATAACCGAAGTAGACGATTCGCGATCACGAAAAACCTTGACGTCAATAATGTTGGCCGACTTCGCCACACCGAAAGTCCTTCCAGCAATAGTTCCCGCAACGTGGGTGCCGTGACCGAGAGTATCGTCAAAGGCGCCACCAGCAGCGTTGTATCCGTGGACTGCACGACCGCCAAACTCGACGTGTCTAACATTGACACCACTGTCTATGACGTAGGCATAGCTGCCGCTGCCAGCGCTCGAGTCGAAGCGGTAGGTGGTAGATCCGCGGTTCCTGTTGGAGATGGCGCCGAGGCCCCAGGGGGCGCCAGACTGGGACATGGTAGCGGAGAGGATATAGGTTTGGTCCAGTTCGACCTCAGCAACCTATTTGGGTTTTGGTTAGTCTCTGAAGTCAGCGCCGCCTGGAATATACTGTGTGGTGGCTTACGTCGGGGTTCTTCTTGATCTCCTCAAGTGTGGCCTCGTCAAACTGGCCAGTATAGCCACGGAACTTGTCGCCAATTTCGTATGTGGTTTCAACACCAGTCAGATCACGGCGTCCCAAGCTACGCTTGTGAACATCGTTGACCCAGCCGAGGTGAGATTCCGCTCCTTTGGCAGTGACACCATCCTTCAAGATAACGATGTACTTGCCCTCGGTTTTGACGGCAGGTTCCCGGGACTCGATGGTTCCTGCAACGATAGGTCCAGCCAGAGCGAGGGGGACAAGGTTGAGCAAGAAAGCTAGCTTTCTGAATGAAACCATTTTGAAAAGATGAGTTACCAGACTACTAAAGAAGGGGGAAGTTCAATGGGATGAAGGTTGTTGATGAATGTGAATGGTGGTGTTGATTTAAGAGAAAGAAGCGAGGAATCTCGTCTTAATATATATGGCCTTTCCCACAGGGAGAGTCGTAATTTGCCGCCTCAGGTCCATCACGATATCGTTAGTGCTTTCGCACTATTCAGGATTAATGACCATCGCAGACAGAACAAATGCTGTCCTTGGCTTCCTACCCTCATCTTGGCGCATATTACAGTCATTCTCGCATTTGGCACACTGCCTCGAGGTCCCTGCGAACTTTGTCGCGTGCCTTGAGGACTGTCGTGGAAAACACCATGATTCTCCACAGGGCGGTGGGGTTTGGACTCTTCGCCACTCCACGAGGGAAAAAAAGGGAAACCTGCGGAGCTTGGTTTTCTTCGATGTAAAGGTAGGCGAGATCCAGTGTCTGCGTGTGGTAGTCCTCGCTAACAAGCATCCTCCTTGTCAGAACGGGTAGGATGCAAGGCTAGCCTCGGGAATGAATACCACCTAGTTCAGCTAACTTCCTGATGCGGCTCAGGTGCCGGAATGTTGTATCCGCCTATGCTCAGTTTGGGCCTCCCGATTGCCCACTGCTTCCCCCACGACCTAGCGCATTTCGATATTTGCGCAGGTTCTTCTGTGATGTCCAACAATAAACGACTAAGTGGGCTACCCCTGCGTTGTCCCCGCTCTTTCAGTCTGAAACGGCCATCTCAACGTTGAAGACGATGGGACCGCCAGTCGCAGCTCAACCCTGGAGTCTCGGGTCTGGCCATTGCGTCACCAAGTTGCAGGATTCTGAGCAAGGGCCATCCAATAGTGACGGAGACCTTGCTTACTCCACTCTTCCGGGTCACGTACGAGGTTATGAAAGTTATGAAAAGAAGAGGATCTGCGCATTGAAGAGTAAAATGAGGGGACCTCTTTTGAAACGCCTAAAGCCCGCCTTACTTTACAAGGAAGCTGGTTTATATAATCGCAAACAAAAGTGGGATATTCAGGAAGTTTGGTTTACATTAATATGGGACTTGGCAGGGTGACGGAAAACGTTTCGACGAGCCAATGTTGCCGTCTTGGCGCGAAAATGTGGCTCTTTCCAGCCGGCGAAAAGGTGAGTAGATGCGAGATCGGGCAACACCATGGGATGATGGTAAATTCATGTCAGCAGTGGGAATCTGAAGACTATTAAGGGAGGTGGCCATGCGATGGAGTTAAAGTGGAAACTGTCTGTGTTGGCAGGGTATCTGTTGATGCGCAGAGATGGGATCGCGCTGCAATAGCTATCATGACCGCAACTCTATCATCCCAAGGCGGTAGGGAGGCCGAAGGCACCGAACAAATTCCGATAGAGACCGACAACTCGATATTGCGGAAAGGGTTACTGGCAACTGGGTCAGGGAATATGGCGATGCGAACGGAGCTGAGGAAGTCTGTATTGGGATCGCCCAAGAACCAGCTAGATGGTATTAAAAGTGTATTATCTGTCGATCGATTTACGAAGGTTAAACCTAAGGGTAAGGATGATTCCGTAACAAGCCCTACGAAGAATCCCTGCCGTATCAATCATAATACCGCTACAGATATGGTAATAGCAACGGCCAGAGTCGCATTTTACCACACAGGAATAAACCTGGCCCCTAGCATGTTTCTACATAGTAGCTTCATGTATTCTTCGCCGGGGCATAAAGCGGAGACCTGTGGGAACGCGGAACCACAAAGGCGAATGATGGTCGATCATCCTACATTACACGGGGCTCAGGGAGCAAGCGATAATATCGGCCGAGTCCCCAAGGGTCCTACGTACCCCCACAGTATCCGATGTGGGTTGGTGGAGACGTGATCATGAGGACAGGAAGCTTCGAAACAGTACTTCGTATTTGGAACCGATATTCGGCTGGTCTTCTCTTCCTTCAAACTACTTTCCACCCCTCTTTTCTCCTTTTTCTTCCTTTTCTTCTTTTGCTCTTGGTTGGCAGGATTGGAGGCTAAATCGTCCGGCCCGTTATCCGCATCAGAGAGTACTCTGAGCAGTTCAAATCTTCAAAACAGCCTTTCCAAAGTTCTTCCCTTGCAACATTCCAACAAACCCTTCAGCAGCGTTGTCGATGCCCTCCGTAACATAGAGCTTAGCCTTAACGCTTCCATCTGCGAGCCACTTTTGCATCTTCTCCTGATGTTCGTTGAAGTAAGCTGGTCCAAAGTGCGGCCTACCTACGAGGAAGCCTTCCATCAGAATCTGCTTGGTGACGATCTGGAACAGGCCCTTGACACCCTGGCGCTTCTCTAGTGGCGTGTTATATTCAGAAATCTAACTTGGTTAGCATGACTGAATATTTTCCCTTCTCCACGACCAACTCACCATTCCGCAAGCGCAAATGCGACCGTCAGTATTCATGGCGGTAAGTGCAGCCTCAAGATGCTCTCCCCCCACATTCTCAAAGTAAATATCGATGCCCTCCGGCGCGAGGCGGTTAAGCGCCTCAAGAGGCTTCTCCTTTTTGTAGTTGAATCCCCCGTCGAAGCCGAGCTCGTTAATAATAAAGTCCAATTTCTCATCGGAGCCGACGGAGCCTATAACCTTTAGGCCTTCCTTCTTCGCCACTTGCCCCACGACTTGCCCAACTGCACCGGCAGCGGAGCTGACGAAAACGGTTTCTCCCTTCTTCGGCTTTCCAATTCGGTACAAGCCGGACCAGGCAGTCAGCCCCGGCATACCGAGAGCACCGAGGAAGAGTCCGAGGTCGAGGTTGTGAGGGTTATTAATCTTGCGAACCTTAGCCTCTTCGGGATTATTGACCACGACGTATTCAGCAATGGGCTGGTAGGCGATGACGAGGTCACCTTCATTGAAGGAGGGTGCATCACTCTTCAGCACCTTGCACACGGTGCTATTGACGATGGGACCGTTGATCTCAAAGGCGGGGGAGTAAGACTTTATCTGTGGATCTCGCATTTTGCCACGGAGATATGGGTCGAAGGATGCGTAGAGAACCTTCAGAACGAGTCCACCCTTGGGAGCGGGATCATCCAAGTTGATGTGGCGGTCCTCTATCACCAGGTGCTCCCCAGGAACGGGAACACCGGTCGGGACCTTTTTGAACACCAGGGTCTTATTAGACACCATTTTGGGCTGAAAAGATGGAATACACTATATAGAGAGGAGAAGCTTAAGAGGTGTCAAAACGGCGGTCAGGGCAGGGGCCGGAAGAGGGAAATCAAGCGATTATATGGGTTGCAAACAGAGGACCGGAGCTCTTGCGTGATGACGTCGGAGTCTCTCTTTTGTGCCGAGGTGATTTTAAAGACTTAAAGCATGTTTATATTACTAATTCACTATGATTCCATCATGCGATTAATACCGCCGCACCACACCAAGACTGGTTGACCAAAGAAGTCGTACGAGAGATTGCCGATGTTTGATCGGGAATTGTTCAGTCTCGGCCTTCCGAAACGGATCTTACTAGTTCGTAGCTATTATTTAACTCTATTTCTACTTGCATTTATTTGTAACAGTGTCTAAAATGATGGTGCGGTCGTCCTCAACCTCAACAATGATTGCGCCACACTTTACCACACACTTTACCAATGCCAGACTGAGAACCAGCGCACCCACACCTCGCCGCTCCCCTCTGGACTCAGAAGACCCCAAGTACTTTGTGGCTTGGCTGCATTGCTTGGCTTGGTCCGGGTTCAGCTGAGCGCCTTGATGTGGCTGTAGTCCGTCCATCCCGAGATGTTTGATTGGGTGATGTCTCTGATGGAATCTTGGAAGTTGGGGCGGTGCATCCCCAGCGGATATTGTCGACCAGGCTGGGACTGACTACTCTTTTCAACTCCCAAAACCCCCTTCTCGAATTTTCTTTTTTTCTCCCTTTTCATGAATCTTCGCCTCGAGTTACAGCCTGCCCTCCTCTTCCCACAAACCGCCACGTTGCTCTTACACCTGCTGACGCCAGCGCTCGATTGTGGGAACCCTGAGAAACGGAACCTATCATTGCAAGTCACGTACTTAAGACCGACCCCGGAGGACTCATTTTTGAAATATACCCTCTCTTAGCTGGCAAGGAGGCATCTTGGGGCCATTTTGACTTCCCCCGCGCCAGAAAGCGCGAAATCCTAATATCTAATACGTCCCGCTAATCTCACACGACGATCGAGATATCTTCTTCCTCCATTTTTGACCGACCAAAAGGCGGTTTCGGTTTCGATTGACAATATCGCCTTAAAAAAGTATTTGGGGCGTCGGTTGCCCCTCCTCCTTCCCTTCAAGCCAACATACCCCTAACAGGCAATCGAATCCACCACTCCTTACCTACTTCCCAGTGGAGTGACGCGAACTTAATGGAGACTTCACCGGGCCACGAAGATGGATCACGTAACCGCCAAGACCACCAGGATGAGAATAGGAGCCCGCGAGGCCATCGAGGGAGGGAACAAACGCAAAAGAGAACTCTTCCCACCGATGGTGGGGAAGATCATGGTCATAACCGTGAATCAAATAAGCGACGTCGAGGGACACTCCCAAGATTCGCTTGTCCCTATTACAAGCTGGACCCAGTCCGTTACCGCAGTTGCTTGTTTAGGCAGACACTGACGGGGACAAATTATGTGAAGCAGCACCTAAGAAGGCTCCACGCAACGCAACTGGAACAGCTGAGCGACCTACCTCGTGAAGGAAACGAAGTGGATCGTTGGTATCGAATCTGGGATCATCTATTCCCAGCAGTCTCTCGGCCGCCATCGCCATATCTGGAAGATGTCTCATTGGAGATTATGAGATTCCATCTAGAACAATGGCTGGAAAACCATTCCCGCGGAACCCACAACTCAAACTCCCCAGATTTAGGCCATGTGTCCCAAGAAATGCAGAGAAGCATTGTCGAACAGATTCTGTTGAGCACTTACCGGGATATAGACGCTCTGGATGTTATCAATACGGAAACCATCAGGACTACCTTCGATCGTTCCCGGACGCAGAGCACTCCGCCTATCACTAATTTTCTTACCCCACCTCAAACGACTACTGTCGTGGTAGACCCTACCCTCGGGGGTGAAATGCGATCTCCCAACGCCTCTGGGGATCGGGACCTTTCCGGCGAGTTCTGGGACATCCAATTCCCGCTAAGTGTGCCCTACCCGGGCGCTGAAGTATACAGGTCCAACTCCGATGCCGACGAACCATTGATTGGCAGCTTGGACCGCAGTTTGACTGAACCGGTAGATATTCCCAGTTATCTGAACGAAGAGGATGCGAACCAGCAACCAGAATCGGCAGGCATGGTGCCGCCATCCACGCCACGCCCTAGCGGTAAGGTCCAACATGCGGAATATGTTGAGACCCTAGGTCATCCCATTCCCCCCAGTACCATTGGCAGCCTCGGCAAGGAAAATCTTGCTCGACAGGCAGGTGGCTCAAACCACGATTCCGGATATGCAAGTCTCCAACCTTCTGAAACTGCGGCAAAGATTCTCGACGAGACTACTAGCGTCTATTCCATAGATTCCATCCCCGCCGAACGGCGAAGCAGATACGTAGCAACTTTCGCGAGTCGCTTAGCCGAAGACATTCGACAAATACCGTCCTTTTCTCAAATATCGGAGGAATCTCTGAGACATTTCCCGGAATGGGTAAGAGCTTTTGCCATGAAGCTTCATGGCGAATCGTCCAGTGTGATTCAGAAAGAGGCTTCGGTCTTCCTCCGGAAATACAGAAGGTAAGTATTTTCCATTTAATGTTCATTCTTTTATCCTTATTCATTCCATACAGCTGGATTAACCACCCCTCTCGACAGGGACATTATACAAGAGCTCAGCTGGCTTCCGCTATGTGAGCCGTCGGAGTACGGCTACGATGACCAGGAGGGGGAGATGACTTATAGAGATGCCTCCCTTCCGAAATCAGTACTCGATAGCTGGCTGCAAAGCCTTCAGGCTGCGGAAGATCCAGAGGCGGCGAGCATCGTTGCCGAGGCTGAAGAGGACACGAAACTTCTAAATCTCGCGGAGTACGAAGAGTTTATAGCAGGATCTCAAGCGTATAAATGGCTTCTTGCCAAAATTAGGTGTTATTCTCTCCTGGACATCCATGGGAAGAATCGGCTGTTGGATATAGGGGACTCTATCCGTGCACAACTCCTAGCACACTCAACCTTCCGCGGAGTCAGCCGACGAACTACCCCTGCCAAGGTAGAAGTCGTTTTCCACCTGGAATGGAATTTACTTCAGTTTATATTAGAGCAAGAGCATTCAAAACCACCAGCGAGAGTCCTGGACCACATCATTTGCCTCACCGGAACTTGGAAACAGGCCCAGGCAATGACTGTCCAAGAGTATATGGATCAAACGTGGCCTTCAACTAGCCAACCACTTCGGTCACTGCTGAAGCAATCCTGTGTTTTGGCCGGGATAGGCCCCTACAGCTGTGCGTCTAACGTCTCCCCTTACTATATCAGACCATTAACGGAAAAGCAACTCCGTTCAACACTAACCACAAAATAGGTTCTTTGCCAAATGGCGAGGAGCTGAGATTTACTCAATTTCCGACATCTTGCAGTTTGGTGGTCAGAGGACAAGTTGACTTCGCCGCTGAGATTGGTGAGCAGTTGGGCTGGCTTGCATCCTCCTTGCGCTCATCTCCTGTTTCAAATGGTGTGCTCGCCTGCTTTCCAGAAATCTCGGACTTCCAGATTCATGACGAGAATTACAGACCTAATGGTACTGTACATGCGTCTTGCCGAATCGATTGCCAAATGGATCTTGCTCAGGAGATCTCCTCCTCTTCTCCGGGGTTCTGCTGGGCGAACTTGTTCAGGAACCCGCTCTTGGTGACAGGCTATCCCATTCGCAGTCGATGTACCTCTGACACTGGGCTGGAGCTGTCACTTCGGGTATTGGCGCAATTAGTCGATTCTCGTCAGCTGACGAGTATTGGAGATAGGATAATTCTTAAGGGGTTCAGCAGCCTCCTCATCGCGACAGCCGTAGTAGCGGATGCCGTTCTATGGCACCTTGTCTTCAACTCAACCGGGGAAAGGATCTCGTACTTCGACCCCAGACCCGAGTCGGCAAAATACAACACAGCGGAAGAATTCACACTACGACATCTAGAGACTCGACGCCACATTGTCGGTTGGTGTAGCCATGTCAGAGAATTATCAGGTAAGCGGGCTCCTTCACCTCCGCCGTAATGCGTACTAAACCGTCGATCTCTTCATAGGCCGTCCTGAAGCAAATCTAGCCATCGATGTCTGCAACTTGCAGCCGCCACCAAAATATATTGTTATCGAACGAGCCTACCTTGAAGGGGGTGCTCAGGTAGTCGGCGGACTCACCGCCAGCATAGGAAAGAGAGACAAGCCTGTCCACTTATCACGAGGATCAAGTTTCGTAGGATCTTTGGACTGGATCACCGATAAACCTATTGTGTTATACGATGTGGACGACCGGAGAGCTTGGCTGGTCGACGGCGCCTCTGCTCTCTTGCACTTGGTGAGAGCGTCGATCGATCGGGACAGGGAACGAGCGGCATATCGCGCTAGCTGGAGGTTCACCGGAACACTGGAAGGGCAATCTCCTGTTGAGGTGCTCGGAAATCCGAAGAACCTCAACCTCCCACTTTTTCTCGACCAGGAAAAACAAACTGACACGGGTATCATGAAAATATTTTATCGATTCCAAGACAGAGTGGAGGAGATACTGCATAGCCTGGAGGCAGTCATCGACTACCAAGTCCAGCTAGCAGCGAGGGATGGATACTGGATCCAACAGTCGACGAAAGGATTTAAGAAGAGCTTAGTCGGTTTCGACTTCTGGGACCTTGCAAAGCCATCGGGGTCCACGATGCCGCGTATTTGCTATTTGGGGAAAAAGGGCCACGGCTGGGTCGACTACATTCGTGCCATTAAGGCAACTACCATCTTCGGAAGCAAGTTTGGGGAACTAATCCAGGCTGATAATGCGGGCATCCTCTGCCCCGACTGGAAGACGGTTCGCGTTGGCGAGGATTATTTGTGTACATCCATCGCGACTTTGAAGACCATCCAGAAATCAAAGATGGGCGTCAAACTCGGTCCGGGCGAGATCACAAGCGAGATCATTTGGTCTACGCGGTACAACTTGTTTTCCCAATGCGCTTGCCGGGAAACTCTACACCCGGATGGGATTCCATATCATCTTGACCCCGTCCAGATACTCCTCCCTAAAGGTAAACTTACGCAGCTCGTTGTTCCCGACACTTGTGGGAATGTTACGCTCCACGAGTTGGGAGATGACGGGGCGGTAGTGTTTGGGCATACCCCATATCACAAGGCCTTTCCTAGACTGGGATCTGAAAAGTATCGTGAGGAAACGCGGAGTGAGGATAGGAGCGCTTCTAGTGCCGGATCAAGCAGAAGCGAGGCATGGCCAGGTAGAAATCCGAGCTCACTCTCATCTTCGAGGACCTCTCCGCCGGCCACCCAGGTGAGTTCCGGGTCTGATGTTATCCGAGTTGATGGTGATCACTGGAAGAGGTTGGTGGTAAGGAGAGACGGATTGAACTTGTTAAAAAAGCTGAAGTTCGGCACACGAAAGGATAATGTGTGAACCGGGCAGGACTCGTAGTCCGCCTGAGTCGTGGGGACCTGAGGAATCCAGGGTAGATACATTCAAAGAATTGCTCTTTTTCCAAATATGTAACTATCTAGGAATCGCCATCTCCCCGGGGCGTCGTAGCCTATGTTCAAGCATGAGTGGTTGAGTCCGTTAGCTAGGTACTGACTGAGATATGTATGCCCTGTCACATCACGAAAACACGATCCTCTCGTGTAATGGCCGCAGTGAAATCTAGAGCCTTAGGAGCATGTCCTTTCGTTAACTCGGGACAACAGGCTCAACCATGACGGAATTCTCCAGGGGCAGAGTGATACGCCCTGTAGACATGGAAAACCGCCCGGCTACCCTTAGACAACCTCACGCTCTAGACTTGCTTGTCAATAGGCCATGTTTAGCCCTGGCGTGAGTCTTGGTCCCACCAATATGCCAACTCCACTTCCTACCAAGTGATGGACTCGTTACGGCGTGATGAAGCGTATCCGCCCCGTAATCTGATCGGAACTTCTGGACAGTTCGCTATAAATCCCAGTTAAGAAGCTACTGTTGGCGCCCCCTAGGGAAATGGTCCGCACGCCGCGGCGGGAAACAAAGCCCGTCTCACGAAAATCTTGGGTTCCTAAACCAGCCCGTCGCCATCCCTCTGCTCTAGAGGGGCAGTGGCAATTCCTTCTAGCCGACTGTTATTTGACTGCAGGCGGGGGGATTCTAGAAGCACAAGCTCACCAATAAATTCCTTTGCATTGTCAATCGTTTTAGTCTTACGGTCTCACATTTTCCGCTCGGCCGTTCGCGGGGCATATGGCGTCCTTTATTTCTGGCCTCGTTGATTGTAACACCGGCAACCCGCTTTACAGTAACATGTGAAGGCTCTGCCGCCTCCCGCCTCCCGCAACAGCCACAAACGCCATCAGTCCCTCAAATACCCGAAGCCTCCAATTCAGTCCTCAGTGCATCCGCCATATCGCCGAGCGTGTCAAACTTCGAATCATACAGGGTGTCACTCCTATTACCCATAATCGCACCGGGCCTGACTATCCAGCTCGAACGGAGCCCAATTTTTCTCGCAGGGTGATGGTCGTGGAACTGGCTCTGGGCGGTATGGAGGATCTGCCCCTTGGTGATGGCCAGTTTTTCATCAACCTTCCGAATCATGTGCTCGAAATTTTGCAGGTCGGACTTATAGCTGCACACATCTTGCGCAGTAATCACGAGTAACGCCATCTAATGGCCCATCATTTGTGCGAGAGAATGATTTGCGATCGACGTTGGATAGTACCACCGGCTCGTAATCGTCGCCCAGCTTCCTCGATGCTTCGACCGTGTCAGGAAACGCTGGCCAGCTACCCACAGAGTTGCCAAAAGCATGGCTTTGATCAGAACAAGGTTTTGGAAGACCTAGCTTCTCTACAATTTGTGGATGGATGCTTGTCAGATGCTCGTAGTACTCGAGGTCCGGAGTGACGGCGTGCTGAGAGCGCTCGCACTCGTGGATCGCGTTGAGCAGCTGCTCCTGGCTAAAACTAGCATCGCTGGCTTTCAGGAGAGGCTGGAGGTTGTCCAGAATACCCGTTTCCCAGTCGACGAGGGTGCCGTAGATGTCGAATGACAGGGCTTTGAAATCCGTAAGCTTGGCCATGATCATCAAGAGGCGGGGAGGTTCTGACTCGGTGGGAAGAATTGCGGTGAGACGATTATTCTGCGATGTCTGATTAATAAAGTCTGTTTGTCACCTGCTCCACTGCTATTCCTCTAGCATTGCGTCGGTTGAAACTAGCCCTAACCGGAGACTACTAGGCAGGAATTGCCAGTATTTGATAAGAGGCGCAGTTTTACATACTCGGATTTACGCAGGGAAACCAAGACTGATCAGAATTATCGCTCAGTCCACGCCGCTGTCTCTGAGTTGGTTGATAGTCGATCACAACCATGGTGGTGAGCGTGAAGTTGAATCCATAAACGGTGGTGGTATCACTAATGGCCCTGGGGGTTGGGCTCTCTTAAACATTTTCATTCACGGATTTACAAGGAAGGCGACCTCGCCATCCGCTCACGATCGATAGACTTATTTATTCTACCCTTTCTTTAGTGGTCGGTGTGTTCTTACTACAGCCCAGCATCTACTCTTATGTCGTAGTCTATAGGAGAGGGTGAGGAGAAAACGTCACAGGGAGAGCGAAGACGCCGAGGGGTTGGTTTGCCGAGATTTGTCGTTCTGGATTTTGCAACCTTTTCCTCCAGTCGCTTCATTGATCAAGACAAAATGGCCGCAGCCAACAAGAGCATCGCTATACCTAGAGGTAGAGGGCCGAATCGTCGATGAACAGTGGGTGACAGACGTTATTTATATTCTCGTACTTGCCACGCCATGTGAACAACCAGCACCATCCATCACTTTCCTCGGGGCAGGTAGTCTAGCTTGCGACAATTTATGACAACGTTGGTACGCACCCTCCTATCGAGGATTTTGGACGGATTCTTCACAGGGTAATTCGAAACAATGTGAACGAGACCTCTTCATGGAAGGGTTGGCCGGGCTGAAGTGGAGTCCACGGTGCCATGACATGAGGAAACCCATATTCCAAACTTTAATAAGAAGATACTATTTGACAAGCTGATGAGGGAATACGGGTAGGAATCCCTTGAGCAGCTTCCGTGGTCAAGTATTAGTTTTGCTGCTCTATGATGTTAGACGCTGATGCCCACGGGTTTTTCTTCTCGTTCCTTGGCAGTATCTATTGCTCGACACCTCTGATCGTCGATATGCAATCGCTTTCTCAGATGATCGAATCGATTCGAATCGGGTTCCCCGTTAAACGTTCTTGGAGGACGCGCAGATCCCGCCATATCAAGCGACGAATACCTTGTAATAGATCTCTGCTTGTGAATCCTGCAGATGAAGGATGGAGGAGGCTAGGATGGATGACAATCTGAATATTATCTCAGAAACTTCCCAAGGTTGGATCGAAACTTTCGCGTGGTTCATTCGTACACTCTCACAGGCGGGTTAGATGATGTCGAAGAGAGGTAACGTTGAAATTTGGTCGCGATTGCGGGACAGTCTGCCATCAAGATCTCATAACCACTTTTGCACTTACCCAAAGGTGTCGAAGAAAGGGCGCCCGTGGGCGAACACTGTGAACGCCATTGGGCTGTCTGCAAAATGTGACGGCCAAAATTCGCCGATATCGTTTTCTTCGTGCAGAAGAGTCGGTGTCGATTTTCGGATTATTTTCACAAGCTGGCGACCAGGAATCTCGGACGGCCATCCTCGTACGTATAATTGCGGGCTTTTCAGCTTTTCCAAGAAGGTAGTATTCCAGGACACAACCAGACCGTCACATTGATCGCCGGCAATAGTGCCATATCCGGCAGAATCGAATTAGAAGAGCGAGGGGACTCCCCGCAGTTTAATGCAACTTGAGTCGGAACAAAGACAAGATCGAGTTTTCCTGCGTAAAATGTCTCGACGTCCTCCCAGAAAGATGCGGCGAAATACTATTACTTGTAGATACAGCACCAACCAGCGAGCCGGATAAGGGCACTGAAAATTCCCCTGGCATCTGCCAAGCGAGCATCTCCAGTGACGTCTCCGGTGACATTCTTCAAGAAACAGCCCCAACCAATGTGACCCTTCCTCCAGGATGCCTGACGATTAAATCGGCGAAAAGAGTCCTAGTGCAGGGGGCACCCGTGACCAATAGACGATCGTTCCCCCGCGATTCCACGTGCTAGGGGTGCCAGGACTGAGCCACTCAGAGCAGCAAGCAGACCTTCGATGCATCCCTCGTGGGAAATTACATGCTCGGATTTGTCCGCTTCGGGAATGCGACTGGACGACCATCTCGCGGTCGGCGCGTCCCTACTGACCTTGGACTGGAGGGTCATGGAGCTGCCAAGCTGCCCCTGAATGAGTTCAGGTCTCAAAGCCCTCGAAGGAATAATATCATCTGCGTATATATAAGTGGCAGGGACCTCTTCACTTTGCGCGGTCATGGAGAGCTACGATGGGCAGCAACTAATGTTTAATCGCACTTGGCGGCGCGACAGTTTTGGATAATATCAATAGCCATGATATCTTCGACTCTTTTTGGCGGCTTGGCCGCTCTTCCTCTCCTTGCCTTCGCCCCTCTGGTGGCCCATGCAGCCCCATCCCTAGCATCTCATGCCCGGGTTAGCGTCGAGGCCGTGAACAATGTCTCGGCGCTCAACGCTACATCCATGAACTTGGACCAGATCGTGTCCCTTCTCGCGATCGGTCCTCCTACTGCCCTTCCACAACGCGCCACGGCAAACGACTTGCGTTGGCAACCCTCTCTAGACTTTGACACGGATGGCTGTTATAATGTGCCCGCCATCGATGCCCAGGGAAAGATTGCCGAGGGCTTGCCGCACAACTGGGTCGGATATTCGAGCGACTGCCGGGACGCCTCGGACCTTGATAACAACAACGTCTACTCCCGCCAGCGATGCAACAACGGCTGGTGCGTCTACTTGTACGGCTATTACTTTGAGAAGGATGTCGCCATCCAATACTTTTTGGATCCCGGCCACACCCATGACTGGGAGCACATCGCCGTCTGGGTGCGTGACGGTAAGGCCCAATACGTCGGTGTGAGCCAGCACGGCAATTACCAAGTCAAGCCGGCGTCCGATGTCCGGTGGGATGGCGAACACCCCAAGATCGTCTACCATAAGGACGGCGCCTCCACGCACTGCTTCCGCTTCGCGAACACTGCCGACGACGCCATCGAAAATCACAAGGGCATCTGGTTCCGAGGCTCCCTGATCAGCTACAACGGATTCCCTGCTGGCATACGGGACTTGTTGTTTGCGCATGATTTCGGTAAGGCCAATATTGGTTTCAAAGATGCCAGCTTCTCTGGGAGCTTGACTCGGGCGAAGCCGTCGGGTATTACATTTGATGTTAATGCGGATGATGGTTCGCCTGGCACACCTTGAGCGCTGATGAATGAGCTCATTTTGTGGGGGACATGATGGATACGATGGGTATGATGGTAATGTAAATTTCACGCTTGCAATATGGTAATGTATTTCTTCAGGATGGAATGGTGTAGTAATATTGGGACTCCCCCCGACCGTTGCTATGTTTCCTCCGTTGACGTAGCATTGGATAGCAGCATAACATGTTGTGGAGGAGACTCGAGAACGATACGACTCCGGGGTAGGACAGATGTAAGGATAAGTAAATCATATTAAAGTACTACACCCGGTCCCATGGTAAATGTGAAGCCAAACGAGTGGAGTCGGCAACATGATTCCCTGATCCACCCATATGTAAGTGGGACCCAAGCAATCAGAAGTCGTAAGAGGAAGCTTAACTCATAATATGTATACTCGTGAGTATCAAGTAAACTAGGTATTTCCCTTTGTTCCGTCCACCTTCCCGATAAAACAATCCTCCGACGCCATTGCCTTGTCGCCTGGCCGTATAACCGTAGACGACTTCATAAAAAGAGGGCCAGACATCATAATCCTACATGTCAAGCGACACGAACAATCCACATGGCCACCGCGAGACCTTCCTGTATCGCCAATTGCCCGATGTGTCTCCCTAGACTCGCTCGTCTCGTTGTCCCTCCGTGCCTGAGTGAACCGACCTGGCCTGTTCGATCCCTAATATGACGTCTTGGCTCTCCGCGGCGCGTGTAGTCTCAAGCTCGAACGTCGACGTCCAAATTTTCCTCTTCTTTCCGGTGGAACCGATGGTTACGATGTTATATTTTTTCCCCTGAGGACCTGAGCCGTCGTTTTCATTCGGGGTACTTCCGCCTAGGGCCGACGAGCCAAACACCTTTTTGACGAGAGGATAGAGGGTGGGGATACAAGCGCCAATGAGAACACAGTTGGCCTCGATGCTGAGGAAAGTCAAGGAGGTTAGCTCATAAGGCTAATAAAAGCAGAGATCTAGAAGCGGGGAGGCAAGGGGTGAGGTGCAGCCTACTTGGTCCAGAGCACAACATCGTCAACCGCATCTGTCAGCTAGGTTAGCCCTGGCCGATAAGTATCCTATGGAAGGGGGCTTGGTTGATCCATACAAGTGAAGTCTTGGAGGTGAAGCAACCCAGGTAAAGTGGTGCATTTATAAATGGTGATCGCACCCGCACTATACACATATCATTGTTAGTTTTCCTAGCCCCGGATAGGTGTCCCGTATTATCAGGTGAACGACGTACCAGTATCCAAACCCAAGTGAAGAGGATAGCGCGAGCTTCTTCTTCCAGTTCATTTGCAATCCCAAGAGGATAATCGTAGGGTATATCGCCAAGTAGAAGTCGAATAGCGCGGATGCAACTACATTAGTTAAGGTTCGCCAACACATTAGCATCTCATTACGAAGAGAAACCAGAAAAGAGGAAAGGAGGTGGAAACATACCTCCAAGCGCCAAAGCATACGCAACCGTGATTCTCCTATCCCAGCATGTGCCTTCCGCCCCTCCCCATTGCGTGGCGGCTGGCGTGCATTGCGCAAAGTTGATGACGAGCATTCCGACCGCTATAAGGAAGTATACCACCGAGACAGTCCACATAACAATGCGATGTACCCTCCCCGGACCGAGGATCTTGGCGAGAAGAATGACGACGGCGTATTTCGGAATCGTGAAGGACATAACGCCAGGGACGAAAGAGACGAGCGTGTAGTAAATCGCCTTCGACGAATCTTTGGGTTCGAGGGTGTCGAGGTGTTTGCCTCCCCCATAGCGGATCGCGACCGAGGCAAGACCGACATATAGGATACTCAGTACCTAGTCCACAAATCTTATTAGCTCTTCACAAGGTTCTCAGAGATGGGCCGACCAGGCAGTTGCGAGGTATCATCGCCAACGGGAGGAACGACAGGAGCACCTACAATGCAGAGAATGGTAATGTAATCGTCGAGTGCAATTTTCTTGATCGATATGCGCCTGCTTATGATTCTTGCCGTAACGAACAGGAAGGCGATTCCGGTCATGATAGAAATTGTCGTCAGAATTAGAGGCCCCTTGTTCTCTTCAGCATAGCCCGGAGGCCGATCGGGAGGTGACGACGACATTGTGTTCGGTGACGGCTGTCGATGAGGGTTGAAAGGTCGAGTGGACACGACTAGATCATTAGCTTCCGCCTCCTCGCACCGCTCAGCTTTTCGAAGTCTGGAGGGTGACGGTTGATTTTAGCCATCAATGGATCTGCCTCGAGCGGCGCTTCCATCCATGCGGGGCTGAAAGGCTGCAGTGAAATTCACGGCTTCGATGACATGTTGGTTCAAGGGGGCGGGCTGCACGACGCCATCCGGAGAAAAATTCACCAAAGATTGTGAGCGAAAGTCTAAATGCTGAAAAAGTGAATTGGCCGGTCTTCTCTCGCAAAGCGTCACTGCGCAAGTTGGGTTGCCACCATGGCGCACCCGGGACGCTGCATGATCCTGTTCCGGGACGGGCTACGAACAGGGATCTCCTCAATATGACCCGTATTAGTAAACCTTAACCGGTCTAGGCCCGTCGATTCGCCATCGTTTGGTGCACCACCCAAATAATCTAGGACCGTTCGTTGAGTAGTTTGTTTTCACGTCGAGTACGGGGTGCCGCAGGCTGCAGGCGGGTGGTGGTGGTGTTCGCCTGGCGCAGGGAGTCCGAGCGTCAAAGCAGCCTGGGGTGCGTTGTCATTGGCCTGGTAAAACACGATCGAAGAGGGCACTGACTCGCTGTTATTACCTGGGAATTAAGATGATGTGGTCTTGCTCTTGGCAAGACGCACCTCATGGCCTGATACGCATCTGGGCCGTCCCTCTCTTGCTCAGGCCCCCTCGAGTGGCGTATATTTCCTGCCACCACCTGCCGCCATTACACGACCTCGTACGGAGTACGGGTTACGGATAGACTAGCCTCTGCGTTTTGGTCCTTCTATGTAATTTTGTTCCTCAGAATTCGAACCGAGACAGCTCGTAAATTCAACCTTACAGCATGAAGCTGGCCTAACTCTGGCTCGTCTATTACGACCGAACAATGGCCTAGCCATCAATCCCTGGTTCTCTATATTGGAGGAGGCCGCATTGTCGTTAGCTGTGGAGAGGAAATATCGTCTCGTTTATGTTCATTGTCCAAGGGCAGCAAGGGCAGGGGGAACAGATTTAAATTGCGGTCCCATTCTCCAGATAATGTTCCACTAACTCAGGTCCGATCAATTTCTCCCCCAGGCGATATTGTCCACTAGTTCAAGCTTGAACTCCGAAGTACGAAGTACACAACATGAACTCCTTGTTGGGCAGTTCTTCAGACAATGAGAAGACCTTCCCGCCCTGCCATCCCGATCATGAACAGCCAAAGCCGCACTTTTCAACCGGTCAAGGCCGGCCAAGCCACTACGCCCAATTTGGGCCTCGGGTCGCATGGAACCCCTTCCCTTGAAGAATGGTTGCGGGCCAATCCCCTATTTAGTACCCGACCCGCCGC
This sequence comes from Scedosporium boydii, assembly GCA_002221725.1. Classification (NCBI taxonomy): domain Eukaryota; kingdom Fungi; phylum Ascomycota; class Sordariomycetes; order Microascales; family Microascaceae; genus Scedosporium; species Scedosporium boydii. The sequence continues at coordinate 118,461 of NJFT01000071.1, read as the reverse complement.
CCTTAGTGCGGGAACGGTCCTCTTCAGACTTCCGCGGCGTCCGTAACCTTGACCTGGCTCTTGCATTATTTGTACTCTGTCATCGTCGAGTGCCCATTTCCAGGCTCGCTTCTGCAGTCGTACGATGTACAGTAACTGAATTGAAGCAAGCGGGCTGCAATATTTCCTGCACCAGCACCACCAAGACCCAGGCATTACCATGGCCATCCCAGTGTCATCAGGCCCCGGATATGCCATTTCCCATGCCCGGAAGCGACCTTTTCCCAGTCGGGTACGTAAGCTGCCCTTTCATTAGCTGGAGCCATGTCGACTGTCTTCTTGAGCGTCGTAACCGTGTCCGTCAATGGCCCGCCCCGACAGACTGGCCGCCGGCGCCCGCCCGCTGAACTCTGGCATTTCCCCTTCTTCTATAGATTTCCAGAAGCAGAATACGACATATCACGTCCCAGTGAATCTGCTCTCATAACCTGGGCCATGCCGTTGGATTTTCCAAGACAAATCAGTTAAATAGCTCTGGAAGCCCTCCCTCCTCTCTGGCTTGGGAAGGCTGCAAAAATAATCTCGATTGCTTGTTCAATCATAACCACTCTTCCCAGAAAACCCGCTCCTTGGTACCGATACCGTCCCTTGTTTAGCCATCCATCATGTTTCGTCCCGCTACCCTTTCAGCCCTGGTGCTTCTGGCCGGTCAATTCTCGACCGTCTCAGCTGTCACACCCATTGTATGCAACCTGTTCGGCGCCACTGTGAGCCCCTGGTGGCTCAACAGGTGCGCCGAGTACTTGGACCTCGTTGTGATTGATCTGCGCTCGGCCGACGAATACGCCACTTCACACATCCCCAACAGCGTCAGTGTGCCGTTCGAACCAGTCTCCGCCTGGAGTGACATGGGTCCTGGCGATCTCCTGCTTGAGATGCCCCCCTCCGCCAACGTCTTTGCCACCCTCTCCTCAATTGGCGTCAGCAATCCTAATCCGGCTACAAAAGTCGTCCTCGTCCACGGTGTGGGTGTCCCTGCTTTCCCCCAGGCTGCGGGTCCGCGCGTGGCCACTACTTTGAAGTACGCTGGCATTTCTGAGGGAAGGGTTGCCGTTTTGGATGGCGGTTTCCCCGGTTGGGAGTTGGAAGGCTTCCCCATTACCACGGCCGTGCCCACGCCGGTCGCTAAGACATATACCGCACAGGAAGACAGGTCTTTCCTCGTCAACATCAGCTACGTCGCCGCCAACTTGAACAAGAAGGACCAGGGCATCTACCTCGTTGATGGTCGTGACAAATCAGTCTACAACGGGAGCGTCATCGAGGAATGGGCTCTTAAGCCCGGACATATTCCGAGCGCCGTATCGCTTCCGGCCAAGAACATCTGGAACGCAGACGGTAGCTACAAGAGTGCACTCCAACTGCTTTCCCAGTTCCGCTCTGCTGTTGGATGGAACGTAGGGAGGAACCGTGGTCAGATTATCGTGTATTGCGGTGTTGGTGGCTACGCCAGCAGTTGGTACTTCGTGCTCACCAGGATTCTCGGTTTCGATAATGTTGTCATGTATGATGGTTCGGCTCAAGAGTGGAGCCAGTACTATGACATGGAGCTATGAGGGAAGTGCGTGAGTTGGTGAAAGCTTGGATTTTGATTGCATTCTATCAGAGATGGCTTCATGCCGAACGAATTTTATGTCTTGACTATCAATTTCATTGGAGGCGCCAAATAACAATACAAAACTGCGCCTGCCATTTAATTTTCCAAGGTCTCAACATTGATGAAGGACCGAAACCTCTCTGAGTCGACGCCGACCTCTGCCTATTACCCCGTTATGCATAGTATCCCTCGAAACCTCCATTCGTCCCATACCCGTACTCATCTACCTTGTCAATACCCTGGGCAATGGGATGAGGCTTCGAAGCCACCTTTCTACCCATCCCCCACTCCCCGCAATAGATGGAATCGTCCGGAGCCGTGATGCACACCTCCATCTCATTCTCATACACCACAACATCTGGCGGATACTTCAACTCCCCACCAGGGCACCCTAACTCCCGTCATCAGCCCACTTCCCGTCCGAGCTTGTCCGTTCTCGCCTTCGCAGAAAACACTCATGTGATCGGACCCCAAGGTCATGGCCTGGAGGGCTGTCAATATAGCCGCTCATTCGTACCCAACTTCAATCCCATCCCGGGGTTTTCTCATCGTAATTTCCTGTACCAACACTGACCATCGTCACCAGAGGCATACACCTCCATTTTGCCCTTTCCCCAGCTGCATGCCGAGGGCGCGCGAAACTCCCAAACCACCCCCAGCTTTCCCAGCTTCGTTCTTCTAGGTACTTGTGCTAACGTGAACCGTTCTTCCCATGAAGTACAGGCCCATACGATTACCGCCCCACGATACCAAACTAATATACGACGCCATACTCCGGTTGAGATTCCCCCATCGTCCGGACCTGGCTCCCTTCTCCGGGGATGACAATACATCGGTAGTTTTATTAAAGAGATCAGGTGATAGATAACCTATGGGGCGACGGGCATTGAACGCCTCCCGAGAAGTGGCATTGGCCTGTGGGACTAGAAATCTTCCATCGTCGGACTTAGGAGCGTCCCGACCACGGCGAACAGTTCAGGGTGTCAGAAAACCCAGCTTAGGGCCCGTTTTAATGGGGCCGAGTCACTTAGGACAACAAGGGCCACAAAAGGAGAATGTATATAAGTTCCATGGCTGCAAAGTGTGTCAGACAGTTGTTCAATATTAGCGGGCAGTTCGTATATCTCCTCCTCCAGGTCGGGGCCATTGAGGTTTTATATTTCCTGGTGCAGGTATAACTACAGTATCCCGCTCCCGATCTGATACGCCATATGGGACGGCCGCCGTGACCCTCCAGATAACTTGAAGCTAGGATAGCGTTTATTTCTGACCGCATTCACGCTAGCAAAGCCGCAACTCAGTACTGAGTAATTTTCATCCACGGACCTCGGAAAAATAATCAACTTCGTTCAAAAGACTACTAAACTGAAGACATTACTTAGCAGGCCTCTAACCTACAACTTAACAACTACCAGTTTGGACTAGGCCTAGCAGATAGACGCTGTCGGCTGCCGTTATACGAAAGATTCTTTCATCCCCTATTATGATGCGACGCATGACCAGCTCTCTTTCCGATTCACATCGCCCTTTCCATCCCACTCTTGTCTGAGGGGAGACGCGCATATCGGTCTCTGTTTTGATATTGTCAAATTCGGCCAGTTTGCGAATGCGGTGGACGTGAATTGTGTTGGTGCAGAGGTCGGCGGCCTCCAGTTTTGACCCTCCACCCACGCAGTCAAGGCGTTAAGGGCATCGTGCTCGGGGTTGTTAAGCGGAGGGCTCGTGTTGTTAGGCATATGCCACCGCGAATTGGTCGGGGACTTGAGATAGTTGGCGACACCTCCAATATACCAAGGGGGCTGCTTCCCGCCTGTCCCCAGGTCAACACAATGTGGCATTCCGGGGAGTTCGAAGAATTTGAGGTTCGGATTGTCATTGCCGCCAGCAAGAGCAAAGGCGCGCCGAGTCCCTTCAGTGGAGACATAGCCGTCCGCCGTCCCTGTGTACAGGATAACCTTTCCTTTCCAGCCATTGAGTACGGACGGATCAGCGTTGGCTCGAACTCGGGTATCCCAAGCATTCGACTTGTCAATCAAAAGGGCGCCGTTCGTGTCATTATCCCAGATCAATTCTTGACCTAGCATGTATCGAGAGAAGTCTTGATCGAATCCCATGAGGTTCGGTTGGAGGAGAAAGACGCTAAAGTCCACGGGCGCAGTGATATCGAAGCCGTCCCCAGCATAGCTCTGGTTCGATGGCGGACGTTTGAATTCCTGCGCTATGATCAAGAAGGCCTCGCGTTGGGAAAATGAAACGCAGTTCGGGTTGTCCACGGTGCAATCCAGGCCATCCCAGACTGGGCCTCGAATCCCCGACTGCAGGAAGTGTTCGAGGCAAGCAGCCGAGTCCCTCACCACGCCGTCGTCGGTAGACTTGTCATGGCCTATTACGTTGCACTCCCGATAGACGCGATCGGAGATGCGAACGAAAAGGTTGGGGTCGAAAGTGGGATTCAGACCAAATTTTTCTCCGAGCCAGCCGACCCGCGAAAGAACCGGCATGGCGGACTTGACATTCCAAGCAGGAGCGCCAATCAACATGCCGTCGAAGCTGTTGGGGTCTTCTTGGATCTGCCGGATACCCATCCTGCCACCAGTCGAGCAACCGGAGTAGTAGTTAGCCACCGTCTTCACATTCCCATAGTACGCCGCGACCACCGCCTTGGCGAATGGGAGGGACTGGCTCATAGCTCTCCAAGCCCAGTCCTTTTGGACTTCTTCGCCCCTCACAGCCCAGCCCATTCCCTGTTCTTCATGGCCGGTGTTGGTGGACATGACGGCCCACCCGTGCACGGATCGGGTTAGCATGTCCAATCGACTAGTCCCTCCATTGAAGCCGCCATTGCCGACCGTGAGAAACCGACGGTTCCACTTCGTCGGGCTGGGTAGGTAGATCTCGAAAGAGACGTCGTTGCCATCGTTGGGATTCGCTGTTAGGTTGACCCGGATGCCGCAAATGTCAGACACGCCAGCATCCTTGGCCAAGATAAGAACTTTAAGGTTCTGGGCGTATGGCTCGTTGTCCGAAGTGTAGGGCGAGCCCGCAGCTAGTGCACCCCCATATCGATTAATGACGGAGCGGAATGTACTTGGAACGCATCTGTCGAGACCCGGTAACGCACGCGGCTCCCTGTTGGATGGAGCTGATTCAGTGAAGGACAGCAGGAAGATTGCCACCGCGAATAGTACTCCGCAGGTGATCATGGTGGCGACACCAGGTTAATCAGTGACTGTTTATGCAGAATCAAATTTAGCCGAGTGCGGGCTGGACCGCTATTTCCTGGGGTTAAATTGAGTGCATGGATTGTAATAGGATGGAAGATCAGCTATGCAATATGAATTAATCTACGACGGCGTCCAGGCCGTATTCATATATGCCCTGAGTCTAGATACTTGCCATTGATCTCTCTCCCGAGATCTGAGCTTTGGGTTAGAGCACTTCCACCGGAAGTTTTTCATTTTATGGGGAAAGCGAACTGCCGTGTTGGCGTCAGCAATGAAGGACAAAAATACGACGTTGTGAGGATTCATTGCAGGCGCAGCATGGGGTCGGGGATTGGAGGCGCACGCTTGATGACCCTGCCTGGAGGATACGTCAGTGCGAGACGCAGGAGGGTAATAACCCTATGGAGGGCTCTCAGTCAGGATTGATGCCTCCCCTTCTCCAAGTGACCTGGTCATGATTGGTCCCGTCTGGCACTCCTTTGGATCATCCGAACTCAGGATTGGACAGACATCCGTCGGATGTTAGATCCTCATCTTACTTTCTCACATGGTGCACGCCACATGACAGATTGCTTGGCGGCTCATTCTCACCTTGTAAGACTCTGCATAGCCCACTTGGGTTTTCTCTTCGATCCTACCTAAAAATAATAATCTAACTTCCCCTCTGGACAAGGTTGCATCTACACTTTCAAAGCATCAATCACCTCGGCACGTAGCAACTGACACTGTCAATGCCGTGACGCGACTTGGCGAATGCTCCCAAGAAGGAAGGTCACCCTTTGGATCACTAAGTCGAATGCATCCTAGACGATGGACTTTTGTTTTGCAAAAAGGAGCTCACACGAAGACACAGTGACACCCAAGAGGTGCGTCGTGACTAACAAAATGGCATCGATTTGCAGTTGTGCTTGGAGACACAGATGCCGAGTTATCCCAGCCAACACCGCCTCGACACATCTCACCTGTCCGTCCATCACGGCTAGCGGTGGTGGTGGCAGGTAAGCCTGATGTCGAACCCAATTCCCATGGCCGCACAGGGTGGAACTCGTCATGAACAATGTAACGCCTCTGCCTGCAGTGACTCTCTTACTTCCCAAATCCTCCTCAGACTAACAACTCCAGGACTTAGTCTACCGTTCTCGTAGGCGCAGCCGTGACTTGAACCATCGTGGTTGTCCTAAGATAGGAGCCTGTACTGGTTGCCACGAAAGATGTATCCGATTGCAAATTCTGCGCGCTGTGAGAGAAGGCGATGTGCGTGTGGCCGGTCCGGACGATGGTGGCTGGGTAATCTGTCCCAACAACCTCGACAAATGTGACTCGCAAAGTGCTGAACCATTCCAGACGTGATGTCCCAACTACTTCATTGTTTAACGTACTGGTCTCCGATCCGATCGAGGTATATTCGGACGTCACGGCCAGCCCTGTCGCGGGAGACGAGCCTTGATTTGTTGTGGTTGTGCCGTTGCTCAATGCTGCCCGACTATTCCCCGAAAGTGTCCATGTGAGGTCCTCTGATGTTGTCCAAGTCATGGTTTTCGTGCCACACTTGACGGGTATTTTGGAAACAGCAGCGCCGGCAACCGTGACGCCGTCCTCGGGCCATCGTGGTTCTTCACGAGGCATTACGACGCCGACCATGACCGTATCGATCCATTCTTCGCCTTTCGCGCATAGCACATCGATCGTCGGCTTCGCCGCTAGGGCGGTCGTGTAAGTGACAGTGTGGAGAGGTATTGGTGATTGGGAGGAAGATGTCGGCAGCTCCTGGGGACGGGCATGGGCCGAGGAGAGGAGGACGCAAGTGACGGAAGCAAGGAGCAAGTATAAACGCATCGCTGTGTTTCGGTATTGTTGCTTTCTTTTTTGTTTTCGTATGATTATTTTTCTTTGTTAGCACTTATCTCAAGGTCACTTCGTGTTCTTCCCCGGACGTAGCCCCATTTTTACGCCGAACATAATGGTTCTCGAATTTCTTCTACAGTCTTCAACCAAGGAGCGGGGCATAACGGCAGCAATATATCGGGTTCCGCAGTCTTGTCACCAGTCCGGGGAATGGCATATAGCTACGGATGCGAAAGGTCGTCGCTCATTCGATATCCACGGGCGAAGAGGTCCAATGGGGTGCCAAGATGTCGGGTCTTCGGCCGAAGTGGTTGGGATCTGCTATGGGATTCAATTACGGCTTTCCCGCCGCCGGCTAATATAGTTACATTAAATTTAGCCACTACGAAGTAAAGTAAGTAGTTATACGATCATGCAGAGAAATTACCACTCTGGATGTGATGCCTATGGACTTATTCATAATCAGCGGACCCTTTGCAGTTGCCTGATTCCGTTTAAGTTGAAAGTGTGTGGTCTGTAATGGCTGCTCGAGGTGGTCCAGATTTAATATCTGAAGGGGCAGATGGGCATTATGTGGATACTCACCTATGTGAGGACTCGAACGATAGAAGATTGGGGAATAAAAGCCTCTTGCCTCAATACTAGCTAAGGAGGACGGGGGGTTGGAATGGACAGGCATGGAAAGACCCAGGGAGCGGTGAGGATAAACAGTTTAAATATATCCTGTATTGAGACATGTTAATTCGACCTCGACATCGAGCTGCAAAGTTCATCCACCACCCTTCGTTGGTTCCCAATTTCACCATACTTTCGAGCTCTTGAACAGTTTTCTTCGCAAGACTCATGAGGAGTCTAATAATGACATCAAGGAGAGTAAGTAAAGTTATCGCCGACGAAGCCAACATCACAGAGTACTCTCCCGACCGCTCTGCGCAGAAGGCCGCATCATGGCGCCTCTTCAAGTACTTGACCAGCCTCAGGTCAAACAACAGTTGAGATTGGCATAGGGTAAATGGTATGTCTCAGTGATTGGGGGCAGTGTCAGCAGCTGAGGGAACGATGGTCTGGGAGGCACCGTTCCATATGGATGGTAGTGCACACTGCTAGTCTGGGGTTTTCCGTGTCTTGAGGATGACTAGACTTGAGTGGCACCATTTTCTTCTCAACCCCAAACCGCGCCGATGGCTGCAAGGATTATAGCGGGCTTGGACGAGAGGAGGATTTTCAAATACTCAGGCTATATAAATAACCGTCTTCGGGCTGCAGGCCCACTAAAGTATTTTCACAAAGACATAATTTCCTGGAGGGGGATCTCAGTTTATTTCTTCTTTTTTTACTACCTATTCAGCTAAGCTAATAGGAATTAGATATCTTTTTGAGGTACAGCTTTTTAAGTTCTTCTTATTTTTATTCTATTCCTAGAGAGTACTATAGCTTCCTAGTTTCTTCTCTGTTTGCACGGTATTATTTATATAGGAGCCTTTACTTAATTTTAGTTAAATCAGCACTAAATAGCTCTTAGAATATCGTAGAGATTATAAGTAGTATGAAGAAGAGAGCGAGGTGGGAGTACTCCGAGTATAATATCCTACATATAAGTTCTATTTATATAAAATCGGATCTAAGAAGATATCTTTTCGATTACTCCATTGAGCTAGGACACTATCAAGGGCCACAGTGTGTTATAATAGGCACTCTATAGGACGTCGACAGGATATGTCTTGATAATAATATCTATTTAACGTAAGGATTTAATTTTCATCTTAATAGGCTCCGGAGGTCCTGCCGTAATGAAAAAGGACTGATACGCGTGCACACCGATCACAGTATCCATATCGGACTGCGGCAGCTTCGGCTCCTTAGTCGGCCTGTGATCCCTCAGCTCAAAATGGAACCAGCGCGCTGTCATCAAAAGCACAATCTTCATTTCGTCCATGGCGAGTGTTTGGCCCATACAGGAGCGTAGGCCCCGCTCGAACGGGCGGAAGGCGTTGCGGGAGTAGGAGGGCGTGGACTCCATGAAGCGGTCCGGGTTGAACTTCTTAGGCTCGGGGAAGATTTTAGCATCCAGGTGCATTGTGTGGGCGCAGACGCCAAGAACTTGGCCCTTGATGGGATACTTCTTGCCATCGAACTCAAAGAAGTCGCTAATAGGTATTCAGCGATACAGGCCATGCCAAATCATGATGACGCAAATGGACGAGGCAGCTCTACTTACATGCCAGGAGGAGGCTCTCGAATAACGAAGGCGATTGGGAACAAACGAAGAGTCTCGTAGATAACTGCAGTAGTGTACTTCATGTCCTTGATCATGGATGGGTTCTCACGGATAATTTCGAGAGTCCTATCAAAGGACTTGTCGAACAGGCGGTCGTGCTCCTCGCATAACTTTGCGCGCGCTTCGGGAAACGCACTGAGCATCATGTAGACGTACTATTTCTGTCAGATCTGAACTATGCTTCGCGTGACGTTAAGCCTATTCAAAAACTTACGCTGGTAGTGTCAGTCGTGGTCCCGAATCCGGCAGCCAGGAATCCACAAGCGCTAACATCCCATGTTAGGACACACAACCTCTTCGGCTTGTGTTCATGAAACCGGACTCACTTTTCAATAATGGGAGTCAACGCGACCTTAGTCAACGGTCGACTGCTCTCAAGATGCGGCGCAAGCATACGGTCAAGTAGGCTGGCTGCGGTAGTCCGGGTCGGCACAACTTTTTTCTCACGGAGTTCTTCGAAGCGTGACTCAACATAGCCAGCGAGTACCTTTCGCAGATTCCCAGCGTGCACGTGCTCGTCCCATTTGGCGCGTAGTTGGCTGAAGATGTTCTGCTCACCGGCAAGCACGGACATGGTCTCGGCGAGGGCCTGCATCTCATTATATAGCGTGATGTTGTCGCCTTGGGTGCCAACCTTCTTGCCGAGAAATATCCTGCCGACGACTTCGAAGGGGAATTTTCCAAACTCGTAGCCAAAGTGCTGGCAAACCTCATCCGAGTCCGATATGGCCTGTAACCGATCGTGAAGCGCTAAAGCCTCGTCTAGGATTATGTCGTGGTAGGATCGCACGGCGGCGGGGGTCAAACCCGGAGCGAGGGTTTGGTGAAGGTTCTTCCAAATGTTATCATTAGTGGCTTCGATAAAGGTAGGCCCGACGTTGGCGGCGAAGTACTGCTTGACGAGAGTGGCTTGCGGATACGCATGGATGGTTGTGGGGATGGCAGAGGCCTCCGGGTTCGTGATGATAACAAATTTGGGGCCGAAGGGCCAGAGGTCGAGGTAGAAGATGTCAGGGAGATCGTGGACATGCTTGAGGTGGGTGAGGATAGCTTGCATGTAGGGCCGCTCGGGGAAGATCTTCATCATCTCACCCACGAGCTTCAGATGGCCCCATATCATTGAATGAGGGGGACATGGCTGCGCAAAGCAAAGGGAAAAAAAGTTAGCAATTATTGGCCAGGGGTTTTTCTCGGAGATGGAAATTGTGCGCGCGAGTTGGGTGGATCAAAGGGCAATGTGGGAGGCTCCCCGTACTTTGTCCTTATAGAATTGGCGATGCGAAACAAGCTTGATGATGAAGTAGCCCAGCAGCGACGCGAAGCCACCGGCCACCATCACCGGCGTGCTCATGGGATTCAATGCTACCATCTTGTCTTATCGACTGAGGTAGCGACGGCTGATAAGTTATTGGGACAGAGAATAATATTCTACCAGCGGGTTGAACCCCGAGAAGAGAAGCAGGGAGCTCCAGCTCTTTAATCGCCTTCAAATTAAACCGGGCCGTGGGGGGCTCGGATCTACTGATTGGGTCAAAGGACTTTATCGTGTCTATGTAGCTATGTATGTAGGACTCGAATTAGTGCTGATATTCTGTTGTCTCAGCGGCCGCCCGGAACAGTTCCACGAGTAATATCATTTTATTCTAGACTTCAATTGCAAGGATGCGACTGGTTCATAGCGAGTGCAGGCCCCCCTTCACACCATTAGGCAGCAAGATAACATCTGCCAGTCATTTAACGTAGCTGGCTGTAACAGCTGATTAGTAATGGAATAGGTCTATCATTGTAGGGTCGCCTCACGAGCAGGCGCCCCATCACACCAAGAAGACAATACTCTCTTAGCCTAGATTGGCTATAAAAGAGACGCCGCCGGGCAGGATTAAGAGCAGGGGAGGCCATGGGCTCGACCGGATCCCGCAAGTGGTGGACGAGTGGTAGGCCATTGCCGTCGAGCACGCCTGGACGCGCGCAGTCTCTCCAACCTCTGCCAGTAGAGTACGGAGCCCTTCTCCAAGCCTCTATTGCCGTTACGGACCCTTGTATTTTCTTTCCCTCTTTCCAATAAACAGTACTGACCGTGCAGGCGGCTATTTGCGCCCTCTGTTTCTCTAGAGCAATGGCTGTTTGATTGTTGCCCATCATCCTATATAATCATATCTTATCGTGTCGCTATATCTCTATGGATAGCTATAAATAATTATGAAGAAAAAAATATAACCATCTCTGATACTCTACGCAAGACTATCATTTGTACATCAAGCCTTCTCGAGCACTCGGTGCTCCGTTAAAAAAGGAGGATTGGCTGACGGTAAAGTATAATATTCCCTACGATCCCCTTTGTCGGACTATCTATTTATGCGCGACGGCTTCAAACCGACTGACAATGGAACTCCGCTGAGATTATACACGCGATTCCCACACGACCGATGATGGTGAGATGCAAAACGGCAGTAAGAAGGGTGCGATTTCGGCCTGGAGGACACGGATGGCTTGGGAATTGTCAAACTTTGTCCTGCTGCCACGGAGGTCACTCATGGATGGCGTGTTCATCAAGCAGAGCTCGGCTTCAATATACATCTGCTTCTCGTCATCGGAGAGTGAGAAACGAGCTATCATGAGTATCCGTTGATCAATGTATTAAAATCATCTTCCCTTTCATATTAGGCTCTTACCAAGAGCGACATTTCTTAGTGGATGGACAGGTACCAGCCTCCTGTCCTTCCCAGATGGCCAGCGCCCCTAGGGCAGTGTTAACCACTAAGAAGCCCACAACTAGGTTGTTTAATGATGGAGCCATAGCTCGTGAAATTTTCCACTGAAGCTGTAAATCCGCGAGGATCGTGACTGAATTCTCAGATCCATCTCGATTTGATATCGCGCGTACCCCGGATATATGCCATCGTACTTTGGTAGAAAGGCTTTACATTGCACTATTAATAGCAGTCATTATCCTCGATGAGTAACGCGTAATTACCGAGCGCGCGATACACGAAGAGGCGGTGAAACGGAAGAAATTGGCCCTGCTCAGCCGTATTTGGACCAAATTTAGCGGCGAGATTTTTCCCCAAAGGAGTGGTAATCCTCTACAGGGATCTTAAACGTTAGCGAAGGAGATCAGATTCTACCACCTGACATATCTCGTGACAGGTACTAGACAAGTATTTTGATATATAAATTGTTATAAGATATACCTATTCAATACTTGATCTAGGATATACTAGGAGTTCTCATTGGCTCCTAGACATGTTGGCGTTTTTATCTTCTAAAGCAAAAAGGAAAGCAAAAAGAAAAGAGGAAGAGAAAAAAGTTATAGAAATAGACGCGCGAAAGGACGAAAAAAGAAGAAGAAAAAAAATTCGGATGTGCCTTCTTAGAAGGCGCATTGGGATTTGAGCCCAATGCGGGGGTCGAACCCGCAGCCTTGAGATTAAGAGTCTCACACTCTACCGATTGAGCTAACCGGGCAGGTTAAATTGGTTGCTGTGGTGGTTCCACGATTGAGAATAACAATCTTAGTCCCGGCCACCTTCCTTGCGCCCCGCTCTTTGCTTGACTTGCCCACCATGACATCAGAGATGGGGACAGATCGCGCGAACCATACAAAGGCACGCATCCCATACCTTTACATCGAGCGTCTCATGCCAGTACCAACCAGGCATAGTTTTCCATGTACCCGAGAGGATAACGACAAGTCTGCCTTGGTAAAGGCGGTACGCCTTAGGACTTTAGGACTTATGGAAAGCCTGAGCTTGATCGCTACTGCCGAGACTCTCGTATCCTTCAGAAATTCAGGGCCAAGCTAGCCGCCAGGATGGGGCGATGAGGTATCGATTACTTACAAGGCTGCGCCAACTGTTGGTAAAGAGTCGAGCGACATGGCGGCTTCGCCACATTCTTGCAGTCATCCTGCAGACGTTCTATGCGGGGTGGATGAAGATCATCGCCAAGGACTCTGCAGCCGAAAGGGCATCGCATCCCAGAAAACTGAAAACTCGAAATTAACTGGGATCACTAATAAATATAATACTTGTCCCCCAGGTCTAGAATGCAGCGATGCGACTTGCCCGTACAGCCATAGAGGAATGTGAGGTAGGACCGAATGAGGGCTGGTTTCAAAATTCAACGATTGATGGGCGCAAGCAACTGTGAATGGATCTCACTGCCCCCATGTGGCTGGACTCAACCTATCAAAGGATTCGCCGAGAATCCCACGCCCCACTGTCGAGGATATCACAGGAATCCTGGAGAACCCTCCTTGTCTACGGCTTGGGGATTTACTACTGGAATCTCGCCTGAAATTGGATAAGCGCCCGATATGTTGATGTGGGATCGTCTTCATCGGCCGCCTCGGAGCTGCTAATAATAGAGCCGGATTGGAACTCCCGACATGAACAGTAATGGCAAGAACAATTCCTACATCCCATAGGATTGAAAACAGGACATTGGAACCAGTAGGGATAAATAGATCCAGCTTTCCCTGTCTTGGCACACGATGATATTCAGATCAATTGATCAAATCGTTTATTTCTGAATCATCATCACCTTGTGTACGTTTTCATAAATCACAATGTCCCCCACGTTGTCCAAGCTCCTCTCCCTTCTAGCCCTTGTTGGCACATCTTCCGCTGCTGCAGTTGTGAAGCGGAACCCTTGCGATGGCGTCGACGCTTCGCCTGAGCTCTACCATGAATACAGGACGGATGTGTGCCCCCCTAAGAACAGGCTTGATGCTGATGGCACTTGTCCCTTCGTTGACGGATTCGACGGTCCGGACTTGAAATACCTCCGATGTGCTAAGTACTGCGAGATTCGCACCAACGTAAGTCTAAAGTGGATAATAACTTACCATCAAACACAAGAACTAACAAAGCCCCCTAGTTCTTCTGGGGCCGGGAACAACCGTTTGCCAACACCTATTGTCACGGTCCCATGACTTGCACGATTACCGAGACTAAGACTCGCACCGTCACTTGGAACGCCGGCGGTAGCCTCAGCTTGAAGGTCCGAGAGGCCCTCACACTGGGCGTCTCAGGATCTTATTCTTCTGCCGAGGCCGATGCGTTCGCCAGAGCCTTCTCCGTCAAGCTGGAGAACAATGAGTGCGGCTACTTCACTTTCGTCCCCGTCATCCATGACTCATGCGGCAGTCTGACGGAGGGTCCCGCCGATAATACCCCCGGGTTTCCTCGTGCCACCTGCACGGATGACCGTGGTAAATGGTCTACTACCGGCAATTATTGCCAGTCCCAGCTCAAGCGCCACCCCGATGGAACGGTCGACGGTGATACCATCTTCGTCAGGACAGACTGCTCCACGCGCAAGCCTCTCCCTGACGATAAGCAGGATGACATTTACAAGCGGCCTGGTGTGCCTCTGCCCCGGGCCCTACAGGATGCTTGGGCCACAACTTTCGACCAGATGAACACCGGCGACTTCAATATCCAAGGAGCCATAGAGTGTTCTGGTGAGGGCTCTGGCCCGCTTCATGCCTGCCGCGCATTGGGAGCCGGTCAAGCCGACATCGAGGGCAAGTGGACCATCCCCGCTGGTCGCAAGGGTGACCACCACTGGTTCGGTGACTTCCCCCTTGACACCAACGAACCGGGCTGCTCTTTCTATATCGACTTCCTCGAGGACCTTAACCCCGAGAAGTGCCCTATCAACCCCACTGGACTTGCCACTATCATTGACAGTATCACCGATGCCTGCAAGGACAAGGGGGTTTATGGGTCGGCTACTTTCGGTGGTGATTGCCCGATCCGCCTTGTTACTGGGAAGCGCTCATGGCCGGAGGGCACTTCCCGTCCTGCGTAAACAAGAACAAAACTCGTCTTTCGAGAATATCGTTTTCTTTGTCGGGTAGGGTAAGGGTATCGGCGCTTTGAGTTTGGCTGGGGCAGTTATAGAGAGCGGTAATCGTTGAAAGGGTAATGCGGTATTGGGAGTGTGATCATATTTTCTTGGAGATTCGGCATGGCGTGGTCTATATTGAGTAGCATGTTCAATTTAAGAACCGGACTGTTTAAGTTGTACTTGGCCTATGAATTAACGGACGGGGAATGGACTGAATACAACGACAAGAGGGAACTGGTGTAACAAATGATAAGGTAAGGGTAAGTAATCGGATAACACTGGGCGCCGGAGATAATGATACCAATACAAACCTTAGTCGACCTTTCTCTTACTTCCAGAGAGCCGACTGACAGCAGGCATCTTTCCAATCCATTGGCTCTTCCCATCCTCTACAGCATCAACGAGCCACCGGGCCAGCGCTCCTCGCTTTTGCGAACTCGACCATCCCTTTTCTCCAACAGCACCCTCGAATGCCTCTCCATCCTCGCGATCCCGCTTCCAGGATTCCTCGTCATGGCGTCCAGGAATGCCCCCAATGCGAAAGACCGTCCAGTCGAGCCCCTCCCCGTGGTCCTGGAATGTGCGGCCTATGCCCGTCGCCGTCTGCCATCCTCGGTTCGCGATGGTGTACACGAGAGCCACGAGGAGGCAGCGAGTGATGGAGAAGTGATCTTCTGGTCGGAAAATGGAAAAGGTACCCATGGCGAAGATTCGACCCACATTGTGCTGCTTCATAATCGGGAAGAGATTCTTGTAAAAATCGGTGTATGTGGCTGGGTCGAAGTTGCGAAGCAGATTGGGTCCGAGGAGAGAGACAATGACGGTGCTCTGGGATACGGCCTCGGAGATTTTCTCGATATCGGACACCTCGCCTTTGATAATCTATACCGATACTGTGAGTCATCAAAGGTATGGAAATATCAACGGATCAACGTAGTATGTAGTATTATAAAGCATAATGAACATACAGTCAAGAGCGGATTCGATGCGAGTTCCTGAGGAATCTTGTCGGGATTTCTTGCATACGCAATAGTGTGGTGCTGGCGGTACAGGAGTTCCCGGAGCAAACAGATGCCGGCAGGGCCGGTACCCCCGAACACAAGAACTCGCGGAGTTGACATTCTTCTCTTAGAAGTCTTTCGGAGGAAAATTGGCAAAGGGTCAGAAAAGTGGGTGGTTTAAGATTCGGGCGTCAGCTTGCCGGACCCGGAAGGAAGCGGGGCCGATGATTTGGAAGAAGAAACCATCTGTCGGCTCTGGTTGTCATGAGCTGTTTATAGAATTCGCGTCAATACTTGCATGACAAATTCAAAATTTTGTTTTGGCTAGTGCTTGACTTTTGGAAATTAAGACTCCGTCTATCGACCCATTTTGGCGGAAGTAAATCAGGTATAATAGTCCTAAAGAGGCCGATAGGCGTGCTGTCGAGGGCGGAGTTCCGCCATCCGTGGTCCGAATTGCGTGGCTCATCACATTGACAACCACTTCCGCTTCTCATGTCCTGGACCGCCCCAGCATTTTGACGTCATAGTTAGTGGAGACGTTGGAAAAAAATAAGAACTTCCCCTAAGCTTAAGAGAAGTAAAGAAATTAAATGTATTTGTAGCTACTGTGAATCCTGGCTCATTAGATTATAGCCACAAAAGTAGTGACCGTGGCTTCAAACCCATCCACCATAGCTTATAGACCTTGTATGTTTCTGCAAACGTTCTCACGAAAAATGCCCTCGCGTAAACCAGCAGCCCTCCCCAACATAGAGTTCTCCAATTCAGTCATGTTTACCAAGCATAGCAGTACTTGAAGAGAGGCTTGGTAAAGCTGTAAATCTCCTTCTCCCACCACTGAGTGGCAAAGGCGCGCACCTTAAAGTAGAAGTCCGTGGTAAGTTGAACACCGTTTGTCTTGGCGCAAGCAAGCTCTTGACGAGGGTCAAGAACGGGGTTGTCATTTCGAACAGTGAGAGCCTTATACTCAGGCTCAGCTTCGCGACCTTGGACACCAGCACCCTGGTCACCAACGAGGATGAACTTGTTGTCGAATCCGGGAGTAGCAGTGACACCAGCGGAAAGGTCAACGAGGCCGGCAAGGAGCTCAACAGCGAGCTCGAGGGTGAGGTCAAGGCTGGCATCAAGGCCAACACGGGCGCGCTCCGTGATGTTGGCCGTAGCACTGTACTTGGGAACCCACCCCGAGGTGCTGGTCTTGGAGCTGTCGAGGAAGTCAAGGTGGACATTGCCCTTGGGGATTCCGACATTCACGGAGGCAGTGACACCAACGGCGGCGGAGGCATCAAAGACACATCCGATGCCGAAATCGATGCCCGGACCAATCTTGACAATTCCGGGGACGGATACGAAGTCGTAAGAGAGACTGCCAGGAGAAAACTTGAGCGTCTTGGAATACGAGGCCAGGACATCTGCCGAAAGGGTAACCCCGGCGTTGAACGTGGTGTCAATGTCGAAATGGAGATCCTCGACTTTCCAAAGCAAGAAGTTGTAGTCGATATACCCGGAGAATGTAACAGTGCTGGTGAACCCGGCCTCGTTCGCGGTGAGAGTGAAATATTTATTGTCAGTGTACAAGACCGTGTTGGGGGTAAGTCCCTTGGAAAGGCTGAGAGACGTGCTGGGGTCATAAACTGTTCGCTTTGTGACGGTCCCTCCGGGGATAGAAGTGAAATTCATCTGCAAATTGGCTACGCAGGTGTTAGCCGATATTGAGTAGGCACCGTGGGGATCCGCATCAAACGCCACTTACTCGCGACCTGCTCAATCCCCTGCTTAGCCGCACTGACTTTAATAGTCAAGTCCTTGGTGTTTGCCTCAAAGCCATTGGCCAAGAAGAAGCCACGTTCGAACTCGGCATCGCAGTTACCCAGATGGTTGGTAATTAGGATAAAAGCCTTGTCTTCGGTCCAGTCTTCCAGGGCCTCGTCGAGGCCTTCCTTGTTGCTGAAAGATACAGTAACGAACCCATCCCCACATACGGCTTCAGAAACATCGTCGACATCTTCGAGGACAACAGCGGGGTTGTTGAGGGCAAGCTTCATGTCGATGGAACCTGGGACGCCATCTGTGGCCGCTCCGTACGAAAGCTGTACCTTTTTCTTGGGGACGAGGTTCTTGCGGCGACCGACGTCCGAACCGGGACGGCGGGAAGGCTTGAACTTGTGGACAGTGGTGTTGTCTGCAACGGGACGACGGGATGGCCTCCCCCTAGCAGCCTCGGCCGAAGCCAAGAGGCCGAAGACCAACGCAGCACAAGACAGGAGCTTCATCGTCAAGCTGGACAGGGTAAGATGAATGGAGGCAATACGAACTTCTCTGTTAAGGTAACCACCGTGGCCGCTTGAAGAAGATACGAACCAGCTTGATGTCCCAAATGGTGGAGGGGATCGTGGCTTTTTGTGTCTTTAAATCGTGGCTATCTGCGCCATGAAACCAGTGCCGAATCATGACTCGACCAGCGCGCCCATGTAATTACCTAGCCCCGTCATTGGATTTGATATAGTTTATGGTGTTGTTCTACCTCGTAGAGTTGCATTTTTTCCTCACGATCTTTGCATGGATGAACTTTCTTCCCAATGTCAGCCTACCGTTACATTAGAGCCGACAGCGGACACTTCACCTAATCCGGAACCGAAATTAAACAAAGGGCCTGTCGGGAATACTACCCTATGGCGCGATCAAGGGAGCAAGTGCAACGCCGCAGGGCAGTCGGCGACTTGTTAAAAGCCTCAGCAGGGGCCTCTTCTTCAACCCTGCTTCCCTGCTGGTAGATTCACGTGGTGGCTGCCCTCGAGTGAAAACCTCTGGCCGTCATTCGCCAAGTGAGACATTCTGCAAGATTGCCCGCCACATCGTTTGCTACCTGCCCATCTTGTAATTGGAAGACACCGACTACGACCTTCATCTTTATTCCAGCTACTGGAATAACGGGTTTGATTAAATCCCGTGCTATAATATTACCCGTCCCGGACTATCAGGGTCGGTTCTCTGGGCGGGGGAGGGACTGGCCCCGTCTGACAAGCGACAAGTGAATCCTTCATGTGGGGAGACTAATAATAGTTTAGTTTCCTCCACCTCCACTCCGTCCCGAATACTTCGTGGGGTTGGGGGGCAAGGTGATTATCAGTCGGAAACTGCCAGAGCGGAAAGCTCAAAAATGCACGAAGAATGACCTTCGAAGTATATTATCTCTGATGAAATTAGGCTAGGGTATGAATGACGAGAGGTAAAAACCCGGTAACTGAGACTTATTCACCATTCGTCTCGTCAACTCGTCTTTAGTTGATCCTCTTCGCGATGGATCTTCTGTCTAAGTCCCGTGCAGGGATTTAGAAATACAAGCGGAGGAGAGAGGGAAGGGAGGAGAGAAGGAAGGGAGGAGAGAGGGGTAAAAGCGTTCGTCAGGCAAACAACTGACCAAGCCAAATATATGTCGGTGTGCCATTAGGGTAATGGAATGTAATTGTGCGAACAGACACACGTAGGAACCTATGCTCTGTGAGTTGTCGGCGACAGGGGCTTTGATTCTGTTAGTTTAGAGCAATCAAAGACCGAAGGAGAAGCGGTGCTTGGCAGGGAATCTATGGCAAAGCTAATGTGTGTGGATAGGTAATTGGCGCTCTTCATCTTGCCGGTTTCCAAGAACTCATCGAGAAGTTTGCCGAAGATTTGACGTCGTGATGTCCCATTGTTGATTAGCACACCAAAATATTTGCTTGTGTAGCCCAGGATATAATAAAAACAAAGCCCACTCTCAAATACCATTCACCCAGGAGACATCACATATTTGCTAAGGCGTCGTTTATCATCTAGTTAAGGCGAGAATAGCGTTAACTGCCCCCAACAAACGACTGTGTCGTCCAGTATCGAATGGTGACACAAAACGGTCGCAACTGCGGCTCTTATTTTAAAACCGAAGGCGAAATGGGGCTAAGGAATGCGACATAAGCTCGATAGGATTCCGAGATTCCGATGCCAGCAAGATCTTCCCAGCCGTCAACGTGGGTTTGGACTTTCCATTTTCACATGCAATACTGAGGGATATACCGAGGTAGATTCTACAGAAATATGTGTGTGGGAAAAAGATATGGTGTCTGAAGAAAACACCGTTTCCTCATTCTCTGCCCCACCGCCCAAGTTTGATCAAATCTGCCAGTGACTTCATGAACACACTCATTCCTTTGAATTTGGCTCGTATGACCTCCTCACACAGACATGGAAAAACCATACTTTTTCACCGACCGGGAAGGTGTATTAATAGATATCTGGTGATAGAGTAGTATCTGGTCCGTTCTATTCTCAGTTCTTCTTGTCAACAATCTCCTTTGCTTTTTCAGACCTCTTTTCAAGTACTTGCTTAATCTCGTCCATTGTATCGCGTAGCAACTTCTCGCCCTCGCGCTTTTCCTTCTCGGCAGCCTCCTTCAGCAGCTCTATCTTCACCAAGACCTCGCTCCCATTAGGAATCGTCTTGAAATACTGATCGAGGCCGAGTGCGTTCGAGACCTGTGATCCTGTCTGCCTTGCCTCGCCCAGTTCCTTCTTCACGTACTCTTCCAAGCTCGCTATGTTCCCCGACTCAACAGCGTCCTTTGCCTTCTCAAATAATTCCTTGGCATTCCCACGCTTCAAATCCCCAGCGTTATCCTCGATTAGAGCCTTCGCTTTTGGATTCTTGCCGAGATAAGGCTTTGCTTGCTCTAGGCCTTTCTTCCATGCTTCATCCCCAAGCTTCTCCACCGATTCCATCGCCTCCTCGAGGACCCTCCTTGCCCGGTCCAGATTGTCGGAGCTGAAAACGTTACCCACGATCTCCTTGATCTGTTCCAATGTTTTCTCGGCTTTCTCCTTTGCCTCGGGCCCATACTGTTCTCCCATTTCCTTCAGCTGGTCCAGGCTCCTTCCGAGTTGCGCCTTGATTTGTGGATGATTATCGAGGATATCAGCAGATGCATAGTCAGCGAGATTACCCAGCTTCTTGGACATGTCCGCAAGGACATCGAGGGCTTCAGAGCCGGTCTTCAGACTCAAGTTCGACTTGGACAATGTCTGGAACTGCTTGTACGTATCGACGAGGATCTGGTTCACTTCATCTCGGTGGTTCATTTTGAGTGTCTCAATGTCCCGAAACGCGGCATCGATGAACTGACGTCCCCCAGGAACCCAGCTGAGGTAGGAATAGCAATAATCCTTAATGTACTGTATCGCTTGATCTCCGTCCGCTGTCGTCTGCTGCAACTTTCTGGTCGCCTCCTGGTATTTCTCCGCTGCTTCTCTGGCTCCTTTGTTAATCTTGCGCTGCATTCGTCCCGCCGGTGTCAGCAAGTATGTGCCGTAGATCATAGTCGCGGCGGCGAGGCCACCTGCCACACCAGCGGCGAAGTATGAGTTATCTGTCCTGCCATTGCTGGTAGTCGATGAGGAGGAGGTCGTGGTGGACTGGAAACGGGCTTGGCGGGCTCCGATAGTTCGTGGTCCACAAGTAGCACGTAGCAATGACCGAGAAGCTCGGAAGCTATGGTTCTGGAGCATGGTAACCTTGGGGGATGAAACCGAGGGGGGAGGGTGTGCTAAGGAGAAGATTGTCGTGAAGACTCGGGCTGATACATCATTTCGGGATTGCTACGATGCTCCGGTTACTTCTTATATCTTGGTGGAGTCCGCATTTGCTTGTGGCTTGGAGTTTTGAGAGCTTGGAACTTCAGGTGATAATATCTGATGATGATGCACTGATGACGTTCCAAGCAGCGTCAGTGCCCACCTTGTTGCGACTGAGACATCAAGTTTGGGTGGCGATTCGGAAGAGATCAATTGATCCGCTAGCCGTGGTTTTTATGGTCACTACTTTGCTGCCTCTTCAAGGGCTCGAGTCTCAATTAAGCCAATATTATCATGTTGTGATGACAAGCTTCATGAATGTTTCACATCATGGATGTTCATGCGGGAAAGGCATAAAACCCGGGGAAATGATTAAATAAAAAAGAATAATTTAGAGAGAGATATATATAGAAAAGAGGAAGAACCACAAGAAGAAAGCAAGAGAATATATAGGAAAAAGAGCATCGGAAGAGGATAGACCAGTTTACGGCGCCTGCTTCATCCTGCCGATCAAGGCTCACTCTAGAGAGCGAGGAGCGACTCGGTCAAAAGAGTACCAATACTACCAATTTAAAGTTAGCGACGGGGTCTCTGTTTTACCTGGTACATATTATATCATTAGTATATCTGGCTATCGACTCAAGCGGCCTTTCTCCAGTCCTCCAGTCAGCAAACGAACATGATGCTCCAGAACTTAGAGAGGGTTTATCTGAGTCGATAGTTCCGTATCAACGTGTTTACAATCTTGCAAGTATACATCAATGACTCATATTGATTCAATTTAACTAGAGGATGTGTAGTTGGCTTCTCCTGCCAAGTGCTAAGATTTAAAATACTAGGAACTAGAAGCTAACAACTCTTTCAAAATCTCAGTGGCACTACACGTGTCCAACCTGACCAATTCAAATCACTTGGCAGGGTTTCTTTCACAGGCTCAATTGAAGAGATTGGCAAGAACACCTCGCTTCTTCACAGCGCCGACGCGGGCCGCACCTACGGCATCATCTTGCACATCTCCTAGTCAACGGTTAGGCCTTGGTGGAACGTCGAGAAACGCGACTACTTACCTTGGACTGCTTCCCCGGCCGCTTCTCCGGCTGCCGTTGCCGCGCCTTCGGCAGCATCTCCGACTGTTACGTCAGCAGCGGAGGCCCCATTGGCAAGCTCAATGGCAGCAGCCGCTATATCAGCAGCGTCTGCATTGCCACCGCTGACGGTTTCCGCGGCTTGCCCATTCGCGTCCGCTGTGTCGTCAGTAGCAGCTGCATCAGCTGCATCCGCATCAGCTGTATCCGCATCAGCTGTATCCGCATCAGCTGTATCCGCATCAGCTGTATCTGCATCGGCGTTCGCATCGGCAACATCGGCAACATCATTAACATCCGTGTCAGTCTCGACAGTGGCCGCGTTATCAACCGTCGCTGTCGCCAGGACAGCATCTGGGAGAACGACGTCAAGGCTAGCACAGGCCTCAGCGTTGGCAACCGCCTGCGCCAGAACATTTGCGGCGGCTTGCTGTACAATATCCAGATCATCCTGCTGTTGCGCATCGTCCTCACCGCCGTTAGCGTTCTGTTCGTCTTCTTGAGCTGCTTCGTCGTCTGCTACTGCATCTTCCTGATCATCGGCGTTGGCGTCATCGGCCTCTAAAGCCGCTGCATCTGTCTCGACAGCGGCATCAGCACCTGTCGCCGTAGCATCCGATGTTTCGGCGGCGTCGACCTCGGTAACAGCAGCAGCATCGTCCGTGGCCACCGCTGTGGCTTGGGCAACATCGGCAACGGAAGCAAGAATTGAGTTGGCATCATCGGCGGCGGCAGCGAGAGCGCTGCAGAACTCAGCATCGACTTCATTGGCGATCGCTTGCTCGGCATCTACAGACGTTGTTGGAGACAAGTAAGCCATCCACCATCGCACAACTCGCATGTTAGGACAGCTGTCATAGCACTCACCTGCAACCACCTGGGCGTCGTTTTCGTTCTGGTCGTCTGCTGTACCAACAGCACCAGCAACCCGGTCCCCGTCATCGGCACCCGCAATATTGGCAGCATTCGCGGCCGCGTCATTTTGGCCTTTGATATTCGCACCAACATTTACTGCGCCAATCCCATTTGTGTTGATGTTGTTGCCCGCAACAAGCTGTGCAAGGTTGTTCACTTGTCCTTCCACGCCACCAAAGAGCCGTAAACCAGCGGACACTTCGATGGCAAGGGCGCCCACAAGGAGCTGTTTCAGGGATGGCCTGGGTGTCATCTTGGAAACAGGAGAAAACGAATCTAAATTACCGACGGAGGAGGGAAAAAACCAAAGGAAAAGAAAGAAAACGAAAAAAGAAATACTCGCTGGATGGCCTGCCAAACGTGCAGAAAGGGATGAAAAGCGGAAACAGAATGAGAAATGGGCAGAAACTAGACAGGACTGTCGAACGAGCCCCGAACACTTTTATGCGAACACCGACTTGACCGGTTATGCATGCGTGTGAGTTGTTTACCCTGTTTCTCTACGTGATGGCATCATTCTATTACTCACTACGATTGATCCCAAAGACCAGGGAAAGCTCTGCGCCTGAATGTCGGTCCCGAAAATGTGTGATGAGGCTTCTTCCCGGGGTCGAATGGTAATCGCACCGTTGCTCCGACAATTCATGTCAGAAGCAGATCAAGTTGTGGCCATGATTTTCATGGACACGCCATTATTGACGTAAACCCGGGTTACACAGCTAGGAGCATAGAAATCATAGAAGACGTAGAAACGATAGAAGCAAGAATCACTCACGTCGATCACAAAGGGAGCCGATGATCTCAAGAGAGATCTATAACGAGAATAGTTTCTGATCGAACGGCGGATTGTCCATCGGGCGCAATGTCCATAATTTGGTTTTAGCCGGGTTGGGAACCTCTCCCGATCGACGAGGTCGTTTCGCCAAGGGGCTAAAAAAGCTTGTCTTCGTCCAAAGTGTGAAACATCCTTGCCTGGCGACTGAAGTGGCTGAGCACTTGCCCCTGAACAATGCCTCACAGTCTCTGACGGTGATTCTGTTTTGGAATAAGTTATCGTATCCCTGCTTGGAATTGTCTGACATTTTTCTTGAAATGTTCAGGATATTGGATGCGCGATGTCTCCGTCGGAGTACTTTGAGGAACAAGCATGGGGTTAAACCCTTCAGGTTTCAAGGGATGTGGTACGGTATTGACATGTAAGACTAGGTATTCAACTCACTAATAACTACCAGGAGTACTCCGTAGTCTTCTCATCGGTGAGGAAGCGTGTTTCATACCCCATATATTATTTCAGACCCTATCGAGGCAGTGCAATGACCGTGGTTGACACCATCCCATGATTTGAATTAAGGTTCTATTCATGAACGGACGCCCTTATGAAATAGCGAGTTCAGACCCTTATCGGGATAAGAGGTTAGATTGTCACGGATCTCAATAGATTCCCCTCGTTTTAAATAGCGGATAGCAGATCACGGGAGTTAGGATATGTAGTTGGCCCTTTCTCTGGGTCCACATGGAAACTTGTGTTGCACTCTTAGTCGGCAAGCCTTAGGTCCTGACTTCACCTTGACCATCTTGCCCCCCGCTACGCCAATGAGGCAGATACCCCAGTTAGAGAGAGATTCCCACCAGGAGAAGGCATGCGACCCTCCCTGCTTTGACCCTCACCATCTCACTAGCAGTAGGGAATTCAATACGATGGGTTAGAACGATTGGATTAGTCCAGGACGAAAGATAACAACGGATTGTTCCTGATTGGGTTCCTGCATTTCACCTAGATTTGTCCTGTCCCTATGGCTTCGGGAGGATACGAAAAAGTGGGATGCACCTGTCGCCATTCCAAAGGGGGGGGGGGCTAATCCTATGATGTGGAGAAGATAGGGGACTTTAGAAAGTACGAAAAACAGCTCTTTGAGAATCAAGATAACAAAACTGTAGCTGACCCTAGACTTTATACGGCCTGAAATAGCCCCCAAATTTCGAACGGCTTATGGCTCAAGCCACGGTGTGAGAAGGTAAATAAATATTTACATCGCAAAAAGGCGATATTCTCTTCGTGGAGTTTGGTCGGCATGTCCTCGAGTCCCTCACCGGAGCGTCTAGTTAGAGACCCGGCGCCACGACAGAGTCTTGCCGTTCACGACGTAGTGCCTCCGAAGCACGCCTCTCCAAAAATCTGTCCACAAAAAGTCGGAGACTCCCAATTCCGGCTCCCGCCAATTACCCCCAGCATCAGGGAATGGCAAGTCGCTTACTTGCGCACAAGCCCCAAGTTTCTCCCGTAATATTCACAATCCTTCTCGGTGACATTGACGTGGCGATTTATTTAAAGATGCCGGTCGATTCTTGTTGATGTTTCCGCAATTAGCTGCTGGATTGCCCAAAGCAGCTGGCCATTTGCAAAGGCGATGCCTGAGTGAAACTGCCGTCATGACCGGTCGGCATGTTCTCGTTCGGACAGGAGACCAATGTTGTCAGAGTTCACGGCTACCACCCGGCCCTGACTCTCCAACGGGCGCCACTCTGGAGATATGTGTGGCTCATATCCAGGACTGCCTCGAGGCGTCATCGCTGGGCTGGGAGGTGATAGTCTTTCGTACCTCCCTGGGGATAGCCACAATCGGGAGTCTCCGACTAGAGGTCGGTGAGGTTCTTCGGGCGAACTCTCAGCGCCCGGTTTCGTTTGGCGAGCGTTTCTAATAACTTCCGCCATATACGATGATTCAAGTCGTGCTGGCGTTCTGTCGCTGTTCTCACTCCATTCGGCAGCCTTCTTCTTTTGGGACTTCTTTAACGCTGACAGGAGGATCGCCACAAGGAGAAGCACCCCGAGAACAACAAGGATGATGATTAGGGTAGTTGAGTCGAGACCTGAGGAAGCGGCATTTGAGGCAACATCAGCCGCTGAACCTGCTTTACTTTTAGCTCCCATCGAAACTGAAGCCGCAAGAGTGGAAGTGGAACAAAATGCGTTCAGTGGAGTCGAGGCCTCAGCCTTCCTTTGCAGGCATGGGGGGCCGGGTCAGTAATCTTTCATATTATGGAGAAATTGCAATCAAAACTCTCCTGAAAACTGGTGGTCGAATTTATTCATATATGTCATGTGGGAGGGGCAGAGCTATTGTTTCATCTTTTCTGCGATCCCTATTATGCTGAAACACAACGTGGTGATTCTTGTGGCGTAAGCTGACGTGAAGGATCGAAATGGGTTACACAAACTGTCTTGTGCCGCCTCCTGGAACAAGGAGGTCAAAGCTGAGGCTGATGTCCATCCGCATTTCCTACTCGATTAAAGGTGCGCTGTCCAGGCAGGGCGAGTGATGCTCTGAAAATGCGTTCCTCCCTATTGTATCACTTTACGATGAAAGGTCCAATGAGAACCCTTTAGAAAGAAAAAAAAGAAAAAGAAAAAAGTGTCGGATGCTGTGTTCGTCGTTCTGCATTGCTGCGGCTGGCAGGACCATAAAAGATTCGAGGAACGATGAAGGGGCAAGGAAGCGTGCAGGGCATCACCAATGCCATAATGGCACCACTAGATTTGAAGAACATCCGAGGGATTTTCTCTGTGGCATGAATGAAAGAGAGGAACCTATGTACATTTACCAAATCCGAACTGAGATATTTACGAATACGCAATTTAGGCACGGTAGGTGTTCCAATAACTGTACATGCGTGCCTCCTGGCCAGAAGTGAACTCTTCGTAGCAGGCACTGCAAGAGAAAGGGATTCGAGGTCAGCACTATCTTCGGCTAGTAGGCATCGGAGTGAGATCAATACACTTACTCGTCGGAGTAGTCCATGTAGTTGTGGATAGGATCAAGGCCGGCTTGGCTAGGGCAGGAATCCCGGCCAATAGGGCAGCCGCTGCTGGAGCTGGCCTGGGCAGGGGTATCAGAAACGTAATCGCCGTTACCTGTGCAGCCGCCCTGGAAAGTATGATAGAGACCCATCCAATGGCCGACTTCGTGAGTGCCGGTCTTTCCAAGGTTGTATCCGGTAAGAGTGCCGCCGGGGACAGTTTGCGAGTTGAGAGAAACGCCGTCTCGGTAGAAGGCAGTGCTACCGGACGTTACCGATGTGGGCAGATACGCATAGCCCAAGGCCTCGTCCGTGAGCCGGACCTGGAAGTAAATGTTGAGATCCTTGTAAGTTCCCTTACGGAGGGCACGCTTCATGGCCAGCTCGTTGTTGTCAGCCGCCCAGCCGGCGTTGATGGTGCGGTCAGTGCCGAGCAAGTTGAATGAGATGCCATGGGGAGCAAAGTCCGTGTTAAGGACAGCCAACTGGTCAGACAGCATTTTATCCTGCCGAGAAGAAAAATAAGTAAATACAACAAAGCTTCTTCAAGAGGGACTTCTTTTTCGGATTCTTACAGTCAAGTAGCCATTCCCGACGGTCTGGCTCGATGCAACGACGTGAAAGTAAACGCCGACGCTGACCGTGGCACGAGCAGTCAAGTTGGATCCCGCGAGTCTGGCTTCCTGAGCAGCCATAACCTTGGACATACCAATGTGTTCGGCATCAGGCTCAGCAGTGCCGCAAGCAAACTTACGGCCAGCCCTCGGCGTTGCGCCACCGGAGACGCCCAAGATGCCGGCGGCAGCGATGAAGAGATTCTTGAACAACATTGTTTCAGACCAAAAGTGAGAGGCAGCGACTTGAAATGCAGTGCAGAGGTAGACGATGAGAAGAAGTTAAAGACTCGTCTCGTAGCTAGAGGCCACTCAAGATTTTTATATAAAAGCTATGAAGGCCTTCTGTCGTGTTCTTGCCCCGTCCCTATCTGGAAGTTGGGAAACGATGAAGAGTACTTTTGATAACCAGCGCATTATTCCACTTATCGCTATCATAGTCCGACCGTTTGATGGCTACTACATGCCTTAATTGTCTAAGTTCAAAATATCGTCATCCGGCGAGGGCCCGAGGCACTATCAGAACAATGCTATCAGCATGGGTGGAAGTCGTCGTGAAGAGAAGGTTACAACTCCAGGGTAACGCTTGGAGGCTACGGAACCTCGAAAATCGGCGATGGGGTCTAAAAAGGTGAGGTAGTGTCCGTGGTGGGGTGCTTAACAGGGAAGCAGGGGTTAATCACTCGGTAGTATTATTGGTGCCCAGACCCTAGCAAATGCCGTGCTAGGGACTTTCGTATCTGGGCGATGCGCTGATAAGTTCGATGTTACCTCATAGGAGCGGGATGATCCCATGATTCCTTCATTCACATGCAGGAACCTTTGCCTTTAGTGAGGGGTAAGCCCCCTTGAAGGGCGAGGCCAATGTAACGGGAATTCTTCATCTCCGTCCTCTAGCACCAGAGGTTGGTGACCTCTCTTTAGGCATGGGATCATTAATAGCAAGGAGAATGCAAACGTTGGACTGTGAATGGTTAGTACACACCAGCTGGAAACCGGATAATGGTACTACATTTAGGGATTATCTCAACAACTAACTACTTCGTAGACCTGCAGTATAACTATGACTTGATGCGAGAATTCCCGGGGTCCTACTTAATGGAGCCGCTCTAGTCTAGCGTAGTTTCCGATTCTGTTCCGTATGCGACAGGTATTGATAAGGGAGCTCTTGAAACTACTACCATGTAGTCGTCAGCGACACCAACATACATGACAGTCACACTCCAGTGTTGCGTAAAGAAAGCAAGGGCAGTGAACTAGAGAACACAATCGTGGGGACTGATTTCCCATTATGGACTATTGAGCAAAAGTCCAAGACGGATTTACAAAAAATGGCGCTATTTGTGTCAAGCGGGGACGGACGGTGTGTTAGAAGTCAATTGGGGGACGTGACCGCCGCGAAAGGAGGCAGAGGATAAGAAACAACTCGACAGGTTTGAACGGAGAGCGTTTGAAACCAGGTATACTGTGCAGGTGTAAAAAACACAATGAAGTCTCGGGGTATAATCCCAAATTTACACTCTAAGACTAAGTACGATAGCTCAGGCTTTCTATAAGCCCACCACATAGAAACGGCCAATGCACCTAGAGGCTATTCGAAAGTGTTCGAGAATCAGGACGGGAGAATGGTTTTCAAGCCGCACATATCCTTAGATCCAGATAGTAAGTCAGTAAGATTACACTGAAGGGCCTGTAGTGCCTCAAAAAGCAGAGATTGTTGGCCGGCGTAACCACAAACCATGGGCGATGGTCTTTTTTACGGAGGATGTTGTACAGATGGTCCATGAGCTGGAAGAATCCTTCCGCTAAGTTTTCTTATTCTCCTAGTCCAAGAAAAGCCGACATCTCGACAAGCCGGAAAGCTTGCGGTGGTGCCATGATAGCATGGCCTCTGGGAATCGAGATGGACTAGCCGTGGGAGGGGGTGAAGGCACAGATTATCATACGCTGCCGTTGAGAAGCACGGGTTGGGAAAATTCGCTTTCTGATGTCGACTGACACCGGTTCCACGGTTAGCGTGGTAATGAAGCCAGAAAATTCACCAAGGCCGAAGAGCCTCCTGTGCCACGCTCCTTGGGGCCGTGGACGGACAAGTTGGCTTCCCTAAGCACCGTGGCTTTCCCTTTGACGTAATTTTCTGAACTACAATGAAAGAAATACATTGCCTTGGTCGTAAAGTCAGTTCTACAGGCGATGGTGTATGTCCACCGCCATTTAATGCGCCGCACGGCCGTCGCCTTTCCGAGTCCAAGTTGGCGTTCCAGTCCCTGATCTCTCCAAACATTCTTTTAAGCTGACTGCTGTGAGGTTTTTGGAAGACGACTATTAAATTCAGAGATCTTGATGAACATACGAGAACAGCATCGGCTACTCCCAGAGCTCCACGTTTGCTTCCTTTGTCTTCCTCGTTTATATATCGGGGCAGCATTTTCAACGGTAAGCATGATCACGGTGCACATCCCCTCCACCTTTTATATATTACCCTCCAAAAAAAATTCTGAGTCGACGTCTCGTTTGCCTCATGCTTGGGGAAGTTTACGAGGATGGCCGTCTCCTTCTTGAGCATGGAAACCGGAACTTCGACGCGAGCCTACGCGATGGCACCGTTCAACCTCTCATTAGTGACTTTGTATCACACATTCTGGGGGCTGGCTGTCCCGAAGTCTCCCCCCCGCGCGATGCAATGGCGTACATGGGTAGTAGAAACTTAGTATCTCGCTTACTGACTAGTTGGGAATTGAGACTCCACATTACAATCCCGATGTCTGGATGTCAGTAATGTCAGTGATGTCAGCGATAAGCTTGAGCGAAGGAGTTGAGTCAGGGTCGAAGAGGAATATCAAAGCATAACTGTTTCATAAGAATGCAGTGAACTTGAGTTATGCTTATTCACAGGGAATAGATGTCGCCAGATCTAGCGGAATTTACCCATTTGGCTAGGCCCATCAGCTTGTACCGAGGTACCGAGTCTTGAGAGTGCCAGACCATGACAGCCATCCGCCTAAGCCAATGCGACGTTGGGAACGGCAAAATCCCGTGGTTTTACGAAAACGGCATCTTTGCCTTGGGCGAATCGATCGATGTAACATGAATCTTCATTATCCGTTCGCGACGATCAAAAAGTCCCGGCCTTGTGCGGAGATTACGGAGTACAAGGCATAGAGTGCTATTCCATGCGGGGACTCCCGGTCCCGTAATAATTACCAATCTTCACAGGTAAGTTCGAAGAATTTCCAGATTCCGCCTCAATGCCTCCTGGAGTCCATCAGTATCCTCGCTGCCGTCGAATTCAGTGGCCAACTCCAGAGACCTTTGTGCGTAGACAATGGCAGATGGAATATCATCATGCTCGAAAAACACCCGCATCAAGTCATGGTAGTAGCGCTTCATGAGGGATGGACCTAGCTTTTCCTCCGCTGCGAGCTCTAGCAGTTCTGATGTGAGGTCTAAGATGGTCCTGGGCCTGGCAGTTGAGGAGCTCTCCCTTTCTTCAGCAAACATCGTCCATATCTCCTGGAGCCGCCGCCTGTTTCGGTCTGAGCGATCCACGATGTCGTCTGACGCTGCGCAGAGTGAGCACCGGCACTCGAATTCGAATATGGTGGACAGAGATGTTTGCCGTTCAGAGGAAACCAGGCCGTCTTCTATATCTATAGGTAAATCTAAGTTTTCGTTGAAGACAAACGTTCACAAATGAAGCAAGCGGACTTACAGTTGATAGTAATCTCCTCTCCCTCAGCGATATCCTTCGCCGCGACAACTTCCATGATCATACTCGAGGGGGCAAGTCGCACAAGAGCACTAGTCATAGTTAGATAGGCACACTAGCTGGCTACTTATCAGGGAATCTGTTTTGGGGAGATCTTACTTCGGAGTGCAGGCGTGGTTCAGCCTCTATCAAGCAACCGGCGAGTCAGCATCCCTTGAGATTAATGTCCTTGGATCTCGACAAATCCTACTGATACTTCGGGATAGAGTAGCGTCATGGCCCTCCCAAAGACATTCCCTGTATGCGAATTTACGCCCAACACATCCTCGAGCTCATGACCTCCTACCCTCTTCGCCAAACCCATCACCCTTTGTCGGTCCGCCAGTTGGTCTGTCGCCCGCTGGTAAACTTCCCGTCCTTCCGCCGTAGTGTCTAAATGGGTCCTGAACTCGTTGTCAAATATGATTGCTGGCAATGCGGTGATGAATGCCTCGCCGCGCTGGATCTTCCGCCGTGCTATGATGCCCACGCCCTTCCCCGGGATCTTCTTTTTTTCATATGCATCGAAAAGGTCACGGCCGAGGTGAGGTCTCGCTCTGGAAGCTGCTTCGCGGTTTAGCAGGGCTTTATGGAGATTCGAGATGGTTTCCTTCTTCGCCACAATGCTGAGCCCGTGATCGCTGTTAAATGACGCGGACGAGACTAGACAGAATGTAGATGCAGCTTCATGCTCAGGGTCTGTGGCAAAGCACAAAGGCTCCCAGTCCCAGTAGCCCCAACTGCCTGGGCTCTGGCCAGGCGCATAGTCATATGAAAACTGGGGGCATGTGTAGAGCTCCTCGAAGATACGTCTTGGACACTGGTCGGGGAAGGTTCTGTCGGTGAGTACACGCTGCGCCCAAGAATAGTAGGCGAAGAGCAGCGACGCAATCGTTAGGATACAACATGAGAGTATTGAGAAGGTTGCCATATCTGCGAAGGTGAAACTGTGCGAAACCTCGAACTGGTAATATCTTTTTGACAGCTGTTGAGATGAGGCATTACCCATTGAGGTTTGAGTGAATCCCTAACAAAATAGCCTTGAGGTAGCCCTTTAGCCGGTTTTCATCGAGGGAGATCTGGCGGTTAAAGTGAAAGTGCTATGGGTGGTGGGTCACCGTTGCAGAATTCCTACATGTTTTAGAGCTACCAGCTAATACCAGGAAGAATAATCGAAAGTTTTACATGTATATCCCTCCGAACGTAATATGTTGCCGTGCATAACGGCCGACGGGGTATGAATGAAAACAATTAAACAGCTCCCACACACGTGACGCGGACCGTCCAAGTGTGTATGATACCTCTAGGTTTGACGGACGATGATGACCTCGAACCAAGCATGGCTTTGATATTTATCAATCGTGCATGAATCTGGCATCCTAAAGTTGAGAATGAGATAAACGGCTGTTATCGGCTTGGAGAGATGGCTGTAGCGGGGGGCGGATGGGAGGATGTAGAGGCATCGTGGACCATGGGCCATGAGGTTGTCCATTCCTCAAGTAGGGTAGGATGGGGGATGGAGGTGAGACCAGGTGAGGTTCCTGACACTACACTAATAGAGATAAGACTTTCCGCGGACTGAGGTAAACCAGAATTGCATTGTTCCGTCATTGACCCAAAAAGAAAAAGAAATCTATGTTTATTCCCCAAGTGCACTTCCATTACTCCGAACAGAAACCCCTAGCCCATGCCGTTACCCTTCCCCCTAGTCGTCAAATTCTATCAGTCCTTTATCGTACATCTCCTTCGCGATTGGATACAAAGCCCTCGCAAAGTTGCTCCGCCTGTCCAAGACATATCGTGGTGTAATCTTTGGATACTTTTCCCGGTTCGGTACGAATCTTGGGCCGAACGCATGGAGCATGTAAGAGCTGGACCAGTCCCTCGCCCAGTCAGGCCCGTCATCCTTGTCCTTCGGCGCCCACGTGTCGAAGGTCTGTTCATAGAAGCTCGGTAATGCGTCGCCTTGAGTCCGGTTCGCCAGGTTTGAGGGCACGTCATCGTGCGGCATCCAAAGATCGAGCTCGTCCTCTTCATACCAGCTTCCAGGTGCGAATGCGTTTTGTTCCATTATCAGCACTTCCCCGGGCTCGCTGGTCAGCTTCTCGGCCACGCGTGTGAGGACGTCGTTGCTGTGTATTGTCCATCCGCCACTATATCTGTCATGCATCCCCTCAATCCACAGGCGAATCATCTTGCTATCTTTGACACCCATGAAAACGCCGCTGTTCATCTTTCCCTCGTATTGTCTGCCGGCGATGGCTTTGAAGCCCGTCGCACGTAGCAACTTGATGTCGCGGAGAGCATAAACATCGAAGTCGATGTAGATGCCGCCGATATCTGCCACAGTCTTGACTCGCACGAAATCCGACTTGTGCTCGATGTTCTTAATCTCTTGTCCGTTATTCGCATGGGTCGGAACGGTGACGCTATTCACGACGACACCAGGAACGTCGAAGACGAGGCGGCCCCACTTGCCGCTGGAGCCGGCTCGGGCACGAGAAAGGGCTTCCTCTCGTGCGTTTGTATGGAGGTAGATCTTGTCGGGCTTCCAGTAATGGGCGGCGGCGTAGAGGGAAAGGTAGTGTTTGAATTGGAACACTAGATCGGCGCTCGGATCGGCGAGGACGTAGACGAAATGGAGAATGTTGGGAATTTCATCTCTGGCCACGGGTATCGATGGCGTCGTCGCAGGAGCGGGCGTGGAACCGATCGGAGGAGCGTCATTCTGGGATGACGCTGGCTGCGAAGGGATGATGGTGGAGGCGGCGCGGTCGTAATTCGGGACAAGGAAGAGAAGAAGGATCATGAAGATCAGGCAGCCGACTAGGGGCCTGCCTAGGGAACGGTTAATCATGGTTGTATGGAGCCGCCTTTGCTTGTCGGTATCTGAGCTTGAGGCGAAATTTTTCCCGACAAAAGGTCGACGATGGATGGGCTCCTCATTACTTCTGAAATTGAAGCGCAAACGTCCAATTTATTCGAAGAATTAAAAGGTTGGTGGAGTGTCTCCCACATTCGTTGTCTGCTCGGGGGATGGAGCCATTTTCCCTCACCCCCTGGTCCGTCCAGTGACATCCAGCGCCTTACATTTTCATTCGCCAGAACGGGGCCGGGTGGCCAAAATACGAAGTACTAGAACTTCGTACTCCTCATGAGATACCTTGGGTACTTCGTCTCAGAGACCAGATCAAAACAATATCGACCACTCACGAAGTAATCTACAAAGGAATACTCCACCCATGCACCACTGCGGCATCAGTGTCTGGCCCTCCACTGCGTCGCTAGAAGGAAATGATTTGTCCAACTGACAGCATTGGTACTTGCATGTACTCGCTTCCCGCCAAGGTGCTTGGCAGCGCCTTTTCTGTGGTATTGATTTGCCAGAGATCGGTTCCACAAAGGATCAGGAATTTATCCCTGCCACAGATCAGGCTCATCCGGCCAATAGCGGCCCATGGCGCCCAGCAGCATCTCCATCCGGTGTAAATTTAGACGGTAAAATCCAGGGGTGGTGTGTTCATTCAGGCATTGCTGACTTCAGAGCCGCCAGCCCCTTGGAAGGATCGTGGCTGACAATGCCGGTTGTATAACAATGTTGGCTGGGTCTCTCTCTTCGTGGAGAGGATGGACCAGAGAACGCCATTCTTTTTTCTTTTTCTCTATTTTCCTCCTTCCTGTCCCGCCCCCGGTCCGATTGTGATGGCAGAAAAGTCTGCGCAAAATGGACCTCACTTTCACGGACCGACCTGGGGAGCTCCTCGGACCCCTCACAACAACATGGTCCATGCCGGAGCAGTGTAGCGCTCACATCATTCCCTGTTCAACGTGCCAAGAGGCCTTCAGACAGCAACAGTGCGTCAGCGTCTCGGGCGATAAAGAAGGAAGTCCCCAAGACGCAGCGGAATGCTGGCCACCAACGGCAGCGGGAGTGAAACCGCCACAGCATCCCTTTGTTGGCTGGGGCTTTTACTCACCTGGCCTTGCTTGTCCGACGGGGTATACCTCCGCTTGCACAGCAGTCTACGGCGGTCGATCGGACTGGGAGATCGAGTTTAAGTTGAGGCTTGGGGAGACGGCGATAGGATGCTGTCCAGAGTGAGTCTACGCTATTAATCCTCACCTTCGCTTCTGAAATCCTTCTTACCCCGTGTGTGGTCTTAATTCTAACTGCCCTTGTCTCATAGGGGCTACGCCTGTACAAATCGAAATGGCAACACTTGCATCGCCACGGCGACCACCTCAACTGATATCCTCACCGCCCAGTGTTCCGGCACAAAACTGGCCAACATAGGTCTCAAGGCCCTCCCTGATGTCGCCACACTGTCCGTCACACAAGATGGCTCGGTCTTGACTTCGGTCTTCACCCGCACCGTCACGGCCCTAGCACCGATGTTTCAAATCAATTTCCAATCTACAGACCTTCTAAACCTGGAGACATCGCCGAGATCAATAGCCACGACACCGCTCCCAACCTCTGTGCAGAGCGATGCGACTTCAAGTGGTACGGGAACGGATGCGGGGCTTTCCGTGGGCGCCAAGGCTGGAATCGGCGTCGGCATCGGCGCGGCGGCACTGCTCCTCTTGCTTTTTGCGTGGATCTTTTACCGGAAGCGACAGCAAGCACGGATATCCCCCCCGGAAAGCACTGAAGCCGCCGTCGCACCGCAGTACTATTACTATGCGGAACCCAAGCCACAGGAACCGCCCAGGGAGCTCGAGACACCCAGGTATTATCATGAAGCGGCGGAGTTGCCAACTACACCACATAACCATTATTAATGTGCGACGAGATTAAGGCCAATATTTAGAATTTGAGCGTTTGATTTCTGTATTAATTTTATTGCCCATGTACATCTAGAGCAGATACATATTCATAAATGCATTGACGAATGTGCATCAAGTCCATTATAGTCGTCCATATGGTGATTCCTTTTCGAACAGAGGGCAGCATTCGTTGGTGTACTCTCCCCTCCAGCCGCCTACCTATCTGCCAATGTTTAGAAGAAGTCAATTGGGCCGCCTGCTTCCAACCTCTCTGCCTCCCGCCTCAAGAAGTCGGCCTTGAACCGTCGGTAGGCCACCCCAATGCGCCTCTCGGCCTCGGGATTCTCTCGAATCGCTCTTGTCGCGGACCATGTTCCTGCCAAGAATCCCGTCTCACCGCCAAAGAAGAGGCCCCCGAGACCACACAACAAGTAGGTGAGGACATCGCCCGTTGCCGTTGGCTGCATTATTCGCGTCAGGTCAGGTAGCTTCTCTAAACGAAGTATGCACGGTCAGCATAGCTCCTATTTGTCCTGTCCTCTCCTTCATTGCAGGTTGTGGCCCCTACCAGTCGTGCCGTCCGCGAACGTCACTTGGACGGGCTTTCGTGCCGTTCGGAAAGCGTTGAACATTTCCACGCGGCCTCTCCGTAGCCCGTAAGCCATATAAACTCCCAATCCTAGACCAAGTATCGAACCAATCGTGGCCCGAGTGCTTATCCGACTAGATGCTTTGGCAAGAATATCGCGATCGCCCTCGGTCAGGTCATGTTTCAGATGCTCTGCGGCGAGTCTGGAGAGGTCCTCCTGTCGAGGCGACTTGCGAAAAGCGGCGAAAGCCGAGCTTGGGAACGAGGAATCATCCGGATAAGTCATCGTTAAAGGTGCTGCGTGCTGTGTATATTGTAAAGGTGAAAGGGTAAAGAGAGTCCGCAGGTCTTAAATGTCGACTGATTTGACTTAATTATATATCTTCTCCAGGATATCTTGATCATGACATCAATGATGGAGAGAAATAACAGAATCGAGTGGGTCACTCCAAGTACCATGACGTCACTCCTCAGGAACACGCGATTGCTGATTCTGACGCGGCCAACCAGGGCGGAGCAACGGGACGGGCCAAATGGATGATTGTTGCTTGCGATGACGGAGCTAAAAGGTTTCTTAATTCGGACATCTCGGGGAAGAGGGTGATCTTGCCCTATGTAATCTTAGACTCGAAGGATCTTTCCGCATTCGACATCACGACAACTGCTGGGGTACTTATCCTGTGTTTTGAACCTCGCATTTCGATTTTTAGACATGGTACATGGTTCGTTCAATGGGGCTTCTCGATGTTGCTGCAGTTGAGATGGCTAAATTGCATATTTCCACTTTAGGTCTCAACGCTGAGACTTGTGGGCCTATTTCGGCCCTGGAGTGCCTGGATGCCACCAGTAAGTTGGCATGGGACTCACACCACGAGCAACCGCTTCAGGAATCATTTTTGTCGACGAGCGAAGAGCTGGCTATGCGTATTTACCAGCGCCGGACTCCGTATGCGTAAGTTTATAATCGTATTTTTACTGATCATAAATCGGTTGCGATGCAAAGTTTGTTGACAGGTCATGCCAAGCCTATAATGCCCAAAGTCGGAATTGTGGCTCTAGCTTGACGAGGCTGCCGCGGACGTCCAACCCAATGAGATGGTAACGGAATGAGTTTTTGGAATCTTATGATTCGAAGCCGCCAATGAACCCGTCTCCTCCCATGCAATATATTGTTAGCTCGGTCGCCGCTGTGCCTAAGTCGTACGAAGTACATGCAATGCCGGTACAGTTAGGAAAAACATTGGAGGCATTGCAGTTGATCTACTTCACTTATTGCCTGATTGATTCATCTGGAGTCCGTAATGGCGATGTCCGCGAAGCTCTTCAATATGATACTAGCAAACTAGCATATAAATGGCGACCGTTTCCCTTGAGAGGGACATGCAACCGTAGCCACTTCGTGTCCAAATCTATCAAACATCGTTTATATTCTGAAATAAGAAAGATAATCTGCCTCATTTACGACACGTGCCACCTCAAAGTGACCATGGCAAGAGTCAGCTTGGGCACCTTCTTGGTCCTAGCCCTTGCCTTCGCCCAGCTTGCGGCAGCACATGAACCGATCATTCTGCGACCCCTTTCCCGGCATCTAACTTCTCTGCATGACTCTCTCGAGAAGAGAGGTAATAGCGAAGTAGAAGCCTGCAAGCCTCATCGCCGTCTCGCCGGTCATCCTCATGGAGAAAGAAAAGGAAAAGGTGAAGACCAATGGAGTCATCACAATGGCACTCATGGTGGGAAACACGGCGACGGAGGCCATGGGCATCACGGAGAGACAGGAAATGGAGACCGTGTCAAAACATGCATAGTTGTGGACCTCCAAGATGAGGAGGAGCTGGCGTGGACCACCCCTGACGGTAGGGCGAATATTGAGTATTGATTATTGATGGAATACGGATGTATCTCGCTGATAAGTCTTTATTACCGCACCAGGCACTACGGGCGATGCCCAAGCTATCGTCTCCATCCGCATTACCCCTTACCCAGGACAGAAAATCATCGATATGGAGAGATTCACCTCGGGCCTCGCAGCAATAGAATGCGCAAGCACCACGGTTCTCCAATTTGAGCACCGCCCAGTCTTTGATCGCGCCGTGCAAACTTGGGACTGGGTGAATCAAGCTGCCGATCGTGCTTTCGTCCTGGTAGGAGATCCCGTGGCTTGCAAGTCCGGCGACGATCGGGATCCATGGCTTGTTAGCTCGGCGACTTTTGACACTTCGACCTTGACAATCCGGCTAGAGGCGGAGAAGAAGGAGTGGACCGATATCACGTATGCCTACGGTGTGGATTTCGGCAATGCTGGAACCCAAACTTTTCAGAAGATGAAGAGATATGCTCTCGATACGCAATTCAGGGTGGACTTGGAGGCGGACTTTTCGGGGCAAATCGTTAATTTCCCAGTTCGCGACCCAACTCCAGGGAGCACAAACCATGCGAATTTTGAGGCAAATTGCGTCAACTGCGGTCTTCACGGCCATCTTGAATATGAAGGGCATATCGAGGGCGGTGTCTTTGAGGGTCTTACGAGATTCGATGTATCCCTCGTGCCCCGGGACGTCCACGTTGACGTCAACCTCGAGTTCCTCCTCTCTGGAGCCCTTAAATTCCCAAACAATCTAGGCATTGGAGACCTACAGAAAGAATTCAACATCAGGGATATACCACTCCCCGGCGGCTGGACAATTCCAAAGCTCCTAAATCTCGGTCCCTACAGTAGGCTGGTGGCTGGAGTCGCCCTTGAATCCATCGAAGGCTCGGCGAAGCTTACGACGGGAGCCACGGCGAGGATTCCGGAGAGCTCAGTGGCGAGACTCGATATTTTATCATTCGCTAATACCGGAATTAACGGCTGGATTCCCGAGTTTGAAGTGCAGCCGTTGAAGCTCGATGCCGACCTGGCTGCACGAGTTAGTCTTTATCTTGAAGTTGCACCCGGGTTTGGCGTTGTTGTCTTTGGTGAGATTCGTGGAACTCGATTTCGTTCCTTCCTGTGAAAGGGAATTGCTGACTTGTGTCTGTGTTAGACCAGATGGGCCTGACTGCCGGCCTGGCTTGGAAATTCGTCGAAATTAACCTCAACATCACAAGCGGCTTTGGTAGGTGTCTTTTGCTTTTCTTGCTGGTTTGGCCCTCTGGTGGAAGCCTGTCACAGACGCGTACAATGATAGCCTGTTCCCATAGCTGTACAGTTTTTGCGACGTTTGGGGCTTAATGCTAATGTTAATCGTGGTATCAGATCCCAACGGTTTCTGTCCAGAGGACACTGGCCCGTCGTCGGGTGTCAACGTCCACGCCGACCTCGGCACAGAGCTGAGTGCCCAAATCGTCCAGAGACTAAAATCTGCATCCCTGCCAGATCTTGAGAAGGGAAAAGTCATTTTTCTGCGAGAAGCGGAGAAGATCCCACTGGAAATAGCGAAGGATATCTCACATCTGCCAATCGTTGCACGCCGTGCTACCGGCATCGACAGCACAGACAAGGTCCTCGTCAGCAAGCCATTCCTCGATTACCCCAATCTGTATCCCCTCGGGGATGAATGCTTTTCCTCTGGCGCGTCTTGCGA
This sequence comes from Scedosporium boydii, assembly GCA_002221725.1. Classification (NCBI taxonomy): domain Eukaryota; kingdom Fungi; phylum Ascomycota; class Sordariomycetes; order Microascales; family Microascaceae; genus Scedosporium; species Scedosporium boydii. Next base: position 77,938 of record NJFT01000071.1, on the reverse strand, counting down.
TGTCGACGTCCCCGACGAGGATGACCCTGACGAGATGGAGTGGTGGTCTGCCGAGATCGACGGGGCTGATGACGCCAATGAAGCTGGCACTTCTAGGAGGGATATGAATTGGTTGGCTCGTCGCGCATCAAACAGAGTCCTGAAGTGGAAATGCAACCCCGCGGCGACGGTAGAAGTTCAACTCAAGCCTTACCCTGGCCCAACGGCGATGAGGAATGCAGCGGGAGTTGTTCCCATTATGGTGCCATTGCTGCCATGCACGGCCAGCAAATGCGCAGTGGGCAAGTGGAACGTTGTACCTGGGGATTGGGGGGTTCTGGACACGAACGAAAATGGGTGGAAATGGTCTGGTATGTGACGGCAATCTTCTCATGTCTACTACCGACACGCACACTCCGGATACCCTGCCATACACAAACAATGGTACATACTGACAGAAGCACAGCGGAACACGTCTACGAAGGAAATTGGCTCCTAGAGTTCTGGAACTACCTCGCAACCAACCTCGGCATGCAGTGCAACAATGTCCAGAACATCTTTAATATCACTAAGACACCCGCTCCCGGATCCCCGGCCGACCAAATGTTATCCGAGATTGGAACGAAGTTGAACTACGCTAAGACCATGACGGTCCTGCCACTGAACGAGAATGGCATTAAATTTCGAGTGAGTTCGGCCCTCTGTGACTTGGCAATCTTTCTTCTCAAGCTTTCTAGTGCTCTGACAACTTGTCTCATTCTAGATGTTCGCCAGTCAAACAATTGATAAAAAATTCAGCACAAGGACACCAGAGCAAAAGGTTTGCTCTATCGGGAGACTTGTTTCCGTTTGCAAGTACATGGAGCGCGAGGAGACGCAGCGTCAGTTGAGCAATACTCTGATTTCTATCAATGAGGTTCTGTGAGTTCCCCCTGCGGCTTCTTGCGTCCCATCTCTCCTCGGCTCCAAGAGTAAATGAGTACTGATCTGTTGCCTACGTGGCACTTTAGGTCGAACTTGGACAAGACCAACGCACAAAAACCGGCAGGCACCCGGCATTCCACGGCACACATGGATTGGTTCAGAATCATGTATGATAAGGGAATCAAGCATGCAAGGCAGTCCCTAATCGATTATTCTCGGGAATTGACGAAAGACCCCAACGTATTCTCGAACCTGGAAGACGGCGCACGAACTCGGATACAGGCGATTAGTGGTCTTGACGCCTCTTCGGCAGTGGGATGGGATGAGATATGCAAGAATACACTCGACTACCCTACAGAGGGAATAGAGTAAGCTGCCCTTGCCATAGCCCTGTTTTACTAACATCAGAACGGGTTTGACACATTGAGATGGGATTATGGCTGATGGTTGATACTCATAGTTGCGGCGATACCAAATCGGACGTGAATAACTGTGGAAAGTGTTTTGAGAAGGTTCGTCTCTCTCACCGTTTCCATCTATGATCAGATTATGCTAGCACACAGTCTAATCGTTCTCCCCTGTGTAGTGTGAGCAGGGCCAAACGTGTGTCAATGGAGGCTGCGTGGGTGGAGAGTCTCCTGGATCTAGTTCTTCAAGCTCCGGATCCGGCACGGTGCCAGATTCTGGGTCAAGTTCCGGGTCGGGGTCCGGGTCGGGTTCGGGCTCAGACTCGGACGAAGACTTGGGCGGTGGACGAAGGCTCTCTGGGGAGGGACGTCCCATCGGGGGGTAAGTGAGAAACGGGGTGAAATAGGAGGAACGTACTAGATATCTGAGGGGTGCATTCGAATAATGGGGATATAGTCGGGTATTTTTATGACTTGCAGCTGATGGGTTTGTCACAATGAGGAGGTAAGATGTCAGTTTGAATATTTGCCCCAGAAAGCGAGCTTCATCCAAAGTGACTAGGTCATTTATCGGACGTTACCACTCCAAAAATATCCGTTGTCTTTCTCTCGGCTAGCTCATGATTCTCCGGGTGGAAGTTGGGTTTGGTGTTGTTTAATGCAGGGGTTTCAACCTTGGATTCTAGCAGCATTTAACCGACATCTTGTTTCTGCGCAGCTATGCCAATGTCCAGGTGGGATGACAACGTACACGTCACCTCTGTCCAAGACCGCGTCGGTCCCTTCGCAAGAATGTCGCCGCACATATTGTCTCTCCCTCCAGAAGTGTTGAATAACATATTCTCCTATGCTATTAGTGCTCGCAGTTATCGAAGAGCCGTGAGATTACGACTTGTTAACCGTAAGCGTCCTTGAGAAGATACTCCTCATCTCGTCTCTTCACTTCGAACAGGGGGCTGATCCTAGGAACAGGGATCTTCGAACGCTATACGACAGATGCTATCCTGCACACCGATATCCTAGACCACGCCGTCCTCCCTCATCATTTAACAGTGCTGTCGACGCGTAGCAACATTTGGCAGACTAGCGCTCAGTTTTGCCAACCAGTATGGCTACCTCTCGTCGCGAGGTATCTTGCCCATCACATGATCAAGGGGAAGGCGCGTACAGCTGATGAGGCTCGGAAGGTCACCTACCTTCTCCGATTAGCTCAACACTTATGTGATTCGAGAGTAGGACCAACCAATACTGGCCTCGCGGACGATGTGCTTGCCTACTTGGAGCAGGTTGCGGCTCTGGACATCCTCAAGGCAGACTGGGAAAAGAGAACGCACCTGCTTGATGCTGTAGACGACGGGTCCTGGAATTTTGAGGACTTCAGAGGCGATCTCCTCGATGCCGCCATCTGGCTGCAGGACATTGAGATGACTCGTCAACTCTTGGCGGAAGAGAAGCAGGATTCTGGGGATAGTGCTTTGCAAGCTTCAAAACTATCGACCCGCCTTAGGCTGGCGGCCGAGCGTGGAAACGTTGACATCATACGTCTCCTGCACTTGAACGCTGGTGGGAATTCAAGGGGATTATTGAGCGAAGTAGCCGTTTCGCTACTTGCACGGGCATGCCAAGCTCATAATGCAAAGTTATTCCAATCCACTCTCGATGAGCATGACGAGAACGACTCATGGATACCACATGTCGACAGCCTCAAATCAATCGCCCAGTATTGCCCCTCTGTCGATAGTTATTGCCGTGTTTACAAAATCCTTGATGAGTCGTACAGCGTTATCGCTAGGGAGTATGATCATGCGACCGGACCTCGATTCCCATTCAAGCCGATCCCACTATTCGTGCAAACAAATATACAAGGGACGCGATGGAGAACTTCGCGTGCAGGTGGGTGCGGACATCCTACTCTCATCGACTACTTCGTCCACACCGACGCTTTGTTAGACGATCGTACGGGCTTTTGGGGGCAGTCAAAGAGCGGGCCTCCCGTCTTGGACCGCGCGGAAATCATGAGCTTGGCGCTGGCTGGAGCCGTATCTGCCGGGTCGTTGGAGGTTGTCCAGTTCTTGTTAGACAACGGTGTCGACCCAAACGACCGCCCCTACCTGAATCGAGCGATTCGCAAAGGCCACAGAAGGATTGCGAAACTTTTGGTCGATTATGGTGCCGACGTGAACCTGGGGTCCCCGCCGCCCCTTGCCACGGCAGTCTTGCAGGAGGACATAGACTTGCTTCACTACCTACTTGAAAAGGGAGCTGTGCTGGAGGACGAGAGCCGCCACCCCGGTGCTTTAGCTATGGGTCTTGCCCAGTTGTTCGGACTGGACTCGATGGCTGCGGAGCTTGGCCGGATGGGAATTGCCGAAAACCCCCGCGTACATTGGGTGCGGTCTATTCAGGAAGAGAGTGAATACCTATTCAACACAATGCCGCCGTTGTGACAATTCTATTAGAAGCAGTCGAATTTCACAGCCTAGTTTGGGATAAGGAGATTCGCAGGCGCTGTGAACGGATAGAGCTGTCCCATCAGATGGCTTTTGGTGGTACGGTATCTAGACTTCCCGCTCTCCGCGGTCTACATCGGACTCTTCCGCCAGGACTTCATTGAGCCTTCCAAAACGTAACGAAAGCCGTGAAGCCTACCTTATTACAACTGGAGCAGAGGCTTTCTGAGATCGTGGCAGTGCTCGGTGCCTTGACAGCTTCTCCTCCCCTCCGCCCCCGAGATTCACCGGCCAGATGGCTGGCAAAGCCAGAGAGATTGGAATAATCAATTCGCCAGCGGTGGCATCAAAGCTCAATACGTTCAAAAATACGATTTTTTTCTTTGGCAGATTGCGACGGTAAATGTCTTGATCGGGTCACCGGGAACGTATCTATGTACTATATCGACAAGGAACGGCCGGCCGAAGGCGGATCGTGACTTGGAGCTCTTCTCGACATTATCCCCCAGCCTGGTGCACTCTCCAGGGCAATCTATTAGGCAATGCTTACTCCTATCCACAAAGTCTCATTTCTTGTTACATCATCCTTAGAGCAACTTCCGGCCTCTCCGGCCCGTGAGCAATATGGGTCATCTTGATTGTACACCCTCAATTCTCTCTAAGACAACCCCGGAAATCCAGGAATGAAGTCATAATGCATGCACCTCACGGATGATAATGTTTGTGACATTGGGCCAAAAGATAAAGGTTAAATTCAACAAAACGTCTCTAACGCGTATGAATAGGCGCAACGGAAGATTCGATGCGGCTCGAAAATAAAGCGAGAGACAAGTATGTACAAATAAGAGGGCCTTTCTTCCCGGCGTCCGACAAGTAAGTCCTTAAGCCGTGAGAAAACCAAATGGTTCAACGCGTTGATATTGAACTGCCGTGATAAGCAACGGCTATTCCACCGTTATTGTGATTTCGGCGGCTGTGAGAGCGTCCGCTTCAGCGGTGAGGGTGATCGATTCGGTAGCGTCAGTGTTGGCACGAACGATGGCGAGCGCATGTCCCCTGAAAGCATTGCGCTCCTTCGAAGGGAACGAGGTCATATCCGTGGGATCACCATTATCAGTAGACACAATGTCCCCAGGCCCGTCGATTGAGAATATGATTGAGGGTTCGGCGTCCGGGACAACATTACCATCGTCGTCCACCACAGCAACACTCACGAATATCAGATCAGTCCCGTCTGCTCTGATTGTCTGGCGATCTTTGTACGTCGAGAGCTGCAATTTTGTAGCCTCCCCAGTGGTGCTGATGGTAGCATTCGCCCATTCCTTTCCGTCTTTGTACGTCACTACGGATACTTCTCCAGGCTGGTATTTGACATCGTCCCACCGGAAACGGTAGGTAAGTTCAGCCTTCTTCTTGCGGCCTTGCGACTCGCCATTGACGAAGAGTTCGGCCTCGTCGCCGGAAGAGAAGACGTGAACTGGTGTAACTTGTCCGACGCGGTCCGGCCAATTCCAGTGAGGAAGAATGTGTGCCATTCTCACGTCTGGATTCCAGCGCGCCTGGTAGAGGTAGAATCTATCCTTAGGAAACCCTGCTAGGTCAATGATGCCGAAATAGCTGCTCCGCGACGAGTCGTACGGTGTTGGCTCCCCTATGTAGTCCCAGCCCGTCCACACATATTCGCCTGCCACGTACGGGAACCGATCTTGGGCTGCAAACACCTTGTCGGGAGACGCGCCCCATTCGACAGCGTATAGCTCGTACGAGCTCACATGTCGCGTTCTTGGGTCGGCGCCGGGTCCGTTGCTGCGGACGATGGCATTATTCCCGTCTGTGACGGGGAATAGGTATGTTCCACGCGAGCTCACAACTGACGAGCTCTCCGAGCTGAAAATGAGCTTGTCCGGGTACTTCCCACGGAAGTTCTGGAAAGTCGGACCGCCGTTGCCCTTCCCTTCACCTTGATAGTTTAGCCCGATAAGGTCGACGATGGAGGTGAAGGCGGTATCAGGACCCGCATTGTTCATACCGACCGTCGTCTTTCTCGTAGGGTCTTCTTGGTGGATGATGTCCCGAAGACGCTGCGCTGTAGCGGCACCACCGCTGCTGCCTTGTTCGGCGACCTCATTTCCAAAACTCCAGGCCCACACAGAAGGGTGGTTCCGGTCCCGACGGATAAAGGCCCGCAGGTCAGGTTCGGACCAATCGGAAAAGATGGTCTGGAAGTCGTTCCTAACTTTGTGGCTGCCCCATGTGTCGAAGATTTCATCCAGGACCAAGAAGCCCAACTTGTCGGCTAGGTCGAGGAGCTCGGGTGCAGGAGGGTTATGGGATGTTCGGATGGAATTTGAGCCCATGTCCTGGAGCATTTCTAATTGGCGCTCGGCCGCTGGGACGTTAAAGGCAGACCCCAAGGAACCTAGGTCGTGGTGCTGACATACGCCTTGGATGTATACCCTCTCTCCGTTCACCAGCAGACCGTCTCCATTGTACTGAAGAGAACGAATGCCAAAAGTGGTTTCGTACGAGTCAATCTCTTCGCCGTCAAGGTAAAGCCGGGTAATTGCGATATGCAAATTTGGCTTCTGCGATGGCCGAGGACCCCATAATTTCGGATTCTGAAGCGCGACGGAGGAATTCGTCGACGCGATACTGCCAGCTTTAACGGTGATGGTCGCATTGGGGAACTGTCCCACGTTACCCCCGGGCCTACCCGTCGCCGTGTCCAACTCATGAATATCCGTTACGACCTGAACTTCCCCGTCCCCTCCAGCTTTTGCAGCGTTCTCGACCTGAACCACCAAGTCCAAGGTTGCGGCTTCAGCAGAAACTTCACGGGAGGTAATCCACGTTCCCGATTGACCGACGTGCGTGGGATGGACTTTCGTTAACCAAACGTTACGGTAGATGCCGGCGCCAGGATACCAACGCGAGGAATCCAGGGCCTGATCGAGCCGGATGGCGAGTTGATTTTCCCCCGATTGGAGATACGGGGTCAGCTCAACGCGGAAGGAAGCATAGCCGTACGGCCACCCACCAACGAGATATCCGTTTAGCCACACCGTCGCATAGGACATGGCGCCATCAATATCTAGGTAGACAGTCTTTCCCTCGTCGGATGCCGAGATCTCGAGCTTGCGGCGATACCATCCAACGCCCTGAATTGGGAGGCGTCCCATGCTCCCTCCGACGGGGACATTAGAGCCCGTGTAAAATGGACCCTCGATGGCCCAATCGTGAGGAAGATTGAGTGCTTCCCAATCGCTGTCATCGAACGAAGCCTGCGCGAAATCCACGTCCGCCGGGGAGTCTTCTGGACGTTGAGAATGCCGAGCAGGGTCCTTGACGAAGTTGTTTGCTGATGGCATGATCCATCGCTTTAGTGTACTGTAACTGAGATTGTCCGGGTTCGACGTGAAGCGCTGGAACCGCCAGCCAGCGTTGAGGCTTATACGCTCCCGGCCTGTGGCAGACGCCACATCATCTTGGCGAGTTGCGATCCGGCCGGCTTCGGTAACTGAGCAGTTGAGGAGGAGGAACAGGAGCAGGCTTGTGAAAGAGAGCCACGGGGCTCTTTTTCCTTTTAATTGGAAGGCCATTTTGCGCAATCTTGCTTGTCGAAAAGTATTTCTAGATCCGGTGGGAGGAAGCCATCTCAGTTTTAATAACGACATCTGGAGAGGGGATTTGCAACCCACTTAGAGCAATGCGACCTTTATAGCTCTTCGATTGGAGCGCCAGGATGATGCATCCCGGCTATATATTTGATACAACCTATGCCTTCTCCTTTTATTCTTTTAATCTTCCTCGTTTACCCCTCCGTGCCACAATCAATTCTTCGCAGCCTGAATAGCAGACCGAGGTGGGGCCTGATATGTCGTTTTCCGTCCCAGTTGCACAGCTCGAAATAAAATGGTCATGGGAGGACACAGTCATTCCAAGGAACGGGGTCTGGTTGAGGGATTGTGACAGCAGAACTGACGGTTAAATGAAACAAATCAAAGCATATTGGACAAGCGTATTGTTCACAGGGAAATAGATTTCAACTGGCCAGGCCTCGCGAGCGCCCCGGGTTCGGTGTTAGAGTTCAGTGGTGGTTGTTGTTGATCCGATCTTAGTATAAGCAAACTTCCCTCGGTTGGGATTAATAATGGTGACAGGCACGAGAAAAGTCTGGACTGAGTGTAAAGTAATTTTTGTGGTCGATAACGGAAGGTTTCGCTGGTCCTGCATGGTGGGAATTTTCAGGCCTCTGTTTCATGACCTTCAGCTTGAAGATATTACTGCCTTGGTTCCTGGAAAGAAGCGGCCCGGTGTGATTGAGAGGTGCTGGAAAGCTAGGCTGCCAGAATAAATCGCAACAGATTACGGCCTGGAGCTGGTATGGAATAGTCACTCAAAATGACCGGACCGTATGCCAATGTATGACTTGTAATAACAAAGGATGCAAATCGGTAGTAATGAGACTTGGAAATAAATGTCTTCAGTAATTCAGGTATGACGAGTCGGACGGCGACGATTCCCGACGGCAAGGCCCCAATTTGGGAGCTCGCAAAGATGGTGCATATTAAGCCCGAGTCTATTGGACCGCAAGAGCGCAGAAAGACCTCGCGGGCTCCTCCCAAGACCATGGGGCGGTTTGTTGGCATCGCAGGCTGGACGCACAAAGTGCTCAATCAACATGAGAGTGGGGCCACTATTTAATAAAAAGCACTTGAACGGTGATACGACCCAAGCCCGTGCGTGCTGGAGGGCGAGGTGTTCTTTCAAACCCAATCCGGAATCTAGCTTCGACTCGTCAGGGGCGTCACTTTGGACGGGCATTAATTGTAGGGACTTATTTTCTTTGTTTCGGCACTCTGCGATTATTCTACATGGGATTGATTCCGTAACTCGAAGCAAATATCTGCTGCATTATGGCCTCTGCGTCGAGATTAGATGCACCATTAGCTTGGGCTTCTAGATCATTCTCGACCCCAACAGATCCCTCCGCTAATGGGATATCTGCAGCACCCGATTGGGTGGTGTTTGAGAGAGATGACTGTCCAAAAGAAGGGAAGTCGAAGACCGTTGTATATTCGACGAGATCGTTGTAGGCTTCAGTCGATGCCCCGCTGGCGCTTAACGGGGCTGGAGCGGCACTCAGCAACCCGGGAGGCTCATCATGCTTCACTCCCTCAGGCGCAGCGAAAGTGTCGGGCAAGGTGGGGGGATCAAAAATTGGTAAGGAACTATCTGGGATCTGCAACTCGGGAGAGATGAAGCTCTCGCCCAGGTCGGGGAAAAGACTCCAAAGCTTCATCCAATCGTCGTGGACTGGCGAGCCTGGGGTAGGGAGGCCCTCAGTTGTAGGAGTATTATCCAGCAGCCCCAACGGGTTTGAGATAGCCAGGCTATCTAGTTCCCCGACGCTTTGCGCCAATGGCCCTTGAGGAATGCTGACCGCGATGCTCTGGGGAGTTTGCCCAGTGTCACTGAACGTGATTGAGGGCGTAAGAGGGGTCAGTTCTCTGTCCTTTCCGGGAGATTCGCGAGGCTCGGATAGAGGCGTGCTTCTCCCTCTAGATCTCTTTTCCGACATCGCATCATCTTCTGGGGATTTGTTCTTGTAGGCACATGTACAAGGTTGATCTCGGAAGCAGAGACAGCTCTCTGAGTCTATGCACATGTAAGCTGATGGTTAGGACGAACTGTGCTCCGTACTGTTAAACGGTGAACGTTGAACGTACCTCTCCTAGAGTAGTTCAACGCCGAATTTCGTACTTTTAGGCGACATTCGCACTTGGTGTGAACTGAGCGAGAGTTTCGTAGTGTCCTGCAGTGGCCACACTGGGACACTGGGCGGCCCTGCTTACCGATCCGTTGCATCGGTCGGTCTGAATAAACTCGACTGATCAGCTACTGTCACCTGTCTTGAGATGCATGGAAGGTACTTACCCGTATGCTGACACTGGGCCGTACGATGGCCACGGATGCATGCTTCGCAAGCAAATTTCTCGCCGTCGACGATCATTGTTGCTGTTGTTTGTGGGAGTTGAAGGTGTCGAAGAATTGGTGTTTGCTCAGACGAAGGAAGCAGGATAATGAACGATTGCTTCGGCTTGCTGAACAATCAGGGTTACGTAAGCGAACAGGGGTCATCGTAATGGCAAGACGTCATGATGCTTTTTGCCACATCGCTCTTTGTATATTTTTATTTGTTTTTATGCTTTTATTTTCCCTCTCCCTCTATTTTAAGTCAAAGGCTTGTCCTGGTTCTAAGTCCAGCAGTAGAGCCGGAGTGGGTTAGTTGTTTCTTCAAATACTTTATAAGAATGAAACTACATAAAGCCGAATCTTCAAGCCGCACAGGGCTAATAGGGTTCAGGAAGCAAAGGATAAGGAAGAGAAGGCAAGGGCAGGACCATCAAGCAACTTCTCGACACGGCCATGGTGACGCCATGCTGATGCCATGAATTACCAGTGATTGATCGGTGGATGGTTGGGTCGTACATAGAGCCTCGGTAGTGGCGAGGATCGAAGGTGTTTGGGACAGGAATGCCACTCTAGAAATGACGATCAGTAAGGTCCTCTGGTCTCTCGATCCAGAGGACCGATTTTTTCATGTAAGTCGTTAGTAGTTAGTACCATCCTGAACCTTGACGATTTTAAGCCAAGAGCAAGGATTCATACAATTGCCTGTCTCTACGGCTCACCTTTTAAGTGCCTCTGGGAGACACCAATGTTGGGAGGGGTAAATCGGCAAAGCCCACGTGGCGAGCAAAACCAAACGAAATACCTTACATCCGCTCCCAACCCTACTTCCGCTGGCCATACACTTTATTTCATGTCCTATGAATCATGAACCCGATCCACAATCGGCCAGGTCCATGGCTCACAAGATAAGCACCGTGATATCTCGACACGCTTAATACCACCTGCCGAGGAGAAGGACATACGTCTGATATCTATTCATCTTTCCTCTTCGGCTCTACTCGTAGCCTGCCGACTGCAAACCATAATGCGATGCTCCATACGGAAATTCAATGAACCCCGACCCTCTTCTTATACGGTGGAATGCGCGGATGTGATCTCTAGTCTTCGTGGGGACTCTTCTACCCTCTCTATCCAATACTTTATTCGCCCGAGGTTTGCGTTGAGATTATTCTTCAGACACAATGCTCCTGTATCTACTCTTGCACTTTGATACTGAGCTCGATATTACGATAAGAAAATAGACACGATGAGGGAGCCAAAAATACCGTCTCGCCATTGAAGTCGTCCGCTTAACCAAAATGAATATGTACAAAATGCCACTATCTAGTCCCACCATTTCGGCCAACCTTCGTCGATTACTCCTCAAAACGAGGCAAGTCCCCACGCTCCTGGGCTTCTTCGACAAGCTTGTGGTAAATCGCCAGCTTTTCCACGTACTCCTGGATGAGATCCTCATCTCTCTTGCCCGGGGAAGCGTCGCCACCACCAAACGCCCGGACGGCCGCGTAGTATACATCAGCAAGGGCCCTGCATATTCCCTGTGTCCAAGAAGACACGGTTGTGCATTGGTAGTAAAGACTAGTGAACAGAGCAATTAGCATGGTGACCCAAGAGTCATTAGGAAGTATGGAATCCTTACTCTGTCTTGAATTGATTGTCGATCCTTAGCTTGCCGCTCTCGGTAAATCGATTCTGATTTCGGTAATTGTGATAGCCGAAATCGTGGCGGTTGCAGGCCGGCACGAAGGGAAATCCAAATGGGTTGTCGGGCGATGACGTGCAGCCATCGGAAGTCCAGTCTAGTGTACTAGGGTCATGCGCGTTCCTGCGGGCCGTGAATGCAGGAAGTGTGATGCCAAAGAGGAGTTCATCCGTGACGGTGTTGATGCTTTGGCGTTTGGAGAGAGCAACATTCGCATCGCCACCTCCTGGGAGAACCAGAGCAGCAGCCGGAAGGGCACATAATAAAAGAGAGCTTAGCTTCATTGTGTATACACTGGTGACGTCTGAGCAAGGCCGATGGCTAATTGATATTCTACTTCGTACTTTTCTGTCCTTCCAGACTTACTTTGAATCGAGGACATTACGATATACTTATATCTAGCAATCTGGTGGATAATGAGGTGTAAACAGGAATGAAAGATCTGCTCTCGTGTCATTGTTACGATGACGCTCAGCTAGCCTCGCAACGGTAAGTCTCAGACCTACCTAAACTAGCATCGCGGCCCGCATGAGCGTCCTTGTTTGAGCGCTACCGGCATAAGCTAAACCCCGTGCGTAAGTAAGCGGCGGGATCGATCCTGGGGTATATTCTTCATGCCTCAACCCGTTGATTTGACCTTCCACTTAAACGGCGGTGTTAGTCCCCGTGATCTGTCCGATGAAGACGGCTGCGACGATGTGTGTCATTAGATCCTTTGAACTTCCCAAGTTGAGGTATTTCTCGCCAATGGTACAATGCCAAGCAGAACGCGGGGTAAAAAAAATGTCCCGCCCCATTCACGGGAGTATCTCCGTTTATGGTCTGGCATCCCAGGTTGCCAAGGCCCCGAATGCGACGATCTCCCAATTTCTCTGGGGAACCATCGTCGGATATTTCCTAACTTCGATATGGACCCGCTGAACGTTGCTATCGCTAATGTCAGCCTGCCTGATGATGGCGGTCGACGTGCGTTGTCATTCTTACATAGTATTCATCCGCTGGGGCGTGGAGTCCGGTAGCCGTTTGCAGGTGGCCAAAGCTGATTCGAGGTTCCAGCTTTCTCGGGGAAAGTGGGAGCGCTGATGAGACACGGGAAGGGCGGAGACAGGCGGTCTTGTGTTATGCTTAGAATACCTTCATAATTGCCGCCCATTTCGGAGAGCCAATTCGGCGCTACCAAGAAGCTTGCTGCACAAGCTATGGCGGAAGAGGCAGTGGAAACGAAGAAGACTCCGATTGGTAACAGGAGGATTGGGGAATCTTAGATCGATCCACATTCGGTTTTATTTCTTGGTTGAAATAGGGCATGGCTGATGGATTTATTAAATAACCCAAATCATTTCTCACTTTCCTTGGAGTCTTCCTTGAGAGTGGTGTGCATTGGTCCACGATCACAATCTCATATTCAGAGACCGAGGTTATTAAAATACAAAATGACCGGTTTACTGTGGTATATGTGGATTCGATAGTCGATATTACTACTCCCAGTGACAAGACCGTCACCATTTGACTGTAACCTCCCGCCCAAATCGTCATCTTCTTTCCCTCACGGTCACCGCCTCCATCCTCAATCAGTGCTATCTCCACCAGTCTTCAAGTCGGCGGCAGTGTCCAAAATGCCCTTCTCAGCGTCAACAACAAGGTGTCCATGATGAGCAGCGCTGACAAGTTCAGGGCGTTCCGCCTTCAGCTTAGCGAATGTCTTCTCCGCATCCCAGACCCAAGGAGTCGGCGCGGCGAAGAGGAGATCCATTTCCTCCAGCGTCCTCTGGTTACTCTCGGGGTAGAGTGCCCAAACGATGGGAATGGCGAGGATGTTGCAGGCGCCAAAGATGTGAAGGGTGTTCTCGCCAATCTTTGAAAACATGACAGGGCAAAGAAGAGTCAACCAGCCGTTGCCAATGCTCCAGCCGACGACACCCCAGGCGTTGCCCTTGGCGCGAACATGGAGAGGGAATATCTCAGCCGGGTACAGCCAGGGAACGGTGAGCCAAGTGGCACCGAAGACGGACGTGAAGATGAAGACGAAAGAAGCAGCCGCAGCACCGTATGAGCTGGCCTTCGAAGTGTCACCAGCAGCCGAGGCCTCCTGGCCCAACTTGGAAAAGGCAGCAGCCAAGAACATCGCAATTCCCTGGCCGGCTGCTCCCCAGTACAGAGTCCACCTGCGACCAATTCTGTCGAGAGTGAAGACACAGATGAGAGTGGCGAACATGTAAAAGATATTGTTCAACCCGCTGACCCATTGACTCTTCATAGTATCAAATCCGGCAATACGGAAAATGGTGGGCGCATAGACGGTGACGCCAGCAATGCCGACCCACTCCTGGATGATCTGAAGCCAGATGACGAGCTGCACGCGGCGGGCGGTATGGAGCTCGCCAGAGCCGATTCCGAAGAGCATGTGGAAGTAGGAATTTTTGTCACCATCCTTGGTCTCGAGCTTGTTGATGTTGGCGATATCTCGGAACTCGGCCTCGGCGCGCTCGAGACCCTCACCCTCGCTGCCTCGAAGGCGACGGAGGATGAAGCGAGCCTCGTCATCGCGGCCAACCTTGACGAGCCAGCGGGGAGACTCGGGGAAGAACCAGACGATGGAGAGCAGGATAATGAGGGGAATAATCTGGAAAGCGATGGGGAATCGCCACCGGAAGGCCGACGCGCCGCCGTCAATGTAGGCGAGGCCGTACTCAAGCCAATAGGCGACGACGACACCGAAAATATTGAGAGTGAACTCAATGGCGATGAACTTTCCTCGGGAGGTGTGCTCCGCCGTCTCGGTAGCCCAGACCGGAACAATGGCGTTGAGAATACCGGTACCGATTCCGTTGACGGCTCGCGCTAAGAAAATTTTGACATGTCAGAAAAACCCACATACAACAGCCTTTGCTGGATTTTAATCACAGGATCATCTCCAGTCTTAGGATCCACTTACCACAAATCATCCAGTTGGCGTTTTGAGCAGAGCACTGCAGCGAGGCGCCCAAAATAGCCCACACGGAGCCCAAGGCAATGGTCTTGATCCTGCCAACCTTGTCGCCAACCCATCCACCGAGGAGACAGCCAGCGAGGGTTCCAAGGTAGTAGACAGACACGATACCTCCCTGAAGGAGACTGTCGGTGATGACGGGCTCCTCAGTCTCTGGGTCGACATAGCCGAAACCCATGAGATCGATGTAGTCCTTTGCATTGTTGACTCCTCCCATCATTCCCTGGTCGTAACCAAAGAAGAAGATGGAAAGAGCGGCGATGCAGTTAACGGCGAAGAGAAGCCGCCGCTTCTCCAGGAAGTTGGCGACATTGAATCCGGGCAGTCGCTCCATCTTGTTTGCAAGTGAGAAACTCACCACCACTCGCTACTTAAGAGAATGCGGGAGAAGATGGATGGGTATTAAGTATTGAGGTCCTGTGAAGGGCTCGTGATGAGTATTTCCATGATTTCCCCAGATCCCCAGACGAGAATTTGATGTGGCTTTATACTCCTTGTTTCACCCCATGGTCTCGGCCTTGCGTATCCGACGAAAGCTAGGATCCATTCTCAGTATGGATCTAGTTTTTTTTTTTTTTTTTTTTTTTTTTTTTTTTTTTTTCTCTTTTTCTCCTTCTCCGCTTGCGGACCAGCACACTAGCGTGGGATCGGCAAAGAATCCCTGGGTTTTCTTCCCACATGAGCTCCCGCCCTGCGTGGCGCTAGCTCTTTCGGCGTCGTTTGGGTTGGCACTAGGATGTTTGGAGTAATTTCATGCCCTGCTACTGATCCCAACTGTTCCAGTGCTAGAGCCTGCCAGAGAATCCACTCTTGGAAAATATGCGCTCCAATCATGCTGCTAGATATCTTTCGATGACCCTGTTCTAGTAATTTTCAGATCCTTTTTCTTTGCCTCCCGCACGCCACTCCTCCAGATCTTTTCGAAATAAGCAGGCTCCAGACCAAAGAACCCAATCACTTCCGATCTAGGCATAGGCAAAGACCCGAATGTTTTCACTCCACTGTCAAATTTGGTCATGATTCACCAAGACACTAGTTGTTCTCATGGAGTTTCGGTCCGCCTGCTGACTGGCGCGCTTGTCGAGTGCGGAAACGAAGGGCGAGGAGACAGAGAGTTTAGCTCCGATTTCCCCAATTTCCGTCTAAATCATCCCCGCATGTGTATGAATGGGGATCGAGGCATCGTGACATCGTGACATCGTGACACTGTGATATTTTCCCCCGCGGGCAGCATCGGTCGGGGCAACGGGTCAGTCGATGCTGACAACCGTGTAATTACCGACGGACTCCTCCGAGAACGCTCGAGCAACGTCTCGATCTACGAGTTTCTCGTCTTCCACTTTGTTTCTGTTACGAACGAATAGTCTGTCAAGCGTGATGTCTGAAAACAGCTGCATTCCTCCGGACTAGCGTTATATGTTTAACGTCATGCAGGCGTTTACGTCCGGGTCTACCTTAGCGGCTGGGAGACGACCCTAACCCAGCAACTTTGTTTATGACCTCCTCGGTAATTGCTACACTACGATCCCACGGCCCTACTAGGCCTTGCTACTATTGCCCCGAAAGGCATAGGCTGACATTACTGCTTCGTGCACACTCACTCGTTGGTGTCACGGTAGCAGTGCGCCGTGGTACTAAGCGCGTTCGATTGCAAAATGTGCAGTGCCTTGATTCAAAGTGAAGTGGCGATGCTTCGCGACCGATCCGGGACCGAGGCATCGGATCCGGCCGGAAGGGAGGGTCATTTTTGAGAATATTCAAAGTTCCGTCGGAGTTAGAGTTGGGAAACACATGTGTGGCACGATGCATCCCCCATGGGGTCTGGGGTCGTGGAGTGCGGGGAGGGATGTAAGGGATAGAAATGTTAACTCGCCAGCCGCGCCGGTCAGCTTTCAGAGAGCCTGCGTGGACGTGCCTGGATCCGGAGACTGCTCAAGACCGCTAACCACATTATTCTAAGCGGCATCGACCCCTAGCTCGTAAGACCTAGTTCTATCCTCGTCTGCATTATATCATTCCGCTCTGCGCGCGGTAATCCAGGATATGTCCGGTGACGTTATTCCACTCTCAGGCAGAATGCTGTTTCGTAAATGTTTTCTAAGCAAACGCCGATATGTTATGGCACGAGGTAGCCGCAGGGCCACATTAGGGCAGAGGGGGCACTAGGATCACCTCAGAATGACAGAACCAGCACGGAAGACAGTCGTCATTCTAATTGGAGAGGTATGATGTGGTAAATAGGCTGGATAGAGTATGCCTATAGAGCTATAGGCGTACTGAATCTAGAGTGTGAGATAAGGTTGGAATAGGGAAACTAAGAGGGAACTTTCAGAGTAACAGAAGAGCTTGGGGGAAGATCATATGAGGAGCTGGGAAGAATATAAAAAGGGAGGATTCCAGAGGAAAAGAAGAAGGGGGGGAATCAGCGATTAGTGACCCTTTCATACCAGACCCATACTCGACCTTCACTAGTCTTACTGTTCTCCTTCACTCTGTGACACGACCTACTCTTACATCGG
Organism: Scedosporium boydii; assembly: GCA_002221725.1. Classification (NCBI taxonomy): domain Eukaryota; kingdom Fungi; phylum Ascomycota; class Sordariomycetes; order Microascales; family Microascaceae; genus Scedosporium; species Scedosporium boydii. The sequence continues at coordinate 60,992 of NJFT01000071.1, read as the reverse complement.
CGTATTGCCAGCCAGGACGCGTCGCATATGCTCTTGTCTCCTCAACATTACAAATTGGGATCGATGACTATCTACTCTAATATTTCTGTTGAGCGAAATTCTCAGATTTATCTAGCTTGGTCGAGGAGGACGGCAGTTTCGCGAAATTGCGTGAGGTAGTCAGACCGACCGACTCAACACTCCCTGCCTGCGTTTTGTCCTGGCCCAAGTGTAATAGCATCTTCACTACTGAACCTGGCCTCTTCATAGGTGCACGGCATAGAGGACTTCGATAACTTTGCAGTGCTGGCTCCTGCCGTGATGCGTCGGTTACTTCGGATCGTATTGGAAACGCTACTTTTGAATCTTGTTGGCAGTAAGGACATTTAACGTCCTGAGTGGCAAACAAGCTGCTCTTGGTCCTTGTAATATATCCTCTATCTGGAGAGCTAACTACGAAAGGACCGTTCAACATTTCTAGAGTAATAGTTTTCCTTCGGCAAGACTGGCAGCTCCAAGATTGTCAGCAGATAGATCACTTACGCCTCCTAAGTTTATACGCTTATAGAATAACCGATGATTTACAACGAAATTCAGGCGTGGTTAAAGGTCCGATTGGACCGGGTGAAGTGGCATGACACGGTTAAGGCATAATATTCCTCTCAACTCAAGAGGAGATGGCTTGCATCTCCTACTTCGCAGTTTACTATCCGTGTCCACAGCCCCTTCTCATCCCTCTCCACGCACCCGATGGCAGATTTCAGGGGGAAACCCTTGTCCCTTATGCGCCGAACGCATCCTAAACTAGGTTACTGGAATACTTATGCCCCAGTGCTGATACTTCCTGCCAACAGCATGTGTTCATCCAGTGTTCCAGGGCTTTCTGCTTGTGGCGGGTGTCGCGGTGACAACCACACGTAAGACAGCTTCTTTTAAAACACCGTCAACGTGATAGTTTTACCCAAGGAACTGTTCAGAAACGTTACATATTGGCCCTTAGGCCTTTGGGTCTTTGAAAGACTGTGATCTAATTTCCACGACCACCGAGAGGCTGGGTGGCTTTGGGAATGTCTTCCTCGACTCCAACCGGGCTGTGGCTCCAACTGAACACCTACGTGTCGATTGAGACGTCGTATAACTTCTAGGGCAGTTAAGATAAACACGTCTCGTTCATCGTTGATCAGCAAGGCTCTATAGTCTAAGCAACCAATCCAACAATCCGATTGTACGAAGACTCACGTCGGTACCTGCCCTTCAACCGAATCGTCGAACGCGACAGCTAAGCCCCGGGGGAATACGGGAGAGTAATATATCACAGCTTTACAACGTCGAAATGTCCACTCTAAAAACAACTCTTCGCCGGAGGTCAAGTTCAAGCCTTCATCTGAAAGTTCTATGCTCGCAAGCACTACTGCACTTGACACAAGGGGGTAATAAGAGGTTAAAAAACTCAAGGTAGTTGCTCCGGAGTGAAGTCGATTTCCAAGCGGCGGAGATTATGAAAAGTTCTGTGTGTAATACCCCTCCCCGACTCGAAGAAAAGGGATGGGCAGCTAGGTCACTTGCCGCGAGGACCAGTATGAGCTGTTCCCGACGTCCTAGGCACTGGAGTGATTTGTGACGTGCCAATACTTTCCGAACACTAGTAGACCTAGTAGACCTAGTAGACCAATTTATCAATGGAAGAAATCTATGGTGAGGATATGAACACTAATATATGGATGTTAATCTTGTTTTTCTTGGGGATGGATCGAACTCGTCGCAACAAACCCCAACTACCATTCACTAATAAAATATAAAATGCCAGCCAAAATCCCAGCTCTACATCCCAGGTGCAATGCGTAATTCCAAGATTTAGATATGCAATTTATGATATTTGGGGATCTCGCTCGCCATGCATTCAGATCCCGAGGCTGGCAAGAGCCAGGTCGGATCTAGATTTTTAGCCGTGAGCAATCCGTTATCCCAAGTTAAATGCTCATCCCAGAGTATCCCGATCGCCCGCGTCCGGGTAGAGTAAAAGGCGATTCTGTGTCTTCATTCTATTTGGAATGCACGGTATCGTCCCCCACACGACGTGGTATATAAGGATCAATGTGGAATCTGCGCAATTTAGCACATGACAAAAGAGACCGACGCGCCTCCCGCTGCCAGACAAATCAAACCCACCGCAACCCAGCCCACGGGAGCAGTGTATTCTAGCATGACCAAGGAGAGGAACAGCAGTCCGATGAAGCCCGTGATCTGAATCGACGTGCACAGAGTAATTTGGGTAATTTTGTATTGGTGAGGTTTGTGTTCGAATATCCCGTCGGTGCGGTTATGCTGGCACAATGCCAAAGCACAGCCGAGACCACAAGAGATGGCGAGAAACAACCAGGCGAGACTGAGCAAGGTTCGGATTTTCGATATGTTCCGACCGGAGGAGAGGATCTTCTCCTCCTGTAGGCTAGGAATCATGCTGAAGGTAATTTGCGCACATAAACCGAAGAGAATGATCAGAGTCGGGACGAGCTCCTTGGGCCATTTTATGCGCTGATGCTCATGTTGATGCGGAAGGATGCTGTGCTGCTGGTTGTGTGACTGATTCATTGCGGGGGTTGGAGGAGTTCGGAATCCAGCGTGGACAACCGATAAGAACGAAGGACGTGATCATAAATTAATGGACCGTCGATGATGATTATGGAGAGGAGTACGAGGAGCAGGATGAGGGATGAAGTGTTAGAAAAGGTCTGATATATCTGGTTTGCTTCGAGGGTAACCTTGATCTATCATATCATTCATTGATGGAGATTGGAGAAGCTGAAGTTGGAGTCAGGAAGTTTGGAATTCGAGGTTCGAGATGAGCTGACCGCGCTACTAGTGCTGACGAGTACGAGGTATGGTCCCTTAAGTACCTCGGGTATCGAAATTCAATTCATTGACTAGATCCGTCGATAGCTGTGGGTTATGGGCTGCCGCATGGCGCTACAGTGGGTGGGACGAGGGCTTAGGACCCTGCCGAGGCGGAAGGTCACCACTTTGCGCTGCAGACTCCCTGGCCAGATACACACACTATTCTGCACAGTAAACTTGATTAATCGAGTTTTATATTGTACCATTCGGCGGCCGAATGATGCGTCCCCGTGTGGCGAGTTGATACTCTACCCGTGTGTTAGGAGTCAAAGGGCCGAATTACCGTTTTGCGATTACTCTCTTCGATGGGTGGACGATAGAAGGTCGATTCGAGGCCCGGGCTGGCTCAGCATTTTCCGTCCAACCGAGCTTGTAGTTCTCCACATTGATCGAGACACCACCAGATACCGACGAGGAAGTACTTCGTATAGAGAATGGTCACGCTAGCGATAGAACTACGGAGTACTGGCTGGGCGATGCCTGGGCGGTGAGTGGGCAAAGAAAGTTGAAACAGAAGCAACAGAGCCCAGGCAAATTGATTCCATGATCATGTTTTGGTGACTCCACTGCATCGCAAGAACTATTAGAGAGACCAATATCAAGTGTATTTTTGCGTCCTTCAAGCCAATTAACCGACCAAATCATAATAAAATATATTAATTCCAATTATCGTGTTATGTTCGCCATCACACAAGATTCCGTTTTTTACATGTCCACCACCCCAGGATCAAGTCGAATTTCCTTCACGAGCAAGAACGTTCCGCTTCACGGCGAAGAAGCTGTCGGGACTAACGGAAATGGAATCAATACCACAGTCGACCAAGAAACTAGCAAATTCCGGATGGTCGCTAGGCGCCTGTCCGCAAATACCGATCTTGCAGCCGCGCTTGCGAGCTATTCCGATGACTCGCTCAAGCATCCACTTAACCGCCTCATCCTGCTCGTCGAACAGGTCGGACAGCTCACCGGAATCTCGGTCAACACCAAGGGTGAGCTGCGTAAGGTCGTTGGAGCCGATGGAGAATCCATCGAAATGCTCTGTGAACTGGTCCGCCAGGATGACGTTGGACGGGATTTCACACATGACGTAGACCTTGAGTCCGTTCTCGCCGCGTTTGAGCCCATTGTCAGCCATGACGTCCAGAACCCTCTTTGCCTCGTTGACCGTCCGGCAGAAGGGGATCATGACAATGGCGTTCGTCAGGCCCATTTCCTCACGCAGCCGCTTCACGGCGCGACATTCAAGCGCGAAGCCTTCCTTGTAGCGCGGCGAGTAGTATCGCGAAGCGCCACGGAAACCGAGCATTGGGTTCTCCTCCTTGATCTCGAACTCGGCACCGCCGATGAGGTTTGCGTATTCATTCGTCTTGAAGTCGCTCATACGAACGATGGCCGGCCTAGGATAGACGGAGGCACATAGAGCTGCGAGGCCTCGAGACAACATGTCGACGAAATAGTCCGGTTTGTGGGCATATCCTGATGTCAGACGCGCGATTTTTTTCTTGGCCTCCAGGTCATGGAGACGGTCGTAGTGAACAAGCGCCATAGGATGAACCTGGATGGCGTTGGTGACGACAAATTCCATACGCGCAAGGCCGATACCGTCCGTGGGCAGTCGCCACCAACGGTAAGCAGTCTCTGGATTGGCAAGGTTAAGCATGACCTGGGTCTTTTGTACCTTGGGGAGACCAGACAAGTCTATCGTCTTGGTTTGGATGTCGGATAGGCCTTCATAAATGAAGCCTGTGTCGCCCTCAGCGCACGAGACTGTGACGTCCTGACCAGTGTGCAGAAGATACGTAGCGGTTCCAGTGCCTACCACGGCGGGGAGGCCAAGTTCACGGCTGACAATGGCGGCATGGGAAGTGCGCCCACCATGGTCAGTGATGATTGCCGCGGCACGCTTCATGACGGGAACCCAATCGGGATCAGTTGTTTCCGTTACCAAGATGGAGTTGTCGACGAACTTGTCAATGTCCTTGGCGGACGTGATGAGGCAAATTCTGCCGGAAACGGCCGCCTCGCCGATCGAACGACCAGTGGTCAAGACACGACCCTTATTGTGGACCGTGTATGTCTTCAAAACGGTGGTTTCGCGGCGCGAGTGCACTGTCTCCGGACGGGCCTGGACGATGAACAGCTCGTTGGTGATGCCGTCTTTGGCCCATTCCATGTCCATCGGGCACTTGTAGTGCTCCTCAATGATACATGCCCAGCGCGCCAGCTTGAGAATCTCCTGGTCGTTGAGCACAAACGCGTCCCGCTCAGCCTTGGATGTCGGCACATTGCGGGTAGGCCTCTGCCCGTCACCGTAGACCATCTTGATCTGCTTATCGCCACGCTTCTTCTGTAAGATGGGAACAACCTTCGGGTCGGACAGAAGCGGTTTGAAGACTTGGTATTCGTCAGGGTTGACGGTTCCCTGCACGACGTTCTCGCCGAGACCCCAAGCGGCGTTGATCAGCACGACTTTATCGAAGCCGCTTTCCGTATCAATGGAAAACATGACACCCGAGCCGCTGCAATCGGACCGGACCATGCGCTGCACCCCAATGGAGAGGGCAATGCTCGTCTGATCGAATCCCTTGGCCTGCCGATAGCTGATGGCCCGATCTGTAAAAAGCGAGGCGTAGCAGCGTCGGCACGCGTCCAAGAGGGCATCTTCACCGGACACGTTCAAATACGTCTCCTGCTGGCCGGCAAAACTGGCATCGGGTAAGTCCTCGGCCGTGGCGCTAGACCGCACGGCAACGCCCAGGTTCTTGACTCCCGCCCGAGCAGAAAGTTCGCGGTACCCCTTCCTGATGGCGGCGGCCACATCGGGAGGCCAGGTGCCACGGACGAACAGCTTTCGTGCCGCCTGGCCCGTCTCGGCGAGGGTTAGTTTGCCTTCCTGCCATTCATCGATCAATTCTGCTATCTTGCTGCGGAGGTTGTTTGAGTCGACATATTGCCAATATGCGTATGATGTTGTCGCAAAGCCAGTGGGCACCTCGACTCCTTTGGAGACGAGGGCATTTATCATCTCGCCCAGCGAGGAGTTCTTTCCGCCGACCAATGGTCCATCGCCGCGCGAGAGATGCTCGAACTCGACGACGAGGGGTTTAGAGCTTTTGTCGCCTCCCATTTTTCTCTTGGGGGGTTGTTGTTTGTCTCTAATTAATGGAAGAAGAGGTTATAGATATTAGAAAATCAGAAAAAAAGTATTAGTCGTAGTCGTAGTTGTGTTTGTGTTTGTGTGGTTTCAATCGAGAAAATCAATTGTAGGTTTCGATAATTCAGGGTTCGAGAAATCTCTTCCTTTTTGTTTTCGCCTTTTTACGTGCATGTGCCGTCAATTATAGAGCAAAGGTTCCCCAGCCGGTACTTCCATGATCTGATGCTCGATCAGTTTATCTCGGTACCCGCATATTGCGATTCGGCGCATGGCTCAATGCACAGTTTCTGAGGACATCGGACCACCTTCGCTCTGCTGATGGCCCCATGCATCAATTGAAGCGGTTGGAAGCCACAGCGGAGGGCGAACACTGGCTGCCGTGGAGGGGAAACCTTAAACGAAACCGGGCCAATCCCTGGAGAATGATGCTTCCTACTTAGCCGAAGACGGGTCTGATCGCGGAAGCCCGTCCTCGTCAGGCCAGGCCCGATCCCTCAAGAGTTAAAGGTCATGATTACGCTACAGGTCACCCCACCAGAAGGCGAGCTGCTTTCCCAGACCTTTGGCTACTTTACCTTGCCCGACGGGGGCTCGGGGAGAAATATACCGTGCTATGAACGGCCGGCTCCGGTTCCGGACGCCAGTCGAGCAGTATACTCGGGGCGTCGGAATTCCACCGATTGTTGAACTTGGGAAACATGAGAGTCAATGGCTTCTGTCCCGTTCAAGCTGTTGAGCTGACCTCACGCAATGCACACTACTCCGTAGGTTAGCTCACTAGTGTTGGGAGCTAACCGGCCGCTAATCCGACAGGGTCCTGCCGTATTAATGCAGCCACCGACGAAGTAGACGATCATCTAATCGAGCCTGGCTTCGCTTTCCGAGGCAATCCCGTCCCGAGATAATCTAATTAACTTCTGGGCTCTATCAATTCGGAATTGACAACTTCACATCCCTTTTGGAGACACTAACGGCAGGTTCTTTTACGACCAAGTGCTGGTCATTCCTGTCGCATTAACAGGGATGGGACGGCTCCCACCGAGATGCCTGATGTCAGTGGCGTCGCCGCTGGGACTATGACGATCTCGATCACTGAGAAAGTGGCGGGGTTGGCCGAAGTTAGTTTAGCTTAGTTCAGAGCAGTGACAGATGGGCGGGAAATACGAGGTCACTCACACAGCTTGTCGCAGGTAAAGTGAACCAGACGTCACTGATCGTTTCTGTTGAAGCGGGGGGACGCGCAGCCCACAGAAGAAATCCCTCGATTTAACACAAAACTCTGGGGACACAGAAGCTCGATGACCTCATGTTACTGATCGATGTGTCCGATTTGCCGGGTTTCCCCGCTATCACACCACGGATGCCTGCACAACTGATTCCAAATATTTGATTGATCCCACAACAGGGGGGGACGTTTCCAGTAACGGAGTGACAGTGAGCACTCTTCCCCCTCTTCAATTCACACGGAAACCATGTGAGTCCGGCTGGGGTGCCTGGCGCGCTCGTGAAGATCACGAATGTCATGTTAATACTTCCTTTTCCCATGATGAGACCTGCAATAAATCTGCTGTATATAACCATCAGAGCAAAAAATCGAGCGGCCTACTAGTGAGTCTAAAAAAAGGTCACAAAATTATTTTAATATTCTATTCAACCGAATGCTTTAATAGCAAGAATAAGACTCTCCAACGAAGAGCCTTTTGCGTGAGGATCAGACAACAAGAAAAGGCTTTCGGGGAAATAATTTGAATTTCTAGCTCTGACTTCACTTCGAGTCACTTGGACCTTGCGCCAAAGAAACTAGCGGCCATGTCAATCGTCACTTTGAGGCCAGTCTCGGTCGGATCTGCGTATATGTACTGGAGGTTGCCTGCTCTACTCCCACGTGTGCGCGTTGGTCCCATCGCCAAACGTTTTGCAACGCCCTATCCACGTACCTTTACAACGACGGCCCGCCGTCTCAGTACAATGAAAGCCCTCGTGTATTCCCAAGTCGGCCAAGTCGAAGTCCAAGATCGACCCAAGCCGACCATTAAGGCGTCTACCGACGCAATTGTGAAACTGACGTATACCACCATTTGCGGAACCGACCTGCATATTCAGAAAGGCGATGTGGCTAGCGTGCCTCTTGGTCGCGTGCTTGGACACGAGGGCGTCGGCATCATCGAGGATGTCGGAAGCACCGTCTCCCAATTTAAGAAGGGCGATGCCGTGATCATCTCGTGTATTTCCTCGTGCGGCACGTGCGACTTTTGCCGCCGGGGTATGCCGTCACACTGCACTACTGGCGGTTGGGTTCTGGGGAACGAGATTGACGGGACGCACGCCGAGTATGTGCGCATTCCACACGCAGATTCGAGCTTATACCATGTCCCGCGCGGCACCAAGGACCCCTCGTCGCTTGTCACCATCAGCGACACGTATCCTACGGCCTTTGAGTGCGGCACCCTCAATGGAAAGATTAAACCTGGATCAACCGTGGCTGTTGTCGGTTCTGGGCCAATTGGCCTTGGGGTGGTCGTCACGGCCAAGTTCTACTCTCCAGCCAAAATCATCGCCATCGACATGGACGCCAACAGATTGAATATCGCCTCGAGCATGGGAGCTGACGCTGTCATTAACGGCACTACCACGGATGTAACGACTGCCGTCATGGAGCTAACTGGAGGCAAGGGCTGCGATACTGTTGTTGAGGCTGTCGGCGCTCCCGGAACGTTCGAGCTTTGCCAGAAACTTTTGGCGCCTGGTGGTGTCCTCGCGAACATTGGTGTCCATGGGGCGAACGCGACTCTGTTCTTGGATGAATTGTGGCCGAAGAACATCAGTGAGCTTCCACATATTGCAGACAACTTTTTTCCTCTTTTCCCCCAACGATTGCTAACCTAACGCCTCACTATTCCAGCCATCACCACTCAGCTGGTTGATGCAGTGACGACCTCGACCTTGATAAAGATGGTCGAAGCTAACAAATTTCACCCCGGCCGGATGATTACTCATAGTAAGTTGGATTTGGATTTGGATGCCTGCCGCTCTTGACATACAAGTCGTTAACACGCGCCGCCTCTAGAGTTTAAGTTTGGTGAGATTGAAAATGCGTATAAAACGTTCGGTGCAGCAGCTCAGCATAATGCTTTGAAGGTTTTGATTGAAATGTAAACGGAAGAAGTGTCTGGTGGTCGGATGTTCTACGTTGATATTGACCTCAATTTGGAGTCGCTTGGTCTGTTCGAAAAGTTGAATGTGGGTTTTGGGGCGTATGATACTCAAATTGGCGTATTGGAATGACAGACTATGTAGCGTTGGATGTGGATTGATTCCCTGGCTTTGGGCCTCGTAGTCGTTATAGTTGAGGATTCGTCTCTTGGATCAATATAATGAATCTATGGCAATGATGATGGTTTGTTTGTATGGAGTTCATACGAAGGATGTAGCCCTTTTGCGTGTGGATGCGACAGACTGGGCTGAAGCTAAGAGTGAGGCTTCACTGCAGCGAGGTGAGGGTTCGAATGCCCTCCCAGTATATAGGGAACGAAACCGCTGTCTATATGTAGACTGTTTCCGACTTACCAGCCTCGTCGAACTTGGGTTGCCTTTGCAATGCCTCCTCGCCTAGAGATGCACGTGGGAGAGTTAACAAGCAGAACATACATCTGACACTCTGCTTTAACACGGCCAATAGGAGTTAGACAAATCTTAGTGTATTAAGAATAGATACGCTGTTCTATATGACCCCAATGTTCCTTTCAACTTCCGACCTCAAAGCAATTCGTTGTCTCAAGCGCACGTACTTTCACGCCGCCGTCTCTCATCTGGACCGCGAAGCTGCGGCGGTGCCGAGTTGTACACGAAACCGAACAGGATCGCTGCGATTGCTGGACCAAACCAGAAGATCCACTGACCTTTACGTGGGCAAATTAGCTCTGCTGCTCCCTGTTGATCTCGGAAGCTCAGTACATACCTGACATGTTTTGCCTCGCGATCCCGAAGGCGAAACATCTCGCTGGATTCATCTGCGCACCCCCATATCCGGGGGCGATGCCGCTAGTCGCAAACGTTACGAGGCCCAATGCGAGGCCGACAAGAATAGGACCAAGACGGGCGCCGAAGACGACGACTTGTCGAGGGTCGAGGCCAACTCCGTATGCAAAGAAGAGAAGGACGAAGGAGGCGACGATTTCGTTGAGAAAAACCTGTCCGGTGGAAAACTCGGCTGAATCGTAAAAACAGCCCCCTCCATGAATACTGCAGTATGATCAAATATTTGGATTAGAGTCTCTCAAGATACATTACGCATGCAAAAAGGAAGAAGAAGAAAAAGAAACAAAGAAAAGAAAAAAAGCGCTGGGCAGGAGGTGTCTTACCTTTTAGCATGCTCAGGGCCCCAAATACCCATCAGTAGGCCTCCGGCTAGTGCTGAACCTAGGAGCTGAGCGCAGAGATAGAGGGTTCCTTAGAAAAACCGCGTCAGTGTGCCCCGTTAGCCGTTAGGTCGCTCTAAGTTTCCTTTCAACTAACCCCTTGCAACAGGACAGAGACCCGATATCATTGTCGAAAACGTAACCAAGGACCAAGGGATTGAGATGACCTCCGGTCGTAGCTGCGGTCGCGTATATAGATAGGGATATCAGTACGATGTTGGAAATGCCGATATAGCCCCCTATCTGGACGGTATTATAACTAAAGAGCGTCGCTGCGATCATCGCCGAAACGTACACGACACAGCATGTCCCGAACCCCTCTACAAACTATATAATCCATCAACAGAGTATAAGTCGTTTTGTCAGAGATGATTTGGAAATAGATTGGGAACATACCGCAGCCTTCCATATGGACCGATGAAAGGAAGAAAGCATTGCTGGATCTGGAATCTCTATGCGAGTTTAAGCGATCACATCCGACCGTCGAGGTAAGGCATATCTTACGGCCGATCCCTATATTCGATGTTCTTCGCGTGTATCTGGACTAACGGAAACTTCGGACATAATAGCACTTCACCCCACTTCTGGTAACAGCTGGCGCGGCCGGAGATGCGAAGGTTGCGCCCTTAGGAGTCGACATCGTAGAGCCTGGAATGTCGTATCTAAATCTGCGCTTTAGTTAGCCGTTGCAGAATATGGAGTGAACACACCAATGCTGAGTCTCCCAGCGGCACGAGTAAACGCAGCTACTCAAGATAGAGACTAGATGTTAATCTATATATCGATCCACGTCTAATCCATTTCGTTCCTAGCCGTCCTACAGCTTCAATTAAACGTCTTATCTCGCCCTTCACTTATCTTGCCGGAGGAAGCCTGACCCGGTGTCCTGAGACCTTGCCAAGTCTCCGTGCTAACCACGTCAACTAGACATCCATGCTCTGTTCCTCCTCCAGAGCGACCACTACATCCTCTGCACTGTCGAACTGTTCCTTCCAGCATCCATATATAACCCTTCCTGCAAGGATGCCATCTATTTCAGGAAAAACCTCTCGGGCATAGCTGCCCTCTACCTCAGTCTCAGCCAATTGTGCAAAAGGTTTCTTCCAAACCATAATCTCATAGATAGCGCATCCCAAGGCAAAAAGCTCCCTTTTTTCTAATAACTGCGTTGCTCCCATTCTCTTCCACGAAGAGGTAGCTCATAGCGAACTTCTTCTGCGCCAAAAGGGTCCTCATCGTCGATTTTAGATCCCCCAAAATCTCCAATTTTAACCGTCCAGGGTTTAATGAGGAATAAATTTCGGCAACTGAAGTCGCAATGAAAAACGCCACGACGATGCAAATAAGCCATTCCGGACGCGAGCTGAATTGCCATATTGAGCCGAGTCTTGTTGCTGGTAGGGGATTGCGTCGACATGAGTGCGCGAAGATTACCTTCCGCCCGTTCAAGCTTCAAAGCCAAGACATTACCAGGAACTTGGACTTGGCCATGGTATTCGAGAATCCTGGGGTGAGATCCAAGTCGTCGATAGATTTTAGCTTCTCGCTCCAGACAAGCTCGACCATCATCAACGGGCTCGAAGCGATGATAACAGCGGCCGTATTTCCATACTTCATAGCTCTTGAGAACTAAGTGAGGATCATAATTGTCGACCCACACAAATCCCGAGCCGCCGTTGCCAAGTAATTCCGGTTCAGCTGCTTGAGACTTCTCCATTGTGCCTTGGTCGGACATCAGACCAGGAACAGTGCGAATCAGGCAGACACATCTCGGAAGCATTCAACTTGAGGGTGTTGGTCCCGATGGTCGCTGTTCGGCGCTTTTTATCCTCACACTATTGGCAGATTATATGGATAAAATAAGTTTCTTGCTCGAATAGCATACTCGGATCAGGCTGCGTATTCATCGGTACGGCCTTGAGACGGCGAGAAGTGGGCAGTCTCGTAGGAATCTGAGACTGCCTTATGGCGCAGGACCATGAGATGAGCCGCGCCTCGCTTGATGTTCCACAACGCACAGACACTTTTGAAGTTCCCTGCAGGTTCCAGGCCACAACATATCAGGGCCGCGTTGTGCCAGCTCTCCTCGAGGAAGCGCTGCAGTTTCGATCCATCTTTACCTCGACTCATATTTTCGGCCATGGGTGGGTTTACCTGGGCAGCTTTCGAAAGCACAGAAGTCTTCCAGACTCTCAACAAACTCACTGAGCAGCCGGCCACGGCGTTCACCGCGCAGGAGACTCTCGAGCGGATCCATAATCTACTCCTCACAGAAATCGAAGCGAACAGAGACAGACTTCCTGCCGTGGCAAATAAAGGTAAACCCGAGCTTGCGGGTATCTTACCCGACTGTGTTGCCGACGTCCTCGTCCAACTCGCCTGCCGAACCGAGCCACGCAATCAAGATAGACTGGTAGAGTTTGCTAGCCAGCTCTATATACAAACAGAACTCGACCCCGAATCAAACGAGCCAGTGACGCATGACGGGGGGACAGTGTGGATTGATGATATGCTTCTCCGTAGAAGCGCTAGCCACACCTGAGGAGAGCGCTTGGGTGCTTCGGGAATGGAGACTGCCTCGGGCTGGGGTGGCGTCTGGGGAATACATTCACGTAGGCGAAGTGTTGAATGGGAATCGAACCTACGTCCTAGCGGCTAACCGGCATTTTTCTTTCTTGTAGGCGCCGATGACCTGGGGTTAGAAGAAGAGAAGAAACAGCGGTGGATAAACTTAGTGGCATTCGCGGCTCGGCTTACCTCCGCTGCTAGGCCTCCCGGGCCGGGCAGCCCACTCTCATTTGCACACATCGCACTGTGGTCCTTGCGAGCCGCGTTTGAGGGCGATATCCAGCCTCTCGAAATTATCGGTACGACTACGCTTCGGGTGGCGTGCTTGTGGTTCTCCTACGCCGCGGATGCCCTGTGGTATTTCGTCGAGAACGACATCCCGCCAGAGAGTGACTTCTTTTCCAAGCCAGGCTCACAGTATAAGGAGAAGGAATGGAAGGGCTTTAACTACGAGAGGTGGGATATCTGGGTGCATGCTCTTGAGCAGGCGCAAACAGCGTGTTCTGAGTCCGACCGGGAGACCATGGAGATCATCCGGGACGCTCTGGCGAAGGCGAAGTCTGTGACAGATGCTCGGACACCAGTAAAGGACTAGAAGCAAAATTATTTCGCTCAGATTCTAAAATAGGAAGTATTCTCCTAAGCTTGCGTGCGACTTTTTGTATGTTCTAAGCTCTCCCATCACCTTACGGATTGACGAGTCTCGAGGATACAGTCGCCCCTGCCTCCGTACAGTTCGTACAATCTGTACTAGAGAACTCAGGCGAAGCTAGAAATCCATCATACTTATCCGTGATACATCAAACGCTTGATGTAGCGGGGTTCGTTCATGCATTATCTGGGCAACGAGTAGAATGAAAACAACCGCCGGAACCTGCTAGAATACTCCCTGGGAAGCTAAGATTGTACATCGTGAGCGAATCTCCGACGGGTATATTCCGAAGACTGACAACGTATCGTGATATCCTCCACTAGGGTCATAGCTCCTCTTCCTCCTCAGCGGACTTCTCTGCAAGTATGTACCTGTCCCTGCCCAGTCGATCATCCTTCTCATGCTCAAGTGCCAACTTCTGAAGGTGGCCAAGCATATTCTCCACAATAGTGTCCCTATGACTCCGGCTCTTCCTCCCAAGATCATTGAGCCAACTAATCCGGTTCAGGATCAGATAGATGACGGCAATGAAGACAATGACGCCGAACGAGTAGAGCCAGATGACCACCACAGTTACTATGTCTGTCCATCCGTCCCCTCTCTGATGCCAGACATCGAGCGGCGAGGTTCTCTGCGCCGACCCGGCCAACCAGCCAAACAAGCAGAAAAGCGTGGAGATAACATCGACGATCAAAATGGCGAGGACGAGTCGCACCGAGGGCCATGTTCTGCCACCTCGGGTGACAAATATTAGCCAATTCTGCGTCAGCGCAATCTCCAGAAACAGGACTTCCTGGACGGATCCAAAGTTCTGAACCACGCCGCCATGCGAAAGAAACATTGTCCCCCGTATGATCCATGTTCCCGCTGCAAGAAGAAAGCCCAGGACGACGCTCACCACCCAAACCTTCGGTAGTTGCCATTCAACTGGTCGGGGTTCCCAGTGCGCATTGTCATAGGCCACAGCAATAGTAGCGACGTCGGCAAAGAGGGCGAGGAAAACGACGAGATCGACCGCAACAGTCTCGTTGATGATGATCATCGAGAGCGTCAGATACAGCTCGAGATGGATACACAGTGCAATTCGGTACTGAACATAGGCTTTCATGCGCTGAAATATCTGGCGTGATGTCTTGATGGCCAAGACGATCGTGCTCAAGCCAGGCGCGAGAAACACAATATCAGCCGCAGCCTGAGCGGCTTCTGACGCCCCCTCGACTGCTATGCCGCAATCTGCCTTTTTGAGAGATGGTGCATCGTTCACGCCGTCTCCGGTCATTGCGGTGAGATGTCCTCGCTCTTGGAGCATGCTCACAACAGCGTACTTGTGCTCCGGGAATACTTCCGCAAATCCGTCGGCTCGTTCCACAAGATCCCGCTGGACGCTTCCAGCCAACCCTCCTCGCATCAATCTCTCGGAGTTGTAAACTTTAGTGCCCAGAGATAGCATCTTGCACGTCTCCTTGGCGATGGCAATAGCATCTCCAGTCAGCATCTTTACTGGCACCCCAAGCTGTCCAGCCTCCAGGATCGTTTGTGCGGTATCCTCGCGCGGCGGGTCAAACATCGACAGCAGGCCCAGAAGAGTCCAATCTTCGTCATTTTTCTTAACGGCTACTCCAAGAGAACGAAAACCGCGGTGAGCGAAGTCTTGGACCTTCTCCTTGTATTTCCTGGCGTCTTCTTCCGGAGGGGTCATGAGTCTCAGGATAGCATTGGGGGCACCCTTTGCACATATATACGTGTCAGCTCCGAGCACGCATTCTGTTGTGATCTTTTTCGAGACTGGGTCAAAGGGATGGAACTTCACCGTCTCCCAACCTTGGCGCAAAATCTCGCGTGCCTTTGGATATCGCTTCAGTGTCAAGATTGTAGCTTTGTCAATGGGGTCGAGAGACGAGAGACTGTGTGAGGAGGCAAGTGCGGCGACGGCCATCATCCAGTTCACATCCTGGCCTGCCGTGACAAATGGTTCGGAAATAGATAGCTTATTTGCTGTTAGTGTTCCTGTTTTATCCGAACACAGGATGTCCACGCCCTGGATTGAACGAACATTTGTTAGCCACTCAATGGCACACAGCGACAGGGAAAGATCATCGGCAATGTACATACCGCCAAAGACTCGATGGCAGTCAGTTTTTGAACAATGGCCTTTTGCTTGGCTAGGTACGCTGCACCAACAGCAAGTGTAGTTGTTGTCACGACGGGAAGACCGACGGGAACGCCAATGATCAGAAGGATAAGGGCATAGTGCAGCAAGTTCTGCGATCCAGGCGTCGCGATGGAGAGATTGTGATAGAAACCCCCAATCCAAGCGGCCAGGATCCAAAACATCACCAACACCAGCAAGGATGTGCCAATGCTATCCATCACAGCCTTGAAGTGGCCCTGGTCCCTAGCGCCTTGCACAAGCTCCGCCGTGCGGCCAACGAATGACCGTCTTGCAGATGCCACAACGACTCCGTATGCCCTGCCACGTCTACAGCCCGTGGTGTAGTACACAATTTCGCCCATGTACTTTTCAACGGCGAGCGATTCCCCTGTTATGGCTGATTGATCAACAGCCACCAAGGCATGATATCGGGGACCAATTGAAGTCGGCGACCGAGAATGAATGGGGCTGCTTTGTTCGCCATTTTCGGATGATTCCTCTCCCTCATTCTCTGCCTCCTTTTCTGCCTCCTTTTCTGCCTCCTTCTCTGCATTCTCCTGGAGCTTTTCGTGGGTGTCGTCTCCCAACCTCTCGTCCGCTGCTAATTCTCGAAAGATCGCCTCGTCCTCGGGATGGTTATAATCGCATATGAGACGCGCGTCTCCAGGAACTGTGTCCCCCTCTCGGATTATCACGATATCACCTGGCACAAGCTCTCGTGACAAAATGTTCTGCTCGACCCCGTCCCGGACGACATTGCAACGCAAGGCGATGTCTCCTTTGAGGCTGGCTACCACATCTGCGGCCTGCTTCTCCTGGTAAAACCCAACAAAGGCGTTGAGAAACAAGATGGCTAAGATGACCCCAAAGTCTATCCAGTCGCTCAGTCCGGCGGCCAACAGGGCTGCCACTTCCATAACTAACAGCCACACTCGTTAATAGGCGATCTCTGGCAACAGGGTCTAAGGCTAGGATGGGGCATACCATAGAGGATAGGGCCTTGGAAATAAGTTATGAACTTAAAGAATGGATTGACCTTTTCAGTCGTGAGCTCGTTCCATCCGTAAACTTTCCGCCTTTCCAGAACTTCAGCCCGCGAGAGTCCGGCGCCGATCTCAGTTTTAAGCCACGCATCAGGCACATCTTGGACTTTTTGAGCTGGTACCTTGTCTGTTAAGTGTTGAAACACTTTCCAGAAATCCCACCATCTTCTCTTGCGCTTGCCCCCTTCGGCATCACCGCTGGGCTGTGTGACGTCTTCGCGGTAGATGCTAATATATCGGTCCAGGGCAGGGTACTCTCCTAGATTGGGGAAAGTCGTCTGGTCGCTGTCGTTTGACTGTTGCCCATGAGAGGCAGTAGCCTCGACATCTGTTGCCGAGTTTTTGGAACGTTTGTGAAGAAACCGACCCATGATAGTCGCTCAACCAATCGTGTCACGCAAAGCCTCCACCTATGAGGGAGTTAAAATAAAATCAGACGTTAAAATGTATCGGTCAGGGAGTGAGAAATGACTTAAAAAAACGGGGCCGATCGAGCTAAGAACATATGACTAGATGACGACGGTAAATTTCTGCATCCTATGTACGCATAATACGGTCTCTGGTGCCTGGATTGAGATCAACGATTATATCATTGGAAAATGAAGGGAGTATATAGAGGAGAACAGACTCATCAGCGTCAGACTGTGGGTTGCATCGCCATAGATTCTCCGTTCATGTCCAATCGGTGTTCCGCCCGGACTAATGAGATCGTCTGCCTACGTCATGAAGTTGAATGGTAGGTTTACCTTGATGGCTGGAAAGATGCCGTGTACCCCTCTTCCACAACGGACGAGGTGTACTGCCATAGAAGATCGCGCCATCTGTCAGTGTAGGAATGTACCCCCCCCCCCCCCCCCCCCCCCAAGCCACTGTATCTATCTCCCTCAGTGATCCATCAGGTAAATCTACATTCTGTTTGGTAGCTATATCAGGTCACTTGAAGTAATAGCGCTCGGGACCGAAGTCTAAAAGAGGTATGTTAGCGACGTTTGAATTTAATTTACCCCTTTGGTGGGTGGCATGTTCATACTAGCTCGGCAGGGTGGCAAAGTTATGTCTCATCGGCTCCGTCTTCGCTCTTTCTGTCATGACGAAGCCGATCCCACCATCGGTGGAGCGCTACCCGAATTGTTTCCCACGTTGCATCCGGTTTATCCTTCAAATCCGGTTGTGCCGCTTGTTCCGTGCTGAAAGGATAGCGAATCAGCGGAGTAGTTTTCGGTTCTGCGTCGATGGAAGATCTTATCATTACCATGAGTTGACCTTCGATGACAGTATTAAATATCATCCTCTTCCGTAAATCCTGTAGGCAGCTGTTTCATCTTAACCATCTGGCTACTCGGGTCATCAAAATTGCACATCATTTTGAGCATTGTCGCATACTCATTCACCATGATTACAGCTGTAAGAGCATCTCAAAGATTAGACTCGCGAGGCAACCCTACCGTCCAGGTAGATGTCAAGACTAGCAAAGGTAAGACTTCCATCGTTGCGAGATTGGCATTGCACTGTGATTTAACTGTCCAACAACTTTCTAGGCTGGTTCCGCTCTCTGGTTCCATCTGGAGCATCTACCGGATTGCACGAGGCCGTCGAGCTCCGAGATAAGATCAAGTCAGTCTACGGGGGCAAAGGCGTGGAGACGGCTGTGAAAAACGTGCAAGATGTCATTGGACCTGCCTTAGTAGAAAAGAGGTTCGACGTTCGAACCCAACTCAAAGAGATCGATCAATTTATGCGCAAGCTTGATGGCACCCCGAATAAAGCACGTCTTGGCGCAAATGCAATTTTGGGTGTGAGCATGGCCTGCGCCAGAGCCGGTGCCGCGGAGAAAGTGCGTCAGTGCCCGTACCCCAGATGCTAATGGCGTATAGTACTGTACTCGTAACAGTGTTTCGCTAACGTTGATGAAGGGCGTACCGCTTTATGAGTTTCTCCGTGGCGAGGCGGGAGTCAAGGGTCCATATGTACTCCCCGTTCCGTTTCTTAACGTGCTAAATGGAGGTGTGCACTCCGGGAATAAGATGCCGTTCCAAGAGTTCATGATTGCCCCAGTCGGTGCGGCTTCTTTTGAGGAATCCATTCGCATGGGTTGTGAGGTGTACCATCGTCTCAAGGAGGTCATCACGGCCAAGCATGGCCCAGCCGGTAGGCCTCGTCCAACATCATGCCATGGGTAGGCCTGTTTATTGCTAACAATAATTGAAAGCGACTGGTGTTGGTGATGAAGGGGGGTTCGCGCCGCCCATTATCCTTCCTCAGCAAGCTCTCGACCTGTTGGAGACTGCCGTGGCAGATTGTGGCTACACCGGGAGGGTCAAATTTGCCATAGATCCCGCCTCCAGCGAATTTTACCGCGACGGCTCGTATGATCTCGGCTTCAAGCAGGAGGCACGAAATGCTCTCACGCCGTCCGGCTTGGGGGAGCTCTATCATCAGCTGATCAATCAATATCCCGTCATCTTGCTCGAGGACCCGTTCGCAGAGGAAGACTGGGATAGCTGGACGGAATTCAACAAAACATGCAAGATTGAGCTTGTGGGAGACGACTTGCTTGTAACTAACGTAGAGAGGTTGCGGATTGCTCGGGAAAAGAAGGCGTGTAACTCCATGCTTCTGAAGGTAAATCAGATTGGCACAGTCAGTGAAGCCATCGAGGCGTAAGTAATTGCGATGTTGTTTCCCCTGGCGACACCAGTCCAGACTGACTGTCTATTCCGCAGCGCGAATCTTGCGACTAGTTTCGGGTGGAGCATTTTCGTCTCCCATCGCTCGGGTGAGACGACAGACGACTTTATTGCCGACTTGACGGTCGGTTTGGGAACCGGCCATCTGAAGTCCGGTGCGCCTTGTCGCGGGGAGAGAACTGCGAAATACAACCGTCTCATAGATATTGAATCCGAGCTCAAGGCTACTGGCAAACAGTATCAATACGCCGGGGAGAACTTTAGATTTCCTCAAAATCTTTAGATTTACGAAGTAACGTCATCGAGACGGGAAGGAAAATACTATACTAACGGTAATTTCATAGAGCGAGGCGAGGAATTGAAATGGCAATATAATATCTTTCTAGGAGGTGGGCCTGCGGCATTAATGTGATCACCCGGACAGAGACTCCAGGATCTGAGGCACAAGATACTCCTCCGACCATGCCCAAATCAGAGAACTATCTTCATCAACAAACGTAGCTCCAGTCCAAAATGTATTCGTCAAGCCTTCCAGCTCATAGAGTTTCTTATAGAACCCCTTCCCGATAGCGTTGGAGGACACGTGAACATGGAAGGGGCTATGTTTGACGAAGAACTTGAACTCGGGAGTACCCTCTCCGATATTTCCAGCCGCTGCAAGGTTGCTTAGCTCCCCCGTGATGAGTTCCGTGATTTCTTCCTCTGAGAAACCGATACCACTCTCGATGCCGCCGGTGAAGACCTTGACTTTGTTGGTGCCTGGCTCGGTGTTGTAGGAGTAAGAACCTGGGAGATTTAGAAGGTGGTACGGGGTATCCGTTCCAACATTGGCCAGGGTGGTATTCTCATTCGTACCGCTATTGGTGAAGACAGCTGCGCTATAGGGAAAGGCTTTGAATTGACTGAAGAGGCGTGATTCGTCTGTGGTTGGATCTAACCCGATGTCTTGGAGGGAGTTCTTGATCGGTGGAATCGCGACAAGTAATTTCTTTGCCTTGACAATAACCTGGCCCTCTGGCGTGTCCACCGACACTTTAACACCTTTGCGATTCCTCTCGACGCGAGTAACTGTTGAGCTAAAGAAAACATTGTCGCCCAACAACTTCTCTGCTCCGCGGTAGAGATCGAGATTATCGCCTGATGCCACATTGACAAAACCATTATTGACGGCTTGTATGAGCAACGGACTTAGAGCCTTGATTCCATACAATGCAGGACGCCCCCACAGGTTTCCGTTTGCGCCAGCAACGGTATTGGCTAGCTGTACAATTGGCTGCAGGCCGTTCGCGTCGATAAACTCAGAATATGGCTTGAGAAGCTCGTCAGGGACGGGGTCGGGGAGATCATATGCCAAAGAAATATTGGGATAGCGCGTGGCCAAAATCTGGAGGTAGTTTTGAAGTGCAGTTCCAAGGGCCACTGGGTCTGCGGGCTCGAAACCTGGGACCGCACGACTGGTGGAGAAGTCGAAGTACTGGACGACGCCGCTCGCTAGGGTCGCCTTCCTGACTTCAACGCCGAGATGGCTAAAGAAGTCTCGGACAACCGGGAGGTCATGATAGAAAATGACGCCCATATTCAGTGGTATTCCCGTATCGGGATCCTTGTAGGTGACTGTGTGTCCACCTAGATGATCCTCTCTTTCGATTAAAGCCACAGAGCGGCCCTGATCCGCGAGTCTGACGGCTGCGAACGTCCTGGACGCTCCACCACCGATGATGGCGACGTCTCGCTCCAAGGCTTATAGTCTTGGCTTTTGTCGTGCACTCACGGCAGAAACCGCGGCAAGGAAATGAAGAAACACATGTGAAAGACGCATGTTGTGGGTCTTGGTCTTGATTATAAAGTATGGCAACGAAGTGGCAGAGAACACCTGGCATAGAACACCAGGTCTCCTAGTTTGATGTATAATTATCCCTCAAGCTATTTTGTTTCATTTTATATTCTCTCCGGAGGAACCGGTTAGTGTCCTAGAAGGGGGCGGGAGCATGCGGCTGATCAACACTCTCTTGCAGTGAGCCTGCGGGAGAATGAATCCTCCCGAACAACTCCTTTACCCCCATAGATATGAGTAACAATCCCCGAATCTCTCCGTGCGGCATGTCTCGCTGTCGTGTTACTCCGGAAGCTTAGGAGGATGATTGTCATTGGAACTTTGAAAAGTGGCCTGGGCAAAGACTGTGCCAAGTGTGGCGTCGTTGCATCTGGGCTGAACACTTCTGATCAAAAATGGCTACCCGGTGTAGCGAGCGGTCGATTCTTCGACTCGAGTGAAAACGCAATCTTGTCCGTCATATCTCGATTGGTATCGGCGAACCCATACGGTCGCGCGACATCATGTCGCGCCTCGTGCGGGGCATGACCCGTAAACTCGTTGGCGTCGCCGCTTTTACTCGTTTTCTTTTGCTTTTTCTTCGAGTTGTCCGACCGGCTCCCCGCCCAGAAAGAGATTCATCAGTAGATGTTTCCAGTCGAAGTCCTGTCAGCGAGTCATACGAGCGACGTGTCTGACACATTGCACCACGCAAAGGTAGGGCTTGTGACTGGGCGTGGGGGTGCGTTCAAGAGCATGTGGTAGCTCGGCCTCAGCTTACCTCTCCTCAGCTTACCTCCTCTCTGCCGACCTGAGCTACTGGGCATTTCTGGTAGGGATAAAGGTACTTCAAAGGTCCGGGTAGCAACGGGATTCACCATATCGAGAGTGTGTATTCAGCTCATTTGAGAACACAGCTGGCATGGGATTTCATTCCAAAGGTAGACATGGCTAACATCAAAGTGATATTCCTGCCGCCTTGACGGCTTCCGCGGCCTGCGACCGTCTGCAAAGGAGTGAGCCCTGCATATTTCCACCCTTACCGCCACCTCTTGTGCACGAGGATATGTCACATCTCTCTTCAAGACTATGGCCGTCGATTACGACATCCCTTTTGATGGAAAGTGAATTGGAAAGGAGGGATATATCGGCAAACATCCGGATTATTACCAGGTTCGCTGAAGTGTGGGCGGTGCTATTGTGATAGGCATCCCCATCGACAGAGCTTGGGCTGTTGTACGTTTACGCAAACTGGGGGATTAATCACGACTTGCAGCGTTCATCGTTCAGCGAGGCTGCCCTCACTGACACACTTAACTGCCACATCCATGAGTTCCTGTGCTTCCGAAACTCTCCGAACCGTCCTGTTTGACTGTTTTACTCCTTCCGTTTTATTCGCTTCTGGAGTCGCTTCGCCAGATAGCTTGACGAATGTGGTTGAAATTCGTGCGATTTCACTGTCCTGGGGTGTCTTGGAATGGGCTCGTGGATGTTTTGAACCTGCGGCACCACAAAGGCTGTTTCTTCAAGTTTCCTGCCCGACTCCGTCAAGTTTGCTTCTAGCCATCTTGAATCTGTCTTCGGTGGCTCTCAAATAGAGGTATGAGGTTTCGCCCCAATCTCATGGAGAGGGCCAAACGATGTCGGTACGATATTCCTACTCCCGTACGTCGTTGCTCATTTTTGTGTAGTCCGCTTTTGCCCACCGTCGCACCCACTCACAGCCGGCTATATCATCCATGCTTGCCCTCTCGCTCGGTTCAAAAACTAGCATGGACTTTATCATGCGTAGAAAAGCCGTTCTCTCATCATCTGTGAACTCGGAAATCCCCTTCTCCCGTCTTGGTTCCTGGACATGATACTCGAACCGTTGGCTCCATGTCCTCGCTGGGTAACTGTCGTCATCGACCCGTTGCCCCTGATCGTGGAAGTATTCTTTGCGCATATTTCCCCACAGCCCCCACCATCGATTTGGCAGACTCTCACGCCCAATGATTCCAATCTGGTCAGCAAGAACGCTTTCTGGCGAGCCATAGGAGGAAATGAACGGCGGACATTGACCCATGAGCTCCTAGAGTGTGTATCTAAGCGTCTAAACATCCGCAGAGAAGGAAAGTGGCTGGTTTTCTGCACTGGCAAATAGGGCTTCGGGAGGCCGGTGAGTCGGTAGAGTATTGCTGTAGAGGCGCTTAGTTTTTGTTGGATCAAAAGCCTCGCCGAAGTCTGTGAGCATGATTTGTGACTCTGAAAGAAGTACTTTGTCGCTCGCGATTCCCAACCAAACTGGTATGGTCGCCATTCGAGGGACATTGGGAGGGAGAGATTCGTCTGTCTGGTCACGCCGCCTCACTTGCTCGCTTCGTGGAGCGCCGTAAAGTTCGTAGAGACGCTCCCGGCTAATGTACGAGATGTGTGAAGGTAGGCGGAAAAGCGCATTCCCCAAATGCAAGTCTAACACACTGTGTCAACTCTCGTCCATCAATGAAATGGGGTGGGTCTTCGTGGGACAGGGAGGCGGCATACGTACCTCCATGGACAATATTTTGAGAATGTAAAAATTGGACAGCATAGATCAGCTGGGCGGCTATTGAACGGGCGACTTCTAGCTGGAACAATAACCAATATGACGCTTCTCTCGAATCATGAACACTCGCACGCCCAGGTCCCGTCACAAGGCACTTATGAGTGCCCTTGGGTCCGTCAAGACTGAAAGCATCGATCAATTCTCGGGTTGCATGGAGCTTCCCTGGGAGGTCAACCTGAGCTGACCGCAGTCGCCGTAATATTCTTTCTTCATCGTCGATACTATTGGTGGCTTGAGGAGCTGCAGCAGCAACCATCGCAACGAGTCTTCGACGGCTCTCTCTGCCTCGCGCTAACCATGAGGTTGAATAACCGCCAAAACCAAGTTTGTGCACAACTAGGTACCGACTCGAAGGACCTAGCACATGACCGATTTGAACTGGATGATAGCCTCCACACTCATATCTGTCTATGGGCTCGGCGCCGTCGATAAATAGATATCGGAGCCGGGGGGTCGAGTTCCTGCCAGCGGCTAGAGTTGAGGCGGGGTTGAGTTGAACGCGTGGCCCCGGTCGCGATCTAAACAATGAGAGTCGCCAGCTTCTGTTTGTGAAGTTGACGAAGAGGGTGGAATACATGACTGAAGCAATTCAGTATTCCGGACTCAATCGGCTTCTATGGCCAAGCGGTAAGGCGTCGCACTTGTAGCATATAGGTATGCGAAGATCCATGGTTCGAATCCGTGTGGAAGCAGCTTTATTTTTTTACATGGTTGCCCCGGGAACAATGCCCTCAAATACAGCGTCTACCGAGGTTGTCAATTATAATATACATATACTTCTATAATTTTCCATATTTTTCGTATAATCTTTTTTTAACTAAATATTGAATTTTCTATATCTTTTAACTAAGTTAGACTTAAGAGTCGGTGTGGGGGACTTTGGTAGAAATACAACTTACTCGAGGACAACATGGCGAAGACCAAGATCGCGGAACCCCAAACCCCTCCTAGCGTCCTGTGACGCGCTGGGTTAGCGACGGAGGCCGAATCATCGAAGCCAGCGTAATGCGGAGCGGTAAGGTAACCGAGTTCGATGGCGTCACTGATGGCAAAGTAAAACCGATGGGCCATTTTCCTGTATCCGCCATCATTCGGGTGGGTTCCATCTGGCAGCTCATTGAGTGTAATAAAGCCATCATCCATCTCGGCAAGCACAATTTTCCAACCCTCACCCTGAAGGCGGGTGACTAGAGAGCGGTATTGCGTATTGATATAGCGTGCGTTGTCCGGCTGGGATTTGAGGGGTAGGAGTGTTGAGAGGATGAATGTGGCATCTGGTACTTGGGACCGCAAGTACTTGAGTAGTACCAACATACGCTCACCAGCAGAGCCGACGTCGTAGTTTTTAATAGCATCGTTTGTCCCGACGTTAATGGTAAAGAGATTGGGGAGGAAAGTGGGAACAGATGCCATGGCTCTGTCGTGAACCTGGTCGATTCTGTAGCCGGGCCAGCCCTCATGATCCTATCTTGGTTTAAACGGCTCAGGTCAGCATGTGGCAACAAACCAGATAACAGAGGGAAAAGGCCCCAGTGTATCCTTAGGCAGGCGGCACTGCGAGAGTAAGTAGGAAGGAACGTGAGCGGAAAGGAGGGCAAATGGGAGTGCCCTGGCGCCGGGACCGGAGACCGGGTTATTGGAGCACATACGTTGTCGGTCATAGAGCCGTTATGACGGCTGCCAGCCATATTCACCTGCCAGCCATCAAAACGTAATTGTTGGCGAAGACTCTTACGGTACCCGGTCTGATCCGACGAGAACACGCCTTGGGTGATGGAGGCGCCGAGGGGCATGATGCGGAGGAAGAAGTCATCTTCGCGTTTCCGAAGGGGAGAGGTCCCACACGTGCCGTTGCCAAGATTCCACTCGTCGGGCTGCGCCGTGGCAGCCCTCGGGCCGTTGCAACTACCCGCCGGCTTGGCAGCCGTGACCGAAGTGCCCGCGGGGAGGAGAGCGACACAATACGCCAGAAGAAGGGGCAAGCGCATTGCCTATAAGGAAAGGGAAATGTAGCGGTGCTGCAGTGAGACTGTGAAGGCAAGTCTCTGGGAAAATTAAGATCGCGAAAGAGTTTCCTGGACGCCCAATAATGTTGCCCTTGATAGGGGCGAGCGGAGGACGTGGGTCGACTTCGAGTAAGAAGCAAAGGAGCGAAGAATCTACCTGGTGCGGGACGCGACATATGTCTAGAGGAATGTCCAGAACCCGCACTATTGCCGGAGAGAAGGATAATGAAGCCCACCTCGGTAGATTCCACGCACTCTACGCACAAGGCAGCACACCTACTCGCCGACGAAGGTACACTAGAGACCCTCAAGACTGCATGAAATCAGTCGGCGTCGCGGCAGGAAGAATAACGCTAAAATCCTATAAATCCCAACCAGGACAAACACAAATTCGCGCAATGTGACGATAGCTTCATTTGCACATGTGTAAAATTAAGGGGGAGGATTTGGTCGCGGACGGCCCAAAGCGTCGGTAACGAGTCCAGACTAGTCCGAGTGCCTACGCTGCCACGTGATCCGAATCTCAACGCGAATTTGGGTGGCACTGACGCCATCGTGAGAGTGAATTAGTGCGGTTGCCACGAGTGCACCCCTGTTCAGCTTACCCGTCCTCTCCCACACCTTCAGGCGACTGTTTTGATGAATGCCCCGACATGGCAACCATCTATCCAAAATGTGCAGCAATGTGCATATGGCCAGGAGAAACGCCGTTTCAATCTTGTCGATTTAAAGGTTCACCGAGGTGGAATTAAGCTTACGGTACGGGCAAGAAAAACAAACAGTAACTAATGACCTGTTGTCTTGGAAGAATGCGATGGGACCGCCAAAAGAAATGGCTGTACTGCTAAGCCATAGATCCAATCCGTGGAAGAGGGGCCTCTTTAATACCGACATGCACCTGGCTAACCTTTCAAGCAAGAAGACGGTCGGATACACATCTTAGAATCGCCGAGGCTTGGCCTGAAAGATCCAGGATTTTCGCAACTGACCGGCGTTAGGGTAGAGCCCTGACCTGAACTTTAAAGAATAACCTACTCCATAGATGAGCTCTATCTGGACATGGGGTTTTATTGCATAACAGCGAAGGTGATGTGGAGGAACTATTGGACCCGATTCAGGAGGCATGAGACGCGATGCCACGACGACTGGTTCAGTATTAGCCGCACTAGATCATAAACGGCTTGGCTTGGCAAGGTTACGCCGCGAACGTTTGTCTTGATTAGGGAGCTCACTCATGAAACTATCTCCAAATAGGATACTTCTCACTTAGAGATTGCATGACGCCATATACGGAGTAGTGTATATCCCTTTAAGTAGACTAGTTCCATCCCAACCATAACTAATGCTCTCAGTTCTCTTCTGTACGCCAACAAGAGGAATCATTTTGTCAAATAATGCTGAAGACACGCAGACTGATATTCACTACCGATGGCTCATGAGATTCCTCGGACTTTGTAAATCCTGGAGACCTTGTATTATTATGAGGTCGACATCGCCGGAATGCTGTCAAAGACGGCCAGCACGGAATGTGGGTTAGCCCGAATCCCGGTATTGGATGCAATATCGACGGATTAATCAAGGCAGCTGCTTACCCACCGTCACTCCCTCCGCCTTATCCAAAGACCAAAGATGTCTGAGGCCCTTTCACCCTCTCGTAAATTCATTTCGGACCCCTGGTCATAGAGTCGACATTTTCGTCCGAGCCACGATCATGGCGCCGCATGTGGCTGCTCTACACCCCGCACAGGATCGACGAGGCAGTGCCGAGCGAAAACAAGTTATCAATCTCTGGCCGTGGGCAATATGACTCTGAGCCTACATCGTAGTCTCTCTGACCTAACTGTCAAAGTCTTGACTATGCTTCCTACAACGACATTCGGATTCGTTCTCGTCACCATCCTAGCGCTCGTCGTCCGCAGTCTCGCAGCGAGGGTGGTCTCTCCGGGCGATATCTACGAGATCGACCAGCCAACATGGGATAAAGCAATGGAGTACCCAGACGCAGCAGCCAGCTACGAATTACGAATTGGCTACGACACTAGGCAAACGTTTCCATGGTTATCATGGAAGGGCGCCGAAAATAAGTGGTCGGCCGAAATACGCGTCGCCTCGGATGTGCCGACCAAAGATTCGGCGCTGTTCCAGGCGGGTACGGCTCTCTACCTCAAACCGGTTGGATACGTGTCTCCGGGTACCGAGGATCATTCAGACCAATGGTACCTATGCTTGAACCTCCTCCGCGTTAAGAAAGGCAGTCAGGATCAACGAAACGATGAGACGTGCTTCTCTCAATTGTCATTCGAGTGCCTGGCAAACCTCACAGATGCGGCCATATCATCTTTCGACTGGGAAAACGGCACGGCAAGTTCCCCATGCCACAATTTCAAATTACCAGAGACCTGCGACAGCCAAATCGAGTCCGAGTATTATGTCACAGGTGAGATGATGTTCCTCCGTTCGCGAGTCCCCTGAAGAGGAAGCGAGCTGACGCGAGTGTATTGGGCTCATAGGCGGTAATCTCACGCCATGGTACTCCAACGTCTTACGGTACTCTTCCGAGTCCCACCCTCAAAATGGCCTGGATAGGACGACTTTCAATACAATCAGTACTCAGGTCTGGGGGATGCTGGTTATCTGGGGTTGGAATAAAGATCTGAACCCAACGTTCTTAAATCACAGTAACGACGGCAATATGATACACAGTTGGACAGGAGCACGGAATTCACTCGTCTGCCTTCGCGCTGGGGAAGGCACCCCACCCTCGGCTGCAGTCGTACATATGAGGCCGCCGCTGCACATCATCGCTCTAGTCGTTGCGTGTGTACTACAGCTTATCGGTTCTATGTGAGCTACTGCATCAAAATGCATGCTGGTGGAAAATAAACGTTGCTTTGGCCGTGAATTTAACGTGGATAATACGCAACGGAATGCAACCAACCGGCTTCACTGAAAGGGTGCCACAAGTATAAGCAATTCGATAAGGAGATCAGCTTGGAATTTAAAGCGTATGGCTATCACGGAGTCATCGACTTGAGGAAATATGAACTCCAGAGTGCCCCAAAAGATCCGAGAATATCACGGTGGGATTCCTTGTGAAAGGAGAAACGCAAATGCGACCAACGATATCAACATTGAAATCAGGCGTTTCGAGTGTTGATCAAACTGAAATCTTGGGGAAATCTTGCGGTTGCTTGTCAAGATTGAATGATCCTGGCCGGCGGGCTCGAGTGGAGAAGCGTATTCGGGGAAAGGAAATGCACATCCCATCACATTCCAGACACGAGTCATCGGTCAACGCTCTCCAACGCTGTTAGGCATCGACGCAACTTCGACGGCCAATCCTGTTGCGAGGGTGTTGCAGGCAGCACACCTATTCGACGCCACAGTCCAACCTCCTCTCGGCTCCCCGCATCGTGCTGCCTGCAACGGTTTCCAGGGCGTTTGCCGCTTTTACTATCACTTGCTGCCTTCCATCTGGGAGTGCGGGGCTCGTCACCTTCCCCCCAGTTCAAAATTAATCGAGCAATTCGTGAAAATGGCTAGCTCAACTGATGATGCTATGTACGTGCTCGAGGATATTCCTGGAAAAGGCAAGGGGCTCGTGGCCACGCGAGTCATCCCTAGAGGGACTCGAATCCTCTCCGAAAAGCCAATCATCACAGCATCAGAATCTCTTGCTCTCCCAGGACTCAAAGAGATCATCGGCAAACAAATCGAGAAGCTTACTGAGGATGACAGACAAGCTGTTCTCTCCATGCACAACATTTATCCGGATGACGGCGATGACGACGTCTCGCGATTCTGCGGTGTTTTTCGAACCAACGGCCTCCCCGTCGATGATGGTGAGAGCTGCGGGGGAATTTTTCGATATGCCTGCCGAATCAACCACTCCTGCGACAACAATGCCCAGAAAGCTTGGAACGATGACATCAAACGGCACACCGTTCACGCTTTGCGACAAATCGAAAAGGGTGAGGAGATCACCATCACCTATCTCGGCGTCCTCAATAGCCGCAAGAGCCGACAAGAAAAACTGAGGCAAAAATTCAAATTCACTTGCTCATGCCGCCTCTGCTCCCTGCCGCCTGAGGAAAGTCGGGAAGTCGACCAGAGGCTAGAAGAAATTCTCAAGCTCGACGGTCTCATCGGCCGCGGTGCCGCGATGGGTATCCTCATGGACCCTCTACGAATCCTGAGATATATTGACGCCCAAGTCTCTCTTTACAATGAGCATGGCCCGGGTGACGTCGGATTGCCAAGGGCGTTCCATGATGCGGCGCAGGTTGTCGTAGCTCACGGGGACCTAGCCAGGGCAAGAATATTTTTCTTGCGAGCAGCCATCGGATGGACTATAGGTGACGGTGATGACACGTCAAAGGTACGCTGGGTTAAGGAATTGATCCAGGACCCCTCAGAGCATGAGTTGTACGGCACCTCGATGCGTTGGAGAACTGCAGTAGACGCTGTGCCTCGCGGGCTAAGCCCGGAAGATTTGGAGAACTGGCTTTGGAGGAGACTGTAGTTGGGAACGGTTGGTGCCTCTTTGGTGATACCTGGTGATCTACTCTAGGATGGTGCTGTAACGGTCGCTCGATGGCTTTAGATCAGAGTTCTATGTTCTATGTGATGGTAACGAATGTCCCACAAGGGAACCGCTGTTGTTAGGTAGCTCCCCACACAGCATCAATGCGCCTAGATATTGAACACCCGTTTAGATAGGGGCAGGGGAAGATACCCTCTACCAGAAAATATTGACTATTAGGCTGCAGCCGAGTTTGGGAATGACTTGAGCATTCTTCACCAGCCGTACTAATAATGCCGGCAGGAGGCCCCGCCACCAGTTTTCCTTATAACTCAAGAGTCTCGGCCAGCTAGGTCCCAGTCTCATTGCCATCCGGTCTGTCCGACAGCGATCGTAGAGAGACTCATACTCGGTACGTCCCGCGTTGCAAACCGCATATTCCCTAGGTGTTGGGAAGGGGCGCTCGGCCGGTGCATCACGACAGGCCGTAGCCGGAACTGGAAATGGAATATATCATATGCTCAAGCCACCATGTCAGCCGTTCATTTGATCCTTCTTCTCCCATGGGAAGCTGCGCAAGTCCCATAGCGGGCTAAAAATAAACCATCCAAGCGGAGCGAACGCGTGCTACCCCGCAAGACACCAATATATTAAGCTTACTTTGGACCGACGGCTATGGATTTAGCCAGGAACAAAAAGGGCCTCGATTGCTAAGGAGGACGTATCTCAAAATATTCTAATCACCTCTTCCTTATTCTATGTGATATGGTCTCCGGAAATACCTATCTCCCACCTCTTAGGACTTAGTGTCAATATGTTGTCAACAATCATCCTTAGACTGCTGTCGATCCTAGCATGCTTGGAGGCTCTGGGCCGTGCTGTGATCGTTGACGAGGTTGTCGATGAGGAATACGATTACATCGTTGTTGGTGGGGGCACGAGTGGGTGTGTTGTTGCAGGTCGCTTATCTGAAGATAGCGACAAATCGGTCCTGGTGATCGAGGCCGGCCCAATCCTTGACGACAAAGAAGAGTTTGATGATCTCCTTATCCCCCCAACTTATGAGCGACTCGATCCTAGCCGAAGTATTTACACGTGGCCTAATGTGACCACGGTCCCAATTGATGGGGTTGACGGAAGAACACAAGACATGCGTATTGCCAAGGTGAGCTCCCCTCGACATCACATTGAAGGGATGCTAACATTACGATCTTGAGGTTGCCGGGGGAGGCTCTGCTGTGAACGGAAAGCTCTTTGGCCGCGGGAGCAGGCGTGATTATGACGACTGGGCACGCTACTTGGACGACGAGGGCTGGGGCTGGGAGAGCATGCTTCACTACTTCAAAAAGTCTGAAACGTTCACTCCGCCTATCGAGTCGTATCGCAGTCAGGGGAACGTGACGTGGGATATGGATGCCCACGGCGATGAGGGGCCTATCAGCACGACGTTCCCACCGCAATTCCTCCCGAGTACTGTCCACAAAATTGCTGCGCATAAGGCACTGGGAATCCCGCTAAAGGAGGAACAGGGTAGCGGCGATAACGTGGGAAGTATTTGGTACCCAGTCTCGATACGTGCCGACGATTACACCAGGAGCTATAGCAAGAGGGAGTTCTACGATCCTGTCAAGGACCGCCCGAATCTTCATTTCTTGGCTGGACATGCAGTAACGCGGATTGTGTTTGAAGGGACGACGGCAGTCGGTGTTGAGGTAATGTGTACTTGGCCCTGCCGTTCTTGAGTAATGGCAACTCCAGGAAGAGATAGTGCCCTAACTCAAGCCCTCCCAGTATGCGGAAGATCCAGATTCCCCGAAGAAGTTTGCGGGAGTTACGAAAGAAGTTATAGTTGCGAGTGGAGCTGTCAAGTCACCCCAGCTACTTCAAATCTCGGGCATTGGGCCAAAGAAAGCCTCTGAAGCCCTCAACATCACGTCCGTCGCTGATCTCCCCGTGGGTGAGAACTTCCAAGAC
The DNA here is from genome assembly GCA_002221725.1 of Scedosporium boydii. NCBI lineage: Eukaryota > Fungi > Ascomycota > Sordariomycetes > Microascales > Microascaceae > Scedosporium > Scedosporium boydii. The sequence goes on along the minus strand of NJFT01000071.1, from coordinate 28,542 downwards.
CACGGAACTCTCACCATTGGGTACAACCGTTAGTTGATCGCTTCCAGCGGACGTCGGTGACAGTAATTAGCTGACAACGATTGCTTCACATAGTCTCATTGACATTTGACGAGCAAATGTGGAACGACAAAAAGAACAAGACCTGGCTTGACGACCAGTACGACCAATACATTGCCAATAACACGGGTTACTATACCGTAACTGGAGACAATAACATGGTCCTCTTATCAGTCTTCATGCTTCATGGAGACAAGGCCAAATCTCTCCTCTCACGATTCAAGTGCCAGGACCCAAGAAAATACCTCCGTCCCGATGTCGACGAATCAACCGCAGAGGCATATGTACGCCAACATAAACTCATTCTCGCCAGCATGGCCACAAGCAACCAGGCAGTCGACGAAAAGACCAGCCTCGGGCAGCGTAACATACTTGTGAAACCCCTTTCGCGGGGCTTTATCGAGGCGACATCGACCGACATTTGGGACACTCCGGCGATCAATCACCGCACTTTCTCTCACCCTCTCGACCTGGAGAACGTATTGGGGTCATTGCGTATGACTCGGAAGATCTTTGGTTCACAGGAGATGGCACCACTTGAGCCCATCGAGACAAGTCCGGGGCTGGAAGTCCAGGAAGAAGAGGAACTTGTGGAATTCATCAGGCAGAATATGTCACCTGGAGCGGCGCATGGGTGTTGTTCCGCACCGTTGGGAACTGTACTTGACAACAAGCTGAGGGTAAAAGGGGTTCGTGGAGTGAGAGTCGTGGATGCTTCTTCGTGGCCGATAATTCCCGGAGCTCATGCGTCTCAGGTAGGTTTCTCTGTTTTTTCCTTTTCTTTTCGTCCTTTCCACACGTGAAGTATTTTGGCTAACAGAAATGCAGTCAACTGCGTATGCGGTTGCTGAACGAGCTGCGGATCTAATTAGGGGACTAGACCCGGACCCCGAGAAGTAGGACTATCTTACCGCAGTATGCATCATCAAGAAAGAGGCGCGTCCAGTCAGATCCCTTATGACTGAGGTTTAATCCATGAGGTACCCGCAGTAATACTAGTTTGAAGGCTGGTCGACGCTTCAAGAGAACCAGAAGCTTTCGGGTCAGAAGTGTCACTGGTTTTGTATCTTACTAGCCTGTCCTTCCTTAGGTATTGAGTGTGATGCGAGCTTGCTATCGAATATTGAAATGCAACGTCCCTTGTACTGGTAGGAGACATCGATTCACCACCGCTTTTATTGATAATGTCCTATTGAAGAGCCTTCCCGTATTGGATATCATAACAAGCAGTTCTCCGTTCCATTTCATTTTTCCCTTGGCCCTCGACTGTTTCCTACATAGAAGCCATCATCGCTGATTCGTGGACATCCTAAACCGCACTAGAGAGGGGAATAGCGCGTTTGCCAGTTCCCACCGCGTCGTTTCTGCCAAAGATGTGAACCGAAGGACCTGGGTGAGCCTAGGGCCCATGTAAATGGAGTTAGGATGGGCCATTGCAAGCGGCCAAAGGTCAACAAGATGCGGACCCTGAGTGACCAGCATAGCTCCAAGATCATCCCACAAAAGACTACCGAGAACACGCAATGTTCCCGAATACCCGGGTGACTCTTCGTCGTCCTCCGACGGTTCATATTCCGCCTCTACCGCGAGAACAAAGCCGAGGTTGACCTCGGCTTGATCAAGGTACGATTTCACAACATCGTCGTCGATCACAAGCAAGACGTCGCTGTGAACTTTGTTGGAGACATCCTCAGACTTGACATATGTGTTGAAGTGTCTAGAGGCAACGATCAGCATGCGGAGTAAGAAAGAACAGGCTTCGAATTAAACTTACTTCCTTGCCGCTTCGATGTCACCATCCTTGATCTCCAAATCCTTTCCATCCAGCCAATAAAGCTTGAAAACCGCGCGAATGTCGTCGATGTCCGAGATTTCGCGGCCCCAATTCGAGATATCTGTTTCGAACTTTGCTTTGAAGTCGTCCCATTTTTCAGGGTTACTATGACTGAGTCGATAGACGACGTAGCCACAGCTTGGGCGATTACGGATGCGTCGTCGAACTAGAGTAACCCAAGGGTTAAGGCCCGGAGGCGGCTCGTCACCACGGAGTTCTTGTCGTGCCCTGGCCTGGGCCGTGATTTGGCTGCGCGCCGTAACTATGAGACCAGATGAAGCATCGTCTGGGTCCCTCAGGTGAGGTGCTGAATAATGAGGATCTGAATACATCTCTAGGCGGGAAAGAAATCTGACACGTGCGTTGTAAGTACTCCTCCGTCGGTAAAGACTCGGAGACCAGACAACGGGCTCGACGAGAAACCCAGGAATAGGGTCGCCTGGGTGGTTCTCGGACGCGGAGGCAGGCTGTGGATCTCCCTTGTACCCGTTTGTGGGTATGAATATTGTAGAATCAGCTTGGGAGGCATTTTCGGACAGATCGTGAAGAGCGTCAGCCAGAGCCCATTGTGTCAGGTCGTCGTCGTATTCGGATTGACGATTGGCGAGCTGTTCCAGAATCGGGGCACGAAGACGTTCAATGTGTTCGATGACCCAATGGTGAGCCCTCGAGCAGATATCGTCGTAGTGGGCTCTCATGAATTCGTACCATAGATCTGTCAAGGACACGCGCTGGTAAGTACCGTCCGCGGAAGCTAGTCTCCGTGCCGCGTTCAATGCTTGCTCAGCCTCTCTCAGGTGGTCCGATATCAGATTAAAGGTCTCTCGTAAGGCGCGGCTCACTCCACTATGATTGAGGTAATGGAACACGTTGATGACCGAGGCAATATAGCGGCAAGCAATGTGGAAGTTTTCCGGATCATCCAGGTTCAAGTCTTTCCAGCGTCTCTCAGACAACGGCAAGATCCCTTCCCATATCCGAGATTTCATCGCATGAAGTTCTTTGGCAATACATACTAACCGGGCTGAATCTTCGAAAGAGCCAATCCGAATCATGATCGACTCGACTGCAGGTTGTGTAATTTGATTGAATGGAGCTGGGGCCCAGGCAGAGTATGGCTTCGTCAGATTCCTAACTTCGTCTCCAGTAGGCCGTGCACGGTTCACTGGCATGAGCCCGACCCCGAGAAACTCCATGAAATGCGCAATGGTTTGGGGTTCCAAGATGCGATCGACGACCCACAGACGGACCTTCCCGTCAGGATGGCCCGGAAAGTGAAACAGGTTCCCGATATCGCCCGGGATATTCCCGCGTCGTTTGGCAGCGTCCTGTAGAGGGGCCGTTAAAGGGGTGCCATTTGCGCTGAGCAGCATATCAAGCTGCAACATATCCATGATGGGGAATGGTGCAATGACGGGTTAAGGATTTTGGTCTGTCGGCGTGAATATTTGGTCAGGATAGTATTCAAGCACCATTCGGCAATAAGACGTGAATTAAAAAAGGATCGGTTCAGGGGAGGAGCTACGACGAGAGAGATCCCGATGATGGTACGAGGTTGGGAAAGTGCTGTGGGGTTTCTTTCTCCCTTGCACAAGTCGCGAGTTGTGTTGGGTCAAGGAGAGCGCGACATTGCTGACTAACCAGCCATTGTTTACTTTGTATTTGATGTTAAACTGTCCATTGTTCACCGTTTCCGATCGCTTGATGTGTTTTGCCAACAACAATCTTAGACTTGCATTATCACACAATATTGAATGACTGCCTCTTACGACTTTTGTCGCCGCCATCTCGAGAGCATCCGAGACTCAAGTGTGAAATACAAAGGATGGGTATTTAGCGTCAGTCTCCTCTCTCAGCTTATCAATGTAATTGTGTAGCCCGGCGAGGAAGAAGGCGCTGTACTTCTTCTTGCCCTCAACATTGTCGTTCTGAATCCACGATTTGACCTTGTCGAACACTGTCTGCTTGGAGATGGCCTGGACCGTCTCAGCCCAGCGAGCTTGAGCGTCAGCCTCGGCCTCAATCGATTCCTGACCTCGCGTCCGCCCCTCCTCAACGAGCCGCCCGATGAATCCAGCCTGCAGCTCAATGGACGGCAGCATATTGGCGAAGGGGCCACCTGGTCCCGTCACCGTGAAGAAATTGGGAAACCCCGACACGCTGACCCCATAAAGGGCGTTCGATCCATCTTTCCACGCGTCCACCAGCCGGACGCCCTCGCTACCTCTGATGTCAATGTTGCGGTAGGCCCCGTCAACGCCGTCGAACCCTGTCGCGTAGACAATAATGTCAAACTCGAATGACTGCCCGTCCTTGAGCTCCAAGCCGGACGGCGTAATCTTCGCGATCGGGTTGTCAGCAATGTCGACGAGAGACACGTTGGGCTCATTGAAAGCCTCGTAGTAGCCATGTGTGCAGAGGGGTCTCCCTCCATACGGCCCGTTGGGCTGCAGGAGCTTTGCCGTCTCCGGGTCCTTCACGATTTCGGCGATCTTGCTTCGTACGAAAGCTGCAGCCGTCTCGTTTGCCTCCAGGCTAGTCGCGAGGTCGGAGAACGTCTCGAAGAAGAAGCGGAAGCCGCCACCCTTGTTCCAGATTCGCTCGTACACCTCTCGGCGTTCTTCTTCCGATACCTCGAGAGCTGACTTCTTGCTCTCGACGAACCCCATGGCGAAGAGGGAGTTGAATACCGTATCCCAGATGGAGTCGTAGTTTTTCAAGATTTCCTCCTTCTCGAGTTCTCCAACGGGTCGGTTGTTGACCGGCACGATGTATTGGGCGCGCTGCTGGAAGACAGTGAGTTGCTTGACGAGAGGGTGGATGGTCCCCGCGATCTGGCTACCGGAGGGACCAGTTCCTATGACCGCGACACGTTTCCCGCTGACGTCGAGCCCCTTGGGCCACCTTGCAGAGTGGAAGGAAGTGCCCTGAAACGAGTCGACACCGGGGAAATCAGGAATATACGGGTTGGTCAAGATTCCGAGAGCGGTAATGAAATACTTCGCTGCGAAGTGGAGCCCCTTGTTGGTGGTAATATTCCAACGCTTGGTTGCATCGTCGTAGTGTGCAGAGGTCACTTCGTTATCGAAGATAAAGTTGTCATAAACACCGGCCTTCTTGGCCGTTTCGACAATCTGCCCCTGGAGTTCCGGCGCCTTGAGGTAGCGTGTCTTCCATTTTGGTGGGTCGCGATCGTCGGAGAAGCGATAAACCCAGCTCTCCGTGTCGGTCTGGGCGCCGGGGTACTGGTTCCAGTACCATGTTCCTCCAAGGTCACTACCCTTCTCGATGGCAACGACGTTTTCAAGGCCGAGCTTGTTCTTGAATAGGTCAACAATCCGTATGCCTCCAAAACCACCACCGACAACCAAAGCATCAACCGACTTCGCGTCGACCGTCATGTTATCTCCTTCAAAAGTCTGAAGTGCTCAAAGCTGATATTCTATCGTATCCGAATTAGAGTAGAGCGTGGGGTGCCTTATCTTCCAACAACACTTGTCATGGAAATCAACTCGTTACCCACCCAGCTGGATGTAAGGTATGATATAGTACTAATCCCATGCCTCCTTCAGACTCAAGAGGGGGATAGATCGCCATGGTGCGCTAGCCACTAACATGGCGCCATAGATATCACATTTCAAAACCGCGAGCGAGATCATCGTGAGGCATTTTATCATATTTCGTAGGTCCGACCGCTGCCAATCAATAATATCAGGGAGTAAATGATACTTGTAAAATCTTTATCTTGTTGGCTGCCGGGCTGATGGACTTTACCCCAAGTGTACGTCCATGCCCCTGATGGCGGTCGTTACACCACATCGTGGATGGATGACGAGATTCTTGGAGGAACAGCACACCACACCTTGGCACACCCACCCTGATGTTTGGGGCCAAATACGGTATGGCCTGGCCCCCATGATAAGTCGAAGATAAGAGGAAAGGGTCATCAGGATGTCCGCCTTTCTTCATCAGATCTCTTTTATTTATAATTAAATATTTATGATAACTGGCCGTTTTCTTGGCGGGGACAGCTCCCCCACTTTCCATCAGATGTTCATGATGTTCCCCTGGGCCCTGGCACAATCAGCAAACCCTCTTCCATTCTGACCTGGCATCGCTCGCAGGATAGTATCACCTAGATCCCCACCCAAACTACTCTAATTCCATAAGAGAATTCATAGACAGCACCCAGAATAGGGTTGTATCATCGCAACTACCTGAATAAGTTGGTACGATGTTCATCCACGGCATCTGCTGAATTACTCGAAAACCTCAGTGATAGGATCAGTCTGCAGGACCTGTGTGACGATGGGGTCTGCGTGATAAGACGCGCTTCTACGATATAGTAGATTAAATTAATTTACGCTATATACGAGTCTTCGATGCCGTGAGGCCTGTTCGACTTGCTTTGGAAGAAAATCAACCATGGTTGGAGTCTCCCTGGATGCTAGAATTCAAGGGAGTACTCTGCGTAACTGCTTTCTCATCCACCACAACGTAGGCTTGGGTATTGCTATGCCCCATGCTGGGTCCTATTCCGTCTAGCGTTACAGTTCTCTTCCCGAAAGCCTGACTCCACTCCTTCGGTGACATAGTGAAGCTGCTACGGTCCGGGTATAGTATAGTTGTAAATACCCTACCGATAGAGAGCTGCTGGATCCGCAGACGCAGAAGGCTGAATATAGAACGGTTCGTGACGAAGGTAAGTAGCGACATGCCGCATACCAGAATAACCATGAGCAAGAGGATGAAAGCTGGGATGCCGAAAGGCAGGTGGTACCTAACTCGTCTAACTATTGGCTGAATCATGATTACCGGTGCTTCGGCGGCTTCGGCGGCGTTATTCCCCGGTCCCAGGGTACCTTTCGTTCCCACGACAGCAGATGCGGCAAGATCTGTCCATATCAAATCAATAACAGTGTTGGCATTGGAATCTCTCAATAGATCGGACCACCGGGCGAAAACACCAAGATTCCCTCTGCCGAGAACGTCTATGGGCCAGCTGTCCCCGAGACCGCTAAAGCCACTGCCGTAGACAGTGTTTCCCACGCTGACGGCGAAGTCATGGCCTGGAAGGTTCTGATACAAGACAGTAGGCGACTTTGTGAAGGAGGACCGCTGTATGCCGTTGCTCGCATATCCAGGAAGGTAGAAAGATGGCTGCTTAATGGTCGAGACATTTGGATAGCCCGTGTACTCGGGCGATAAGAGGCCCCAGATCATCGGGATCTCGGTCATTCGGAAGCCCGAGTCCTCGGCTCCCCATATGGGGTAGTCGTCTTCGCTTGCATATTCCTTCGGATCGATAGAATTTACTTGTAGAGAGCCCAGTCCACCAGCACCCGTGACGGAAAAGTCGACAGTTTTAATGCTGGCTCGCGATGCCGTTGCACATGAGTACAACGGCATAGACCACGTGCTGTTATCTTCGAATATGGCCTTCGGTCCGCCATCGGTGCGAATGGGAATTCCTCTCATCAAACCGCATGCCACGTGGATGTTGGTAATGTTCGCAATATCACCCGATCCGGCACCCGCGCAAATCAGTGCTGCGGATAAGTTAGAATTATTGCCACACCCAAAGGAACTTTTACACTATCACTTACGGATATAATCGAAGTAGTCATCCACGGTGATATTCCATGGATTGGGATAGTTGTCAGAGGCAGGTTTAAGTGAATCAAAGAGATAGGCGCCGTATCGAATAGATATATCTATACCGAGGGAGTCAAAGGAGAGTGAGGTGGGTGCTGGTAGGTTGAAAGATTTGCCGAGCTCCGAATTCACGTACGCGAATGCCTTCGTACCCAGAGTCTCATTTGATGGACTCGTAACGTTGATGTAGTCTACGAGCTGGCTCTTGAATCTGACCTATTGGATAGTTGTGACGACTGTCGGCTCTTTTACGGTCTAGCGTCCACGAGGTTTACGCTCTACTTGGAGTCGTGTACCAAGCTCAGTCTTACTGTCGCTCCCATACCCAGCTCCGTTCTTGCTCAACAATCTTCGCGAAACCAGTCACTAGCTACGGCGCCCATTACAGGAGGGGAGGCGCCTACCCTCGTCTTGACATTCAGGCCTACGCCTGCCTGGCCAATCCCAACCGCCACCGGTACTGCGAGTACCCCCGGAGAATCAGGATCGGGAACAAGATTAGGTTTATCCACTTTTCACAGGTGGCTGCAGGTTCAAGCGGTAACTATTGTTGTTGGTTTGTTAATTTGGCACTGGTAGCTCTGGAGCTGAAGGAGAGGATGGACAGTTGTAGATGTTGTTTGACGTTACTGAGCGGATCACTTGGTTGGGCTGAGGGCCGCGAGTACTATTCAGTTCCGAGATTTAGACACCACGGCGAGATAGCTACCGGAATAACCTTAATTCATCTTCCCATGTAACGGTTCTTCAAAGACCCCGCGGAGGGCATCGTCTCCTTGACTACCACTGCGAACTCAAGGTGTGAACATCAAGATGACATCATCCTCATCAGAATTCGTTTGGGCTTGGACTCACCCGCTCTACCCGGCATCCGGTTTTACCGGGTCGACGGATTAACTTCATTAGTTGAAAGTGTTGTCTCGGATATTTAGTTCCTATACGTATGGCGGCTCTCGATGAAGAATGCACCCAAACTAGATTCTCGAAATATGTCTTGAATTATGCAGGTTGGGTGGACTTAGCGGACCTAGTTATGACACTTGGCCAAACAGATATACTAACATAATGTATCTGAACCTGAGACTTGGTATAAATGCGATCCACCTTACAGCCTTCGCTTTTCCAGAAGCCAACCACAATGCGTGTCACATTGGGGTATACCGTATGACATGACTGTCTAGGCTAAAACCGCCCCAATAGCCTTCCCCCTTCCCCTTCCAACGATCATGTCAAAGCAGTTATCCTTCAACCTTGATCACTTGAAGCTCCGGAGAGATTATAGAGCTAATTTGCCTGTCTTCGTTTCACGCTTCATCGGTTATCGCCCTCCGACAGAGGATACTCCTCCCTATCGGCCCTTGCCTTTCCCACCATTCTCATGGCTTGTATTCTTGCCAATGCGTCTCGAAGTGTGGATATTCGCATGGATCGGCTGCTTTGGCGGCATCCTCCTCATCGAGGCCATCATGTCAACTAGCACGGTATTCCGCGATGTCTACGGGGCGCCAATCATCGTGACTTCGTTCGGAGCATCAGCTGTGCTCCTCTTCGCCGCCATCGAATCACCACTAGCTCAGCCCCGCAACTTCATTCTGGGCCATTTTGTATCTGCTTTATTCGGCACTGCGATCACGAGGCTTTGGGCGATGAACCCGCAGTATCAAGAATTCCTCGACAACAGGAGCTTTCACGGCAACACATTCGTGAATGGAGCCCTTTGTATGGCCACAGCAGCCCTGGGACAGTTGGCTATCGGTGCAGTCCACCCACCGTAAGTGAGCTTCCACCCCTTGGTTAATGTGTGGTGCAAGGACTGACTCTTTGCCTCTCTCTATTCCTAGAGCCGGCGCGACTGGTCTTAACGCGGCAGTTCAAGTAGAAATAGTCGCCCTCTCGTGGTTCTATCTTCCTACCGTTCTGGCTTCGTCGTTGATCATGCTCGGCTGGGCGCTTATCATCAACAATCTGGGCCGTCGCCGATACCCACTGTATTGGTGGGCTCCAGGCCAAACGTTTGTCTCGGTGAAAAAGATCGAACGTAGGAGGACGTTGCTTCGCGCGCTTCGCGAAGCGGAGGCTGGGCTCTCAGTGGCGGAAGGCGGCGTCTTCTGGAGGGGAGATGGAACATCTGGAGCTGGAGAGCCTACCTGAAACGAAATCAAAAATGTTATATATTAGATGGTGACAGATATTGTGCCAAGATTAGGTCAAGATCGATACTACATAAGCTACGGCAAGTATATTCAAGGCGAAAATGTTGATTCATAAAACTTAAGCGTGTGGCATAATTAATTGGCTAACCTCCCGAACTTTATTTTGCTAGCCCGTGATGCCCGAGACCCGAAAGAAGATTATGCCCCATTGTTGCCCTTGCTGTAGGGCTTGGTAAAATTGTATCTGTGTTTGTGAGTGCCATACCAGGCATCCCATTGCCAGAGCGTAAAACCCGGGTCATCGGCGGCTTTTTGCTTGGGCCAGCATGTATTGTCCCACATGCCAGCGTCAACTGGGGGATTGGAGCTATGCTCAAACGAGGAGATTTCAAAGTATGGTATCACGTCCACCGAGACCTCAGCGGTCTGCCTGATAATTCCGTTCTTGAGAGCTGAATCCTTTTTGGCGACGGGTCCGGAATTCCACTTTTTCATGAATTCTGCTGGCTTTAAGCCAGCAATGTGAGGAGTGAAACAGGCACCCTTCCACATGGCGCCGGCTTTTTGATTCTCAGTGTTCGGTAAGTATCGCATCAACTGGCCGCCCTTCTGACCCCGGTTGATCATTTCGGGACTACTGTCAGATAGGAGGTAACGTGGGGGATACTCGTCGACGTCACAGTCTTCCTGCACCCGATCAACCGGATTCCTCCAGGTATCGTGGTGCTGATTGTACCACATCCTGACGGCAGGACGTTTCGTCTCCGGGTTTTTGATATTTCCGTGGACACACTTTAGCGCTTTCCACGCTTGATTCTGCTCAATGGCCGAGCTGTAGTGGAAGCAAGCCTGGGACCACTTCTTGCTACAAACCTTCTGCACAGTAGTCGGTGTCGCGCCAAATTCCAGCGATGTAATCACGTAGTCTCTCTTCGTCGTCGTGCTCGCGCCGCCAGGAGCTCCAACACATGACTGCAAACGAAGGGTATTCTTCTCCGGGCCCATGATAGCAGTGGACTTACTTGGAGGAACGTTGCACTTCCTCCTCTTCGTCACACCACTGCTACCAGTGCCGTTAGGGCCGCTACCTGTACCAGCCTTGGGCTTTGATCGATCCGTAGGATTGGCTGCGTCACCCTTCTTACCGCTGCCCTTCTTAATATTCTTCGGCTGCTTAAAGCTCGACACGCCATCGGCGACGGTGCTTAATATGTCGAAGACCCGTTTAATATCATCTGGGACAAGTTCGCTCCCACCACACGGGCTGAGCCACCATTCAAACGCTCCAACTGGGTTTTGATCTGGAGGGTATGCATACGAAATTAATTGCGCTGCTGTGGTTGCCGTGTCTATTGGTCGAATGTTAGACGCCGCCCTACACTAGGAAGATGGGAGTGAAGGAGGCTATCGCAAGGAAGAACAGAACTAGGGAATCGAAACCTACCCAAGCCGGCGTCCAGAATCTTACCCACACCAGGAATCGCTTGCAACCCCACGTCGAGGACGAGTTTAAGGGCGGACATAATCATATAACATCCTATCTGTAAACTTTGGTGTTAGAATCGCGTCTCAACCCATGCAAAACCGTCGGGGGGGAGGAGTAGGAAGTTAGATACTTGAGCAATTATAGGTAAGGCCTCGACAATTGTATCGGCAAAGAAGTTGACCAACATATTGTTGCACGAACACCGTCCAACCGCATAGACATGGTCAGGGTCGGTGGTTCCAGGATACTGAGTCCATGGAATGGGTTGGTCCAGTGGGAAGAAACCAATACAGCCGTAGTTGGTGGTTTGGCCGTTGGCTTTAGCAGTTTCCACTGCCTCTCGACAGGTTTCATAGCACATCTGTGCACTCAAATCTCGGTTCTTCGGGGTCTTGTACACGAAGCACTGCTTCCTGTTCTCCTCGAAGTTCTTCGGCTTGTCGAATAAGCCGCCAGTTGGTCCGGAGTCGACGGAGCCGTCATCCCACTCGTCGACTACCGGAGTTCCACACGAATCCGGTGGACAGTGTCCATATTTGCAGGCAAACTTGCAAAGGCGCTGGAGATCAACGTCAAATTCATCCCAGGCCATGAACTCCCCAGTGGCCACAACTGGTGGAAGTGCCCTAACGGGCCCTGTCAGTGTGCAAATGCAGGTGCTTTCCGGACAAAACCCGTAATTACAAGAAAACTGGCATAGGTCATCCGCATTCAAGTCGGGGCTCTCCCCTGCTCTACAGCCCTCTGCCCCAGCTGGAGGTGGGGTAGCAGGCATGTCCATGTCGTCCTTGCCGAAGGCCTGCAGGTCAACAGCCCAGTCAATGGTGCCGGCGAAATTGAGGTCCCTCCAGTCAGCTCGCCGAGTATCCTTGGTTATCGGCGTCATATAACTAACGTAATCACCTGCAAATAACGGAGTGAGTTTGAGAATTTGGTAAGTTAGGAAGTGTGCAGCAATGATAGTAAGGGCCAAAGCAGCAAACGGAATAAGCAAAATAGCGGATCAAGAGTATGCTGATTGTGAATAGTGGGGAAAAATACGCGGGACTGGAAATGGGAGGAAGAGGTAGAATAGAGGGTGCGGACCTTTATATAGTAGGACGTCGGTGTTGGAATCGTGGTCATGCAGTAGCTGGCGTTCTCCGCCCCGAATAATGTCGTTGATTTCGGCATTGGAAATGTAGCCGCGCGTATCTGTACATCTCCTTGGATTCGCATCTGATTCAAGTCGGGTGCCTGTGAATTCGCACATTGGTCCCCAACAACCATCAACAGCCATATGGAAAGATCTTCCGTAGCTCGCCTCGCCAACAAAAATTTTATTGTTTGACACTCCCGCCTTGGTAACTGTATAATCGTTCCGGTGTAAGTAATAGAAACTTTTGAAACATCGAGTGCCTACGGGATCTCTTCGAGAGTGGCCTGTCAATGTACATACTGATTGCAAGAGTGTTCCGCGTTTCGGTGAGGTTGACTGAAAACGAAGAAGACCACAGTCAGTGAATTGTTTACCACCGAGCTAGTATAAACGGACACAATCCCTACCGTGACTTCTGATGCATTTTCCAGATGGACACGAATCAAAGGCGTTTGGGTTGCCGTAATCCCACTGACCATGGAGATCGTAGGTCCTGTGAACACGAAAGGCTTAGTATCAATGGCCGAGTTGCTCGGGGCCGGAGAGGAACGGGGGCGTTAGGCGCCAATCCTCCACACGAACCAAACTTACATGTAGACAATGTAATCAATCACGGCGGCAATTTTGTCGATTGGAAAGGCCTTCAAGTACCAATACGAAGCTGGAGCCGCAATGGAAACCGACTTTGACGGGAGCTTGCTCTTAAGGACAGCTAAGAATTTGAGATAGGCAAAACCGTCCCCGGGCTGCCCGATAGGTACACCGTCCACGTAAATATCAGGTGCCTGTGTTCCTCGCGATATTCTGCGTTAGCCATCTTGTCTGAGACTGCTTTATCGCCCCTCAAACTCCGCAGAAACGTTACAACCGGAAGAGGGCAAGGCTAGCAAACTTACCCCAGGGTATTCCCAGTCTATATCAATACCATCCAGACCTTCATCCATCACAAACTTAGCCGCATTAGTAGCAAAAGTTTGGTAGTTAGTAATTATAGCTTGACGGATGATGTTGTAAGTAGCAGGCTCGGTGGAATAGGCCCAACCACCAAAAGAGACAATCCGCTTTACATTGGGTAAGTTTTTGAAAGCCTGCCACTGGTTGTGAGGGTCCTTGATGACTACCTCCCAAGTTGCTGGGTTGATTTCAGCAAAACCCCAGTGGATGTGGGTATACGAGCCGTCTGTATTCGCATTTTCTGCCTTGAGCCAGAGGCACTTGCGGCCTAGGTTCCAGGATTCATAATAGCCGATACGGGAAAAGACAGCCGGCGGACCTGAGTTTTTCTTGATCTCATTACCGCAATTGGAGATACAGGTGCTGTCGAAACCTGGTAATTTGGTTCCTGGTCCACCATCTGGCGGCGCGTGGATATCGCAATGTGTAGGAAAGGGACCGCAAAATCCCCAGTTGCTACAACAGGCCTTCAAGGGACAGGGGTTGAGTTCTGCCATGGGTGTAGATGTATCAGTTCGTTTTGTGCCCGGCACTAATGGACCACACTCTGTCCCTTGTTGTGGTGGGGGAAGCGGCGGGTCCCCAGTGCTGAGGCACATGTTATAGCCCGCCAGCATACCTTTGCACGCAGTCCAGCCCCAGGTCTTGCCCTTATTAAAGGATTCGATCTCAGCTTCAGTGATACCAAATTTTTTACCAAGCTTGTCGCATGTATCGGTGTTTTGGATGAGGTGGACTGCGCAAGAACCATCGGGGTTTGGTTGAGGGGGCTCAGGTTTGGGTTCTGTGTATGGGTCGCCGGCAGAACAGCAGACATAATCTCCTGGCTGAAGAGTAGAGCAGAGGTTCGCCTTAGGGTTATATTTCATGAAATCTGCGCCCTGAATCCCGCATTTTGCTACGAGAGAAGCACAGCCATCGCCCTCAACAACTCGAATATAGGTGCAGGTCGCGCGTTTGCTTAACTGGGTTAAGCTCCACCGGGGCTGATTTTTCTGTCTCCTGCGCAGTGATTGGAGGGCCGGCAATGTACTGTTGGCGGTGCCATTCCGGTCATCCACCGGAGGCGCTGAAGAAATGCCAAAGACATTGGCACTAAGCGTCTCCTGCGTTAGGGGAGGTGAAAGATCATTTGCGGCAACACAGTCGCCTCGGCTCCAGGATACGGCGGTCTTTTGGACTCCAACAATGTCGCCTGTAGTATCGATGGAGAGACCGAAGACAGTTTCGGGCCCTCTCCCACCGTTGCAAATCTGTGCAACTGTTCGGTTGGCCATTGATTCACCAGTTCGGAGCCGGCCAGCAATAGCTTGGAGGACAGACGCAACAGTTGGCTTACCCAGACCAGCGCCAATATAAATACTAACAACACTCTGTTTATGGTATGCAAAAAGAAACGTTTCGTCGCAGTTATCCTTGGTATCAAAGAATGCCCTCATACCGTCTAGAAGGCCCGCAAGCTCCCATCCAGATCCATGCCTGCCACTAGTTATGAGCTCGAGCTCACCGGTAGTTTCGGTGCCATCGACTGCACATGCTGGTGCAACATCCAAACTGCTTTCGAAGAGGTCGGATCCATTCTTAGGATTGTCTATTGGCATAGAAGTGGCGTTGATAATAGTTCTATCTCTGTCTCCATCAGTGCCGAGCGTACAACTTCGTATGAGGACGTCGGTATCAGGGTCGTCCAAAGGTAGTAATACAGAAAAATGTAGAAGCATAGGCAGCTCGCAGCGCTGGAGACGGTCGATTGAGTGATATGGAGTCCATTTGTGAACATTTGCGTAATCAAGACACGGCAAGGGGCAATCATGTTGATCAGGAATATAAGTGAGGGGATCGGCAATAGGTGAAGGGTCATCCATCGAAACTGGTTCTATGGCCTTGGAGCCGTCTGGGTTAATAGCTCCCAGTGCCGCAGTGGCCACCAGAATGAGGAAGATATGGGTAGACTTCATGCTTAGGTCAGAGGAGATGATTAAAGATGAGAGATAAGCAGAAAGAGAAAGACCGGGAGGAGGCCAGAGACACTGGGAGTCAAATCAACGGTCCGTGAAGAAGGACAATGGACTACATAACATGTCTCGTTAGCCGAGACGAGTGGGGCTGTGGTGGAACATCAAAGGGTCCGTGAATATTGCCAGCACTCACATGAGGAGTCCGGTATTTTGCCCATCCTCGGCGTGAGCGTTGCCTACTTCCCACTGGTCGGATGGAGGGCTACTTGAACACACTCTACCTGGCTCTAGGTCCGCATCTACTACCACCGCGCACTCCGAAATAGGACGAGCCTGTCCTGTACGACGGCCTCTATAGATTGACATTGGCCGAATCCTCGCCAGCGGGTCGTCAACCAATTTCTATGCTGCAGATGTGGGCTCTAATGTAACAAGCAATTTCACGAGCAATCGTGGACGACCACAATGATATGATCTGTCCCATGCGAGGGCCCTGGGGCAGAAAAGGACGCTTCTATTTTTAAATTGCAGGATATTATAGTAATACGCACACCTGGCCATCCTGATCCGGGTAGCCAACTAACAAAAGCCCCTTTCCTCCCAGTCACCAGGCCTCTAACGCCTACTCTGCAGGTAAATCCAACCTCGGTTAGGGATTCATGATACATCTACCCCACAGTCACGGTCACGGTCACGGTCAGGCTGCGAGGAAAGATGTCCGTCCTACCCCCACTGTTGATGGGCCGGCAACGGCACAGGACTAAATTTTCAAAGCTACCCTAGTGTGACAACTCCTGCATACACGACAACGACTCGAGGTGCCAGTCATAGAAGCAACTTGTACCCAATCATCCTCGATGACAAGCAAAATCAGGATATTTCTCCTCCATAGCCTTCTGCACGGCCTCCAGGCATTCGGATTTGCGGTAAGAAGCCAAGTCAGGCCAGTGGTGTTGACGATATATCCCACGCAGCAAAGTCACCATACCGGCTTCACCCGGACCCTCAGGGTCCAGGGCACTCCACACGGTATGGTGGCTGATAGGGATCCAGTTCAGTTTCCTAAACTGGTCCTTAAGAATCTCGAAGAAGTCGGGAATAGCCCATGCCGGTGCACCATGGCGCCAGTCCGCTTCCTCCTCAGGCACATCCTCGTCCGATTCATAATCAACTGATTCTTGGTAATATCCCCTTTCAATCTTGTCTGGGCAATCCTGCCAGTGGATAATGCCAAGCTTTGTATCCAGCACTATAACAGGATTCTCGCGGTCACCACAGGTAAGGCTAAAAACATGGGGTGGTGCTAGCTCGGCGAATTCAGCACCCTCAGTCATGACGCGTATCTGGTCGGCAGTGGTTGGCTTTGTAGGACTGCAAAGTTTGGTAACAAGATGTTGCCAGTCTGCAAATCGACAGCCAGGGGCAGGCTCTGCGTCTCCATTCCAGTTTCCAGGGGAGAGTATGTAAGGTAGGTGCGCGAGGAGCGAGAGGACTTCGTCTGACTTGCCCAACGATCGCAGGATGTTCGGGTCGGCATTGGTTATGGATGGCCAACCCTCCGCTGGTGGATAAATGACTTGCGAATCCTTCATGTACATCCCGACGAGGAACTTGTAGAAATCGCTGACAGCGGTGATTGTGGCCGCACGGGAATAGGTAATTTCCTCGAGTTCCGGCATTTTCAGTGGCTTCTCGTATTCCGACTGGCGTAGCAGCTATAAAAATAGTCGAGTTGGGTGACTAGAGAGGAGATGTCCGCCTTAAGTGCTCCAAGTTCGAGAAGCTTACATGTCCTAATTGGGACGGTCCGTGTCGCTAATAATCGCGCAAAAGTGCCCTAGCGTGGAACCACCCTATTTCTGAAGGGCCGATGACGGAACGGATCAGAAAGGCAAGGCTCCACTTTGGGCAGCATCTCTTTGCGTAACTGTCTCCACCAATCGGACGATCCGCACATGAAAGGGGTGCACCAATTTCCCACGCTTAATCACACCTAAATAACTCCAAAGTTGTGAAGTATTTCGTGGAAGGCCGTCGCCCTTTTGTAAGAATTTCGCACCTCCCTCTTCATCTTCATTATCTCCTTCGATTTCTCGTTGTTGTTATTTCTGAGGCAGCATTTCCCGTCGTTCTCATCTTTCCCTTCCTCCACCTACAAGCCCCCCGGCTCTTGTGGACTCACTAAGTCGCCTCGCTCCCACTCGCCACGCATCAATTGCCACCCCTAAATATGCGCTTCGGGGTATTCCTGAGTGTCTTTGTTACCCTCGCAGGGGCGGCCGGAATACCAGCCAGGTTTCTGCCTGACTTGCCGCCTGTAACCCGAGTGCCCGGGTTGCTCGAAGAAAGACAGGCAGGCACAACGCTGGAACCACCTGCTAGCACCCTGTCACCCGACCCTTGGCAGTGTATAACAGAGAACATCACCCAGTATTTCGACGTCCCCAAGCCTACCGGGAATGTCCTAGAAGGCATTAATTCATACGGTGCCGAAGTGGCCAAGCCATGTATGGCCACGGCAACTGGACTCGACGTGTTCTTCTGCACAGTATCAGACCCGAAATCATGGTGTGGCTTCACGACTGCCGCGTCTGCAGACGTTATGGCTAGCTACTCGACATATGTCTCGGCGGTTGTGTCATTCTGGATGGCTAAGAGCGCAACGATCTCAGTCTTATCCACTAGCTGTCCCGTTGCTTGGGGAATACCTGACCCGGCCCAGCACGAGTGGCTCAAGATCGCCATAGCCCATGCAGAGTGTTATCTTCAGGCTCATCCCAAGACCGAAACCCAAGTGTCAACTTCTACGACACCTCCTGATCACGCTCCGACAACTGCTAGCGAGGCCATTTCTCGCCGAGGCCAAGCGCTTGAAGGCCTTGCGTGGATGGGTACGGGACTTGCGGTTCTCGCCAACGCCGCATGATGCTGGCTTGCAAGGTTGGCAGTTATACATGTAATCAACGAGGATCAATTGAGTGATTAATACAAAGGACAATAGGCAAAGATATTTCGAGAAACCTGCGTCAAAAAAAAAATTTTTTTCCTCGCCCAGTGAGATGAATTAATAGTGTGACACATAACGAATGGGAAACGGCGGGAACGCGCGGGAACCCAACCAAAGCCCGGCTCCATTTCTGGCTTTCTCCCTCTTGATATCATTCACATGCAACTCATCCTTAATCTGCTCACTCTCCTGCATTCGTCTACTAGACCTATCCCTGAAATTTTTGACGAATGTAGTTTAGGCATATTCGGTCACGGGGAGGGTTGCACAGACGTCAAAGGGCCTGATTCATTCCTGTACCTGCTTCAAAACAGACACCGAAAGCATGAAGTATCGATTTGTCACCTCACATTCAACCGGGATACTTGCCAAGCACAATCCATCTCTTCTCAAAATGTAGTCCCCAGCTCCTCCAACCTGAAAGTCCAGGCATCCACTTAGCAAGCGGAAAAGTAAACAAGCATCCCTCATCCAACACCACAGTAGTAGAACAGCTGCCAGAAGCTGAGGGAGCCTGCAATACAGTTATCAATATTTTTATTTAGGGTAAAATAGCCTTATCGTCATGCTAGTCGAGAGGTGTACTCTGGTATGAAGACGGTGCCGAGGGCAGAATCATCCGTTGCCTTGGATGAACCCAGGCTGAACTTTGGTAAAACTGAATGGTACTTAGTCAGTTCGTATGGGCCTTGGGTTGAAAGTCACGACCTGACGCTCCCCTGTCTACACTTGACATGGGTAAATAGCTTAACGCTCGAGTACCTCGGTACGAAGTGAGAGTCTATGCGAACGGAGTAATCTAGAATCGGTGTATTAGGTGGGGGGCAGGGAGGCCGGGATACGACGTAGTCTATTTTAGACAAAATTGGGTGGCGTTTCGACCATGCCCATTTCAACGCAAGAACTCCGCAAGCCTCAAGTCGGCTTTCCCAGAGCTCATGCAGTTCACGAGGAAGTAATTTCCGCACGTCTCTGGCTCTCCTTGAGATGATACAGCCCCCGACTCTTGAGCCCATCTGGGGTGATAAAATTATAGAGCAAACGGATCGGCAAGATGGATTTGACACGTGCTGAGGGTTTGGTGCATGTTGCGACAGTCAATGCAAGGTTGTTAGGCCGCAGCTTAACGTCCGTGGACCGCGACACTTACACAGGCTTAAGAACAATCCTTTCCTTGCCATCTTGGAAGAAAACGTTCGAAATGCATACCTTTTATACGTTTTAAAGACCGATTTAAAGGAGCATCCACGAAGCGTAAGTCTTTGGAGGAGCGATTGCACCCCTTCCCCATTAATACCTTGACACGTGGTTACTTCCCACTTCGCAAGCACCCAGGGCGTTCTCCGGTCCTTCCCAATCGGCCGAGTCTACGCCTCAATCGGAGATTAAAATCATGTCGTTTTGTGTCCAAAAAGATCTGAATAGCGGCTGTGTGGCCACTGTCCGAGGCTCGACGTCCCGCAGTTGGCCATCCTTGATGTTAGGGTCAACATCCGGATGAGCCAGAAGTACTTCCGGAGTCTGGAGAGTCGGTATCCCTGTGCGCGGCTGCTAGATGAGCTTTTTTTTTTTTTTTTTTTCCTCGGGTTCCCAGTGACTCGGCCCGTCGAAAGCAGTAGCCGTAGTACGGGAATAACTCTTTCATTAGACGTGGTTTTATGGTACATCGCATGCTACAAATGGCATTTCGCCGGATAAGTGGGGCAATAGCTGTGAAATGACATCTAGGGTGGAGATGCTCAGCGGCATGAGACAGAGCCATTCTTCCTCAGTAATCCATGGAGCTTGCATGTATGTTCGGAATCGTTCAGAGCAGCTGCATAGTCTCAAGATTTCCTTTTCCACCTGCTATCAATAAAGCCAATTGGCTTTTTTTTTTAGGTCGACTCGGAGTGTATCCGCTGCAATCTTGGATCCGTAGCTCTCTTGTCGAGGAATGCATGGTGACTCTTCTCTGGACTGCGCCAAACACGCCATCGAGTAACAAAACTCAAGTAACTAACCCGTCCGCGATCTAGAAGACTCATAGCATAAGTAATAGAGACTTGTGAAACATCGAGTGACTATAGGATCTCTTCGAGAGTGGCCTGTCGATGTACGTGGCCAACTTGACAAGGTAACTCTAAGGAGAGAGGCTAGATTTTGAGAAGCTGTGTGGCTATCTACGGTATAATCGACCCTGAGTGTCACGGCCGGTATATGTACTCGCCTCTGCATCCGAGGTCGAACTCCTTTATCCCAGCCATACCTTGCTTCATGGAATGAAGAGCGTGATGACTTTGCGGGAGTTGGCTCTGGCAGAGTGGCGAAAAAGGGTCATCTGTCTAAAGCAGAAGCTAAGTCTGGAGACGGCTCTAAGTCTACCGTATACTCGGCTTATTATTACCAAAGTACAGAGTCGATCCCAGTAATCTCCAGCGGAATGTAGGAGTGAGCCTGAGTTGAGGAGTGAGGCTGCTACTTATCCCGGTGTCTAAGAGATTAGACCTGACTGGGGCACAGATTATCGAGAATGGAAGCGGGAAGACATCAAACCAGATCAAGCTAGTCTCAAAGGCAAGGCAATCAGCCTTATCGATAGCTGCTAAAATGGGCAACCTTGGGATTGAATAGTCAGGAGGCTATTAACGAGTCTGAACATAAGCAGAGTCCAGACCCCAGATTCCACCGCCAACCCTAAAGTAATGTCTCCTGCTGACACGCGGCTGAACTCGACATTGGATGATGTATCTAGATACGACATTGGCTTTAGCGAAAATACCCTGAGGTTGTGGCCATTTCGAGCAGTCCTTTGTCTACTATGCCGAGTCGCAGACTCGTAGCTCTTTATGCCTCAAAGCGATTCATTGCATATCCACAACCATCCTGCATCAAAGCTAAAATCGGAAATTTGTAACCGGGCTTTATCCAATACACTCCATTGGAGTAAATTGGTGAAGAAAACACAATGTGAAGTGATCATTTAATTGATTAAAGTCGGGACGCTAGCCCTCATCTCATGTCCTTAATCGTCTCTCAGACATACGAGTATCGGGGAGTATGGTCAACCAGATGACAGAGAAATGGGGCGTGGTAAGATTCCAGCAGTGCGTTGACACCAGGTCCAAAAAAACAGGCTTCCACGGCTGCTTTACACATTCAGGCGCCAGACCTACATGTTCCGGCCTGGCATGTTCGCAACGCCCCAATCAACGGGACCATGCCTGCCGATCTTGGCGTTGTTTTCTGCCTCCGCGCTCCTCGCAGCACACTCCTCAATGCAAATGTTTATAGTAGTCCTCATCGCCTCTGGGATCAACGCCTGAATCTTTGGGTCGTAATATTACACTTCGGAAAAGAGTACCGTGTTGTCGGCCGTGAATGACGGATTCAAGTGCGTGAAGAATCGCTGTCGATTGGCCGCTTTCGGGCAATTTTGTTAGTACGGGAAGATGATGACGGCTGTTTATGTCACTCACTCTGACTCTTTCCGGTTTGGCTAGACCCAAGAATCAGATTCGTAGGAGCAATATTCCCGGGAATGGGCATCTCCATCTCCAGGAACGTATTGGTTACGAAACGGGGAAGCTGATGGTATCGAGGCGAGTCTGAGTCGGGCCAACTAGGAGGATCTGGGGGGCGCCAAGTTGGGAGTCTAGCTGAGGTCAGATGATTTCATGTCCAGTGATTGGCATTCCAGACGTGTAGACTGTCGAGTTATAGTGCGAGTCGATGTCAATCTGCACAGCGCTCGTTGCTGGATCGCACCCAGCGAGGCCCTTTGTGAGGCTGATCATTCTTCCGCCGAGCCTATTTCGAATATTGAGCCTCTTGCGTGTACTTTACGGACTCGTAGTGGATGTTTAGGCACAACGCATTCGAAAAAGGCCGCGGACCGAATTTGAATTGCTGATATTAGTACAAGAGTCGCGAGAACCCTAGGAGTAGTCCAAAAGGGGGCTGTGGGCGCAATTTAAAATCTTTGTCTTTATTGTACTGATTTGTGATGGTTGCTGGTTCCCTCGGCTAGGCCTAACATACACAGTTCAGGACAGAAAATAGCGAAAGTGAATAGTTTTCCGATAGCGCAATCTGAACGGCAGTAGAGACGGGGCTCGTGCCGAACAGGGCTACCCCTCGTGGCGATGTATGGAAGTGACCAGTACTTGAATTGACTTCTGAAGAGTCTGGAAGAACACTCCATGTACATAGGAAACATGGTAGCTTATATAGACATGATTCTTGTCACGAGCGGCCGCTTTGTAGACCGCCGGGTGGTAGGAGGCCGCCGAAAAGGATAAACTACGGAGTTGCGACATCACGGGTACGTAAAAGGAATGTCGCGGAGCGATGAATCAGAATCAAGTCACAACCGAATCACAGTGACCCGCGGTGATCCCGATCACCCGGGATCCCGGTGAGTCAGAGTGACCCAGGAAGAAAGAGGAAGAATCGATAAGCTACGGCCCCTACCACGTACTCAGTATGTTCTTCCTCGACTCTTCAGTAGTCAATTCAAGTACAACTACACTCCTACACTTGAATACGCACTTCTCACCAATATCACCGTGAACACTGCTTGACTACCCTGACCCTTACACCAGCTGTACCCACCTGATATACCCTGACTCAGTGCTACATAGGATCGTGACACACAGAGCTTTACCTTCATCCTAATACCTGCAATATCTTGTATATTAGCAACAGGTGGGAAAGGTACATTGCAGAGCAAGAACCTTATCTTAAAAAAATCCTCGAAGAGGTGCTGTTAAGAGATGCTGTATGTTACGATCCTAACACTGGGATCACACAGGGGTTCGTCGGGTCAGGGTCGTGGATGCCTAGGGCAAAGTAAGCGAGGCAGTTGGACAGCAAACGTCGTCGTTGTAGTAGTGCGTATACAAGTGTAGGGTGTAGGTATTACTTGGATTGACTACTGAAGAGTATGAAGGGACAAACTAGATACCAGGTAGAGACTGTAGTTTATATAGACGTTTCCCTTTCATCTCTTCCAGGGCCGGTCGGGTTCTCCCTCGTGTGGCCGGTCAGTCGGACGGTCATCCGTCCGATTCGTCGGTCGCCAAGCCGTCTGTCAAGGTGACTAAGTAAGCTTCCATCATACCGCTGCTCACCGCCCTCCTCTTGCGATGAGGTCGTGGCCTGGGTCGTGACACTGTAGCCATTATCCTTCTCTCAAATAATAGCAAGAAAGTGTGAAATATTAAATTCGTGTAAATGAACTCGATACTATCTGCGGTATGTGTCTCAGCGATGACAGCAACTACACCGTACTGGGTGGGCGGGAGGATGGCGGGGTCGAGACCTGTGGCATCAGTGGGGAGAGAGGTGGGCGACGTATGCCTCTAGTAGCCAGCTTGAATGAGGGCTTGGATTAAACACGCCATTTGGCTATAGAAATTGAGCAATCTATACCGACCATCCTTCTTAAACCCAATCTCACCGCTCATGTTTCCTTTCCTCTTTCACTACCCGTACTCCACAGGTATATAGGGTAGTCTCAGGCATCAGAAACTCTATATTCTTACGGTGATTAGCTTCCTGTTGTAATGGAGTAATCCTATCGTAGCTTCATCGGGACTAGTAGTAGCGATAACTCACTCTGTCGTTGCCCATTATGCGAACTGACCTTGTCAGCACCTTTACCCGTCTCACGGGATCCCTGGGCACATTCGTCTTTGGGAATCATCGATGGAAGCTGTGGCATTGCCTCTATCGGATGGCCTAATGTAACAAAAATACTCGATAAATTACAAGCAACTCGACGCGGGCTACCGAGGTACGGTACAACCAAACCCTCGGGTTCTCACCCCCTGCCGTCGTCAGTTTCGTTCGTTTGGCTTTGGCCGGCCCCATGGCCGTCTTGGCGTGAGCGCTGCGCCGCATCCAATAACGTAATTTCCGCAACTACCCCCTATCAGCGGCTCATCTCAATGCCGATCCGGAACGAGATACGGCTAGGACGCGTATAGCCAAGATCAGATTCTGCCTCACTCAGCCATAAGCATTTACGGTTCGAATAAATGAGAATAGCGTATCAGCCCGAGATATTGACCTGTCGCCGCTAGACATCATTGCATTGCACTCCATCCTGGCAATCCTAGATTCCCAATCCTTCCGTTCAAAACGTATATATCAAGCACAGCGCAGTAGATTATTTTAAAGATTAGCATCCTTTTCCCCTCCAGAATACCATCGATTTTTACAATCATTCTTCCTGCGTCTAGTAAACAGCTATCGACCATCATGTCTCCTCTGCACTATCTCCATTTCGTTTCCCTCCTCCTCGCCCTAATATCCCCCACGAATCAGTCCAGACCGTCCACCCGCCCGCAATGCAAGGTCATTCCCGGCGATACCGGCTGGCCCTCCGATCGAGAATGGAATCATCTTCAGAATGGACTCGGAGGACGGCTCCTACAGCCAACTCCTCCCGGTGCTGTTTGTCATGTAGAACAGCCCGTTTATGACCCCGAGAAGTGCTCCAACATCACCGCCGAATGGGGCCAATATGAGACACATGTCTCCGACCCCGTCTCGGTGGTCTGGAACCAGTACACAAACGATACCTGCCTGCCTAATCCCTCGTTTCCTTGCAGCTCTCACGGTTACCCGTCCTTCGTCATTAATGCGACGATGCCTGAACACGTAAAGCTCGGTATTGATTTCGGTGCGTGACGAGATCCGTCGAGATTCTTAGGCATGATGCTAACTAATACATATATTAGCTCGCAAGCACAACATTCGGCTGATAGTCAAAAACACCGGACACGACTACCTGGGTCGCTCCATTGCTCCCAACGCGCTGTCGATATGGACGCACCATATGCAGTCGGTCAAGACGCATGCGGACGGCTTCAAGCCCAAAGGCTGCCGGGACACCATCCCCGGCACCGCAGTCACGGTGGGCGTCGGAGCACAGATGCACATGCTATTCACATACCTCAATACTCTCAATCAAACCGTGATTGGCGGATCTGGGAAGACTGTTGGTTTGGGAGGATATATAACCGGTGGCGGACACTCGCCGTTATCCCCGAGATACGGCTTAGCGGCCGACAATGTGCTGGAAATGGAAGTGGTAACTCCGGCCGGCGAAATCGTGACTGTGAATGAATGCCGTTATCCAGACCTCTTCTGGGCCCTGAGAGGCGCAAGTCCCATCCTGTTGGTTTCCCTGTTTTATTTTTCCTGTGTTGCTAACGGCTGAATAGGGCGGCGGCTCAACGTTTGGCGTCCTGACATCCGTCACAGTTCAAACCTATCCTAGCCCAAAGGTTCTCGGGATGGAGTTTGTGTTCATGATGGAGGCGGATCAGACCACGATTTTCGATGTTGGCGCCTATGTCCTGAGTCAGTTACCTGAACTAGGCGACAACGGATTGTCAGGTTATGTCTACGTCACGCCGAGGATGGAGAACCCAGTGCCTACTCCTGGC
The DNA here is from genome assembly GCA_002221725.1 of Scedosporium boydii. Lineage (NCBI taxonomy): Eukaryota > Fungi > Ascomycota > Sordariomycetes > Microascales > Microascaceae > Scedosporium > Scedosporium boydii. The sequence goes on along the minus strand of NJFT01000071.1, from coordinate 2,864 downwards.
GCACCGGAGGAGATTGCCGCAGTCTTTGGTGTCCTCATACTCCAAGACACGAGCGACGACGACGACATCTTGAAACTCTGGAGCCCCGTAAACAATACAGTCCATTCACGATGGCCGGGAATGGTTGAAAACATCCAGCGACTCACGGCTTTCGGCTCTTACAGTGATTGGCTTGAATTATATTACGACAACCGCGGCTCGGGTGTCAACTCATATGTTTCCTCTCGACTTCTGGATAATCTGGCCCTTACCAGCAACTTATCTGCCCTTGCAAACGCAATCAAGTCAACCACTGATGTGGCCGGTCGCTTCACTGGATTCCTCGTATCAGGACAGGGAGTTAGGGACGCTCCGATTCGAGGAGGAGGGAATGCCGTCTCTCCCGCATGGCGAGACGCTTATGTCCTCACGTGTACGCGCTTGAACCCTTGTCTTCTTGTCGTTGGTGCGCTAAGCTGACCCACCTCCCCTTAAGTTACTTCCTCAGAGTTTGCGCCGCTCAACAATACAGCAGAGGCACAGGCCCTTCAGAAACTCAAGGATGGTGCCATCGACCCGTTGCGAGAGATTGCGCCAAATACCGGAGCATACCTGAATGAGGTAAGATCCCTCTCATGCATTATTAGGGGATTGATCGAGATTCTCACGCGAGTAACAATATTTAAAGGCGTCTCCCTACGAGCCCGACTGGCAACAGGAATTCTGGGGCGTGAATTACAAGCGCCTCGTAGACATTAAGCGCCGTGTCGACCCTCAAGATGTGTTCTGGTGTTCTGTCTGTGTGGGTAATGAACGCTGGCGCGAAACAAGTGGCAGACTTTGTCGCGTCTGAGATTGGGAGAAAGCTCGCGTCTTGAGGGTTTTGCATACCTATGCTATTTCTTTTCTTTTTGGTTACATCAAATAGTACCTGTGGCGGCTATCCCTACGGAGGATGCTGCTCAGAGTATAACTGGTGCAGGTCCACGAGCGAGTATTGCGGAACGGGATGTCAGTCGGCCTTTGGTACTTGCGCATAGTTGAGGGGAGAGGAGAGGATGATGGAATGGGAGCTTGGAAGTCAGTGGTGCGTTGTAAAGTCCATGTGATGTCATGCTAATACATCAAACAAGGATTTATCAATAATAGTCTATTTCATATGTACATGAATGTAAGCTAGCACAATCTACTATTGTCTTCGTCATCGGCCCGGGTATTGGAGAGGCATTAATACTTCGTACTATTTACGAACAATATGCCTTGGGTGCTTTCAGCTCGAAATAAAACTCCTTGGATCCCTTTGCAGGCTTCCATCGTCCAAAAAGCTGACCATTCTCCACAAGGATGTGCCGTAGAAATTGGCTCCGATCCTCAGCAGCAGGCCATCCATCCCGCTTCTCCACATACGGCTCCATGACCTTCAAAGTCTCTTGAACCCACTGCTCAGCCTTATCCCCATCAACCCTTCCTGCGTCGATTATCCTCTGCTTCAGATCCTCCAAATGCTTTTCTCGCTCACTCTCAAACGCAACACGCATCACCCCCAAAAGTATATGCGATCGTATTTCATAGTCCAAATTGCTCATATCGACACCCTCTGTTTCTTTCACTGCAACGGCAGCTAAGAACTCAATCTCCTCCTCACTTCCCACCTCTGGTTCCCACCCTCTTAGCCACGCCTTGGCACTCAACCCACCATCAGGCCACCCAGCCCACTGTACCTCGCTCCGACGCGTCCCGTCTAAATCCGGCTCGAGAGGTGCAATTCGCGCTTCAGTCGAGTCCCATAGTTTGGGTGAATAGTGAGCTTTCCATGCCCATGTATCATACAACCCTGTCCCGACATGAATACCAAACATGTTGGGGCCCCACCAGGACTTCTTAGGGCGGTAAGCTGGATCTACACCCATCTTCTTAAGCCAGAAGTGGGCTTGAGTCTCAGAGTAAGGTTGAACACTTGGATAGCCTTGCCGTAAGCGTAGGATGGTCTGCTGGAGGGTGGAGAGGGCCATTTCAATGATGGATGCTCTAGGGAGCGTTGGTTGCCTCACGTAAGTTAGCGAGACGTTTTGTGCCCAGCGGGGAAGTTTGTTGAAGTGACCGATGCCTTTTTGCCGTGGCTGCCTAAGTCCGTCACTTGCGTCTGGTAGGTCTTGCAAGTTAGGGAGGCGGTAGAAACGAGCTGACGCTGTGAGGAAAGGCTCTGAGTAGTACTCTCTCCACGCATCCTCGTGAAGTAACTGATAGTGCTGGGCGTAGAATGCGTCAAAGTTATCGAATGAAGGTTGTTCGCCGTCGAGATTATCGGAAGAGCGGTAGATGCCGGCTGCTATCTGGGCTGGGTAAAATATATCTAGAGTGCTTTGATTATCACGTCAGTCTTCCTTCACAAAAGTAGAATCCGCTTGGAAATCATACCGATTGAACTTCAAATTTCCCTGCCCAAATGACCACCCGCGGGCGTGGAGTTGATTCACGACGTCGAACACTCCCTCGTCTGCGCACAACATTTCATCCATATAGATGAACGCTATTCGCAACAGCTGATCATGGCAGTCAACTGGAATCTTCCCGCTTTCGACGTTCGAGCGAAATGCTTTAGCACTCATGATGGCGGCCGAATATCACTCTGTATGCCAGTGATTAAGATGTGGAAGAACCTGAGCGGTATTTTGTGCGGAAGAAATGGTTCCCTCTGTTTATTGCCATCAAATATTACCCCTCAATTTCCTGTTGCTGACGATTGCCCTGAATTCCTACCTAATATTTCAGGTGCCACAGGCGCCATCATACCACACCAAGCCTCCAAATTTCGTCCGCTAGGCAAATCCTGGTTTTGGCCCGTTCCTGTGGTAATGTGGGGGGGGGGGGGGGGGGGGGGGCCT
>NJFT01000070.1:0-178366 GCA_002221725.1 Scedosporium boydii | reverse complement strand
TGGGCGGTGGGGGAGGAGGCGGGACGTGCTGCTGATTTAGAGGGAATCCCATGAAGCCGCCGGGGGCTGCTTGGGCGCCGTAAGGAGGTGGTGGGGGTGGAGGTGGTTGTTGCGGTTGAGAGTACGCTGGGTTCGGTGCGGAACCTAGACCGGGCTTTGCGCGAGGTGGTGAGGGGCTACGTCGGTCTTTGTAGTCGGGTCGTCGGCGATCTGTCCGAGTTTGTGACGGTGAGGGGGTCCTAGATCTAGAACGGCGACGATAGCGATCGCGGCTCGTGCTACGACGGGGAGACCGGCTGCGACTACGACTGCGGGTGGGACTCCGGCTCTGACTATAGCTGCTGCGACTTCGACTTCGGCCCCTGTGCTGGCTGGTTCTCCTGTCGCCGCTTCGGCTCCTGCTGTACGATCGCGATAGCCTCCTGCGCTTGTGAGCAGGTGTCGACGAGGGAGACCGACTCCCGTATCTTTCTCGGGATCGAGAACTTGAGCGGCTGCTTGACCGCGAGGATCGACGTCCTCGGCGATCGCCGGCACCGTTCCCTCCCCGAGCCTTCCTCTGACGATCCTTCATCTTCTTGCAAAAGTCTCTCGACCATCCGTAATACGTCTCGCCTCCGACAACTTCCCCGTTCGCTTCGTCGAGAATAACGCGTTCGCCCATCTCGTTGAGGTCCGCGTGGGGATCGTCGTCCCATCCCTTGTCCTTCGAAAAGAGCCGATCGACTTTCGCGAGGAGGGTCTTGACGGCGTCTACGATGACTTTGTCGGCGGGCCCTGAGGCGAGCTGGAGGGGCCTGATCATGTCTGGTTTCATAGGTTTTGTAGAGTTTGGCGTCAGGTGTGGTAGCCAGTTCGCGGCGGGAAGGTCGAACCAAGCCATGGAGGGGTCGCCGTGCAAGGGAGGGAGCACGAATGGGACCTCCTTTGGCGTCTTGCCGGAGCCGCCAGTCCCGCCTACTTCGCCCTGGGTAGCGGCCTCGGCGGTCCGGAGCCTCTCTTTCTCAACAATGGCAGTTTGGACCGTATCCCTGAGACTCTGGATGGCCTCCGTTTCGAGTAGCCTCTTCTCCTCCCAGAACGATAAGAGATCCTGAATCTTCTCGATATGTTTCGGCGCGTTTGAGAACGAGGCGACACTGGTAAATAACGGTGCCAAGTAGTCCTTCACGCTCTTCGCGAACTCATCGTTTCCAGGGTCCCGAAACCTCGCATGGTATAAGACATCATGCAATAGGTATAAGACATGAAGCCTCTTCCTCTTCGCCGAAGGCCGAGGTCGATCGCCACCACCAGTACTATTATTCCGCTTGTCGTCGAACGAATTGGCCGCGGCAACGAGGTACTTGCCCAGCGCGGCAGAGCGGGCGGGCGAGCGTATTATATTTTGTAGGATCCAGCGTTTGCATTTCTGTAAAAAGAGCAACAAAATATAAAAAGATGAGAATCAAATATTTAGCCTCCGTTTGGTCCACACAAAAATGCTTTCAGTTCCCCTCTCCGCGACCACCCCTTCCGGGGAAGAAGCGGAGGCGGGAAGAAGGAAGGGCGGCCGGGCGCCCGTTGGAGAGAATAGATGGTGCCAAACCTGAACGTTTTGAGGGGAGCACTGCCGCACGACGTCTTGGAAGAGGGAGTTGAAAGTGTCAACGTCCTCGCGGGTGCAGCTGTTGGGAAGGACGGGGTCTTTGCGGAGGAGGGCGGCGGAGAAGGCGGCCTTGGCGATGGCCAGCTCGGGGGACGCCATTGTTTTAGGTTTTCGGGGGCGGAGGGGCAGGATTCGAAGGGGGGAAAGAGCCTATAAAGGAGGCGTCGGTTGTCAAGAGGTAGGCATTGGTGATGGCTGCAGTCTACGATGGAAGAAGAGCTGGCCAAAATGGAACATGGAAGCTCTGTGCACTGCGAAGAGAGCTCATGCAGCGAAGGAGACTAACTCTACTTCGTAGGAATGAATGTGCTGTGGTTTAAGGGCACTAGCCACTGTGGCTTGCAAACTGCTGACTCAGTGTACCTGTGTACGTTTCTATGCTTGGAAATGTCATTGGTCCAAGTCGTTTTGTTCAATCGGGGCACGGACCAGAAGCCTCGTAGGGTACAAATGATATCACAAGGCAGATATGGCATGCGGAATGAAACATCGATTGCTCTTTCTCTGAGGTTTCAACAGCCTGGCTGAACACTCGAGAATGTGACATGTCTCCCAATCTAACTGCTTGTACAATATCTTGCATATTGTGTGGCAACCTGATGGCGCTCTGCAGGACCTAGCCTTGCTCGCAGATGTGCACATGCGCTTACCTCGTTGGCGGGTGCTGATGCTGACTTCCTTCATGGGCTGCCTTCTACGTTGTCCAAGGTGACTTGAAGTCGAAGATCTCAAGCTTCAATGTTGCATCAAATCTTGGTGGTGGGTTCAAGCCGGACCTGACTAACAGAACGGTACCTCTGTGAGTACTTGGCACTTGGCAGTGTAGAAGAATGTAGGGTTGAGATCTCAGAAAAGACAGATTACGGCAACAGCAAGTCCAACCATAATATTATTTCCGTTTTTTACGGCATCATTACTATGTAGAGCGAGCAAACATACATGCACCCATACTCAATCTATCGACGCTCCCTTGAGACGTAAAATAAATCCATGTCCTGCCGCCTGGGCTTGAGATGTGTGTTTCCCCGCCTGCATCAATGTATTGTGTCAATGTGGGCTTGCAAACTAATATTTTGTGGGTTGTGCAGAAACATTGAAACTACCCCACCTCGTACTAAGTTGAGCTTTGTGCCTGGGCTGTGTTGACGTTGACTTTAAGTCTCCCTCCCTTTCATCAATACTGGTTTATACTTTGTAGATTTCTTTGAGACAGAAAAGGCAATCGCACCGAATGTGAGCGTTGTTGGTGTTTGTGCAGTAACCAAGCACAGTTAGAGATTGCAAATCCTCAGACAGAGCTTTAGCGACAGGCAATCGAAATAGCCAACGTCCTCCTGCACCTAAGGCAAACTGAGCTTTCGGAACGGGAGGAAACTAAATACAGACGGACGCTTGGTCTTTGTCTGCTTACGTCCGCTCGTTGGTTCCTGGCTCAATTGTTGCTGCAAGGGAGCCCAGTCCTTGACGTACTTGATATCGTCTAATTCCCAACTTGCCCCTCCTTCTTTCATAGAGGTTTCTGTTTCTCTCTGTTCTTCTGCTCTCATCTTCTCCTCCTTTTCGCTCTTCCCTCTCCAATCCTTCGAGACTTTAAACGCGGGGCAACTGTGTACAGGGACGAAACGGCAGGACTGGACGGGGCGCTGACTAGTGCCGACTCCATTCCTCACCTCCTCAGGCACAAAGTAGCTTGGCTTACCGGACTAGAGATTACGCACATCTCCTCTATCATTGCCCAAGTGTTATCCGCAACGAAAGAACGAGCATAATGCCTGCAGAAAAGGCAGCCAGCAATGATGATGCTGCCGCGCAGCTACCCGAGGCCATCGGCCACTTTAAGCAGAAGCTAAGCTTCAAGACTGACTATGCACCGAGTCGCATTACTCAGTACGTCTCCGAAAGGAGCGGCATGCAAGTCTTCGTGGCCGACCGGAAGGGTCCCAAGGTCGTTGGCAACTTTGCTCTTGCCACCGAAATCTTCGATGACTCCGGTGCCCCTCACACTCTCGAGCATCTCGTCTTCATGGGCTCCAAGAACTACCATTGGAAAGGCCTCCTCGATAAGCTAGCGTCGCGCGCTTACAGTTCGACCAATGCCTGGACGGCTACCGACCACACAGCTTATCTTCTGGACTCGACGGGCTGGGATGGTTTTGCTCAGATTCTGCCCCTGTACCTGGAGCACGTTCTCGTTCCTCTCTTGACCGACGAGGCTTGCACCACTGAAGTATGGCATGTTGATGGCGAGGGTAACGATGCCGGTGTTGTGTACTCAGAGATGCAGGCGGTGCAGTATCGAAGTTCGGAGCTCCTGGACATTGCCGCCCGCCGCCTTTTATATCCCGAGAGCGTGGGCTACCGCTACGAGACTGGAGGTATGATGGAAGCTTTGAGAGTTCTTACGCCGGACAGAATCCGAGAGTTCCACCGCGAGATGTACCAACCGCGGAATCTCTGCGTCATCGTTGTTGGTGATGTTGATCATTTGAATTTGCTCGAGATTCTAGAGCAGTTCGAGGAGAGCATTAAGGACCACATCCCTCGCCTGGACAGTCCCTTCAAGAGGTAAGCTTTGATGCTAATTGAGATCATGTTTTATATTATTTTGAACACTCTACTAGGATGCCGGACAGTCTAACATTATTCCCAGGCCCTGGATTGAGTCCACTCAACCTCCACAGCTTACCGAAACCAAGATCGAAACGGTGGAATTCCCCGAGGAGGATCTCTCTATGGGTGAGCTTACCATGGCCTATTTCGGTCCCAAGTACATCGACCTTGTGGAATCTACTGCCCTCCAGGTCGTTCTAACCTACCTTTGCGGCTCTTCGGCGTCCATTCTTGAGAACACCATTGTCGAAAAGGAGAAGCTTGCAAGCGTGATCCAATATTACACGGATAACCGCCCAGACATCGTCATTTGGATTCAAGCCTCGGGTGTCGAGACCGAAAATCTCGAAAAGGTCGAGAAGAGGATCGTTGATCTATTAGAGGAGGTCGTTTCCAAGCCACTCGATATGGACTACATGAAGGCATGCTTTGACAGGGAGATTCGCCAAATCAAATTCCACGCCGAGGAATCCTACAATTTCTTCTCTAGCAGCATTCTAGACGATTACCTCTTTGGAAAGAGGGACGGTTCTACTATCAAGACTATGGAGACCCTAAACGAGTACAAGGTACTGCGAGAGTGGACTGAGGAGCAGTGGAGGGGCTTCATCAAGAAGTGGCTCGTCGACGCTCACCACGTCTCGGTCTTGGGCAAGCCCTCTGATAAGCTGGCTTTGAGACTCAAGGAGGAGGAGGCGGCCAGGCTTGCAAAGCGGAAAGAAGAGCTTGGCGAAGAAGGCCTTGCAAACCTTGCGAAGCGACTCGAGGACGCGAAGACCAAGAATGATGTGCGCATCCCCCCGGAGGTTATCGCGAAATGGGAGGTTCCAAGCACCGAGTCTATTCACTTTATCAAGTCGACTACGGCTCGCGCAGGAAAGGCCCGAGAAGTCGAAACCTTTGACAACAAAGCGCAGGCCATTATTGATCAGAGCGATCAGGCGAAGTTCCCTCTGTTCCTGCAGTTCGAGCATGTGCCTAGCAACTTTGTTCACATCACCATCTACAGTGGCACAAAACGCATCCCGATCGAGCTCAAGCCTCTATTCCCCATCTTCAACGAAGCATTCTTCAATACTCATGCCACACACAAGGGCAAAGAAATGACTTTTGAAGAAGTGGTTGTTGAACTCGAGAAGGAGACCATCAGCTATCACATTGGTTCTTCGCGGCAACTTGGCGACCCCGACGGGTCTGGCATGATCTTTGCCATCGAACCGGAAAAGTACGAGACCGTCATCGAGTGGATAAAGACGCTCATGTTCCATGCCACCATCGACGAGCAGAGGCTGAAAGCCATCATCAGCAAACTCCTCGCTGATGTTCCCGAATCCAAGCGTGAGGGCCAACTCATGGCTAACGAGGTTGTCCTGGCGCACCATTTCGAGGCCGACACGATGACATTGGCCAAAAGAACCTTGGTTAGAGCCGTTTTCCTCAAGCGCCTTAAGAAGCTTCTTGAGGCGGACCCACAGAAGGTGGTGGACTGGGTCAATACGGTCTACCGTAGCGTGTTTGTGCCTGGTAATATCCGTATCCTTGTGACAGGTGACGTTGCGAAGATTCCTAACCCTGTTGCGGCGTGGGATGTCATTGGCAAAGAGCTTGCCGCCGACGGCAGTGAAAGCAGCCGAATGGAGCCCATTCCCCTCATGGACACGCGTCTGTCGGATGAGGGCAAGAACCCGGGAAACGTCGGCGCCATCATCATTCCGATGGCGACACTGGACACTTCCTTCAGCGTATCTACAGCTAAGGGCCTATCCTCCCTCCACGACCCCCGACTTCCCGCTCTCATGGTTGCCATCGCCTACCTCGAGACGGTCGAGGGTCCTCTATGGAAGGCTGTCCGCGGTCACGGATTCGCATACGGCTCCTATTTCGGCCGAGATATCGAGACCGGCTTGATCCACTACAAGGTGTACCGGTCCCCCAGCGCGATGAAGGCCATCGCGGCGTCGCAGGAGGCGATCCGCGAGATCGCCGAGGGCGACGTGCCGATCGACCACCACTTCATGGAGGCGGCGGTGTCGCAGATCGTCATGATGTTTGCCGCCGAGCAGAGCACGATGGCGGCAGCGGCGCTGCAGAGTTTCCTGCTCGGCGTCGTGAGGGAACTGCCGCTCGATTGGACGGAGAAGGTGCTCGCGCAGGTGAGGGCCGTTACGCCGGAGGAGATGAAGGCGTCGATGAGGGAGGTTATATTGCCTATTTTTGAGCCGGGGAAGAGCAATGTTGTGATTACTTGTGCTCATCTTTTGAAGGATGTGAGTTTTTTTCCCCTTTCCCTCTCTTTAGTTTTTCCCCTTTTTTTCTTTTCTATGACGAAATGATGTTAATGATTATTTGTTTTCCAGGATATTGAGAAGGCGTTGGTTGAGGTTGGCTACAAGACGGAGGTCAAGACTTTATCGCATTTCTACGAGGCGTATGGACTAGAGGGGGGCGATGCGGAAGAGACGGAGGACGAGGATGAGGATGAGGAGGATGAGGGTTCTGAATATGGCTCAGACGACGAATCGGTGGAGGATTAGTGAGAAGTGGAAGTGGGAGTGGAAGTAGAAGTGGATGCAGACGAGGATAGTTCTCGGGGATACCTAGGATCTCGAAAAGGGGGAATAGGTTCACAGTAGATGAAGGGAACGATCCCCGTGACCTCCGTATCTTGTCCGAAGGGCGGTTTCTTTGAGCTGCTCTGAGTCGACGGCATTACTCGGCGCTCTCTTATCGTGACCGATGTGGTAAAACAGCATCTTATTTGTTTGTCTACGGGATCCTATCACTCGTCACGAAGCTCGGAATCTGGATGAAGATGCCATCCCCTTATGGAGGCCACCTCGCTCCGAACATCCTCGTCCTAGGACTTGGCAGTGTTCAAGTCATGTGAACAAGGATACAGTGTGACGCCACTCAACGAGATGAAAATCGCATCCGCCAGCCAGGCTGGGAGCCCACGGGTGCGATTGGCGAAAGGGATGCAACTCGTACAGCCTGGCTAGCCAAGCTTGCAGAAAGCGGGGTCGAACTCCTTCATGGAGCCTGGTGTGAAGTGAGGACTCAGCTCCTCATCGCGGACAATCACCGCAGCTCACCAAACCTATCTCGCTGTTCTCTTATCTGCATCATGGACTGGACCGCAAAATCATGAAGCGGCTAAAGAAGAGCTTGAAAACAATCCAGAAGGGGCGGTCTAGCCGCGCTTATGCGAGCTCGACGGAGGGACCTGCCTCAAGCCTTACGTCATCTGTCTCCGTCCCCGTCTCCGCCTCCGCCCAAGCTGCTGAGGAGCCTCCGGAGATTCACACCCGGCTCACTCTGCCGGCAGACCAGGAACAGAACCACGAATCTGTCCGACTACCTTTTCCAACTCCTATTCTATGTTATTAGTACCTTCGAGACCTCCGTTCTGTTTAACTAATCAGTCACCGCACAGGACCAGAATAATCCCACTCCCGAAACCGACAACTCTCACAATTTCGCCAGCCAGCTCTGGGCCCAGGCATACGACGAGGTGAAAGGCGAGAACGAGAAGTTGGTGGATGAATACGAAGCTATTATCTTGCACACCGCGTCCCAATATGGCTCTACTTCACAATCAGAAGGTGTTAGAGACGACCAGATGGACGCTTCCCGGAAACGGGCGCAAATGGTCCGAGTCGTTGAGGTTGGCTTAAAGAAGACCGGGACGGAGGCTGCCGTGAAGAAGCCTTCAGTGAAGGAATTTGTAGGAAAGGCGCTCAAGAACGCCCCGGAAGCAGCGGCAGTCTGGGGCGGTGTGTGCTTGCTGCTGCAGGTAAGCCTTCGTCTTCCGTATGTCGACACGGCGCGGGGCGCTCTACTGACTTTTACAGGTCCTTGAAAACCCAATAAACGAGGCAATTGCCAATCGAAGCGGAATATCCTACGTTCTTTCAAGGATGGACTGGTACTGGGAATTGTCAAATCTTCTCGAGACGCCCCACGGGACGCACATCCCGCTACAGGGCGAACTGAAGAAGCACATCATCTCCCTCTACAAAGCATTCCTGACGTACCAAATGAAGAGCGTCTGCTATTACTACCGAGAACGAGTTATCGGATTTCTTCGCAATTTAATTAAGCTTGACGACTGGGAAGGCACCGTGAAATCCATCAAGGAAGCTGAGCAAGTCGTCCAGCAGGACATCGACAAATATAGCAGCGAGGATATCAAGCAATCGCTCAGGGACATCGCGAAGCATGCAAACGCCCAATATGAATCCTTTGAAAGGCTTTGCGCAGACCTCCAGGATCAGATAACAAAGCAGGAGGCCTGGCGACAAGACGACAAGATTGTGAAATGCCTTTCCGACCTGCGGCTAACTGATCCTCGCCATGACAAAGAGCGCATTGAGGATACGAAAGGGGGTCTATTCAAAGGCGCCTCCAACTGGATTCTTGGCCACAAAGATTTCCGAAAATGGATCGAAGATGATAACATTAACCTATTATGGATCAAAGGCGACCCAGGAAAGGGCAAGACAATGCTTCTAATCACTATTGTCGACGAGCTAGAGCGGAAGGTAGCACGGCTGGGGAAAGATGCTTTGTCAAAGGCCAGCGGTATCACCACCCTCGCCTATTTCTTCTGCCAGGGCACAGACGAGAAGCTTAACAATGCTACTGCTGTTGTGAGGGGCTTGGTATATATGCTCGCATGTCGGTGTCCGAACCTCATCACGCACCTTCAGAGAGATTATGATCGTGCGGGACGCGGGCTTTTAGAGGATGGCAATGCATTCTACGCATTGTCAAGTATCCTAGAACGAATGCTCGGCGATACTAGCCTTGGCAAAGTTCTAATTGTAGTCGACGCCCTTGACGAGTGCATCGTGGATCAAGACCGCCTCCTAAAGCTCATCCTCCGCACGACCAGGTCTCGAGCTAGATGGGTTGTCTCCAGCCGAAATAAGGGCGAGATTGATTATGGTCTCCAGGGCGCTTCGGGAACTAAATTATCCTTGGAAATCACTGGGAACGCAGAGCAGGTGGCTGACGCAGTCAACAAGTTCATCGATCACAAAATCTCAGAGCTGCGGGTGCTGCGAGATGACGAGAAGGAAAGAAACATAGTGCGGGATATCATGCGCAGGAAGGCAGACGGCACATTCCTCTGGGTTGCCCTTGTTGCTGAAGAGCTTAGCAAAGCACAACCTTGGCGTGTACAACAAGTTGCTGAGGGCATCCCTAGCGGCTTAAACGGCCTATATGATCGCATGATTTCCCAGATCGAGCCGTCAGCGGGGAGCGAATGGGATCTTTGTCAACCTGTGCTAGCAACAGTGGTGCTGGCCCGTCGACCTCTCACTCTTGCTGAGCTAGGCATCTTATCGGGACTACCTCCGGAAATCTCGGATAATCCGGCGTACGTTCGACTCATCGTCGCCTCCTGTGGCTCCTTCCTCACAGTCAAGGACCAATCCGTATATGTCATTCACCAGTCAGTCAAAGACTATTTATCCTCGAAAGCTAGCGTTTATCCTGAAGGTCAAGAGGCAATGCACCATGCTCTATATTTCCGTTCAATCCAGGCCCTATCAAGCTGTCCGCTGCAACGGAACATCTACGCCATCCCACAACTCGGTCAATTCACTGATGATGTCAAAATACCAACGCCGGACCCATTAGCCGCCTTGCGCTACTGTTGCGTTCACTGGATCAATCATCTTTGTGAAGCATTCTCAGAAGGCAGTGGTAGCAAGCACAGGCATCATCTCGGTGACGATGGCCCAGTTTTCCGCTTCCTTGAGAGCCACTTCCTCCACTGGCTAGAGGCGTCAAGCCTCATACGAGCTATGCCCGAAGCTATCCTCTCAGTGAAGAGTTTTAGGAACTTACTCAGGGTTAGTCAAGTCCCGATATAATTACATTGAAATAAAACTAATTAGTACAGGAACAATCACCCCAATCCAAGCTATCTCACTTTATCCACGATGCATATCGATTCATTCGACGTAATCAGTGGATAATTGAGAACGCCCCTCTTCAGACATATACGTCGGCCTTACTCTTCAGCCCAACCCAGAGTTTAGTCCGGAGCATGTTCAAGAATGAGGAACCATCATGGGTTACTACTAAACCAACTCTCGAGAGTGCATGGAGCCCGTGTTTACAAACCCTCGGGGGCCATAACCATTGGGTCATGTCAGTAGTGTTTTCGCACGATTCCAAACTCGTGGCTTCAGGATCCTATGATGGCGCTGTTAAGATTTGGGATGTGGAAACGGGAGGCCAGGTCCGCGTCCTCGGGGGCCACATCCTCGAGGGCCACATCAATTTGATCACATCGGTAGTTTTTTCGCACGATTCCAAGCTTGTGGCTTCAGCATCCCACCGTACCGTTAAGATTTGGGATGTGGAAACGGGAGGCCAGGTCCGCGTCCTCGGGGGCCACATCGATGCGGTCTCATCAGTAGCATTCTCACACGATTCCAAGCTCGTGGCTTCAGCATCCTGGGACCGTACTGTTAAGATCTGGGAAGTGACTACGGGCGGCGAGGTCTGCAGCCTCACGGGCCATAGCGATAAGGTCACATCAGTAGCATTCTCGCACGATTCCAAACTCGTGGCTTCAGGATCCTGTGACCAAACTGTCAAGATCTGGGATGTGGAAACCGCAGGTGGTGAGGGAACAAGGGGTGAGGCCCGCGTCCTCGAAAGCCACATCGATACGGTCACATCGGTAGCTTTCTCACACGATTCCAAGCTCGTGATTTCAATATCCCGCAATACTGCTGAGATCTGGGATGTGGAAACGGGCAATCTGGCTAACCTCACCACCCCTGAGGGCGACGACTTTTGGACCCGGTCAATAGCATTCTCACGGGATTTCAAGCTCGTGGCTTCAGCATCCCGGCGCACTATTAAGATCTGGGATTTGGACACGGGCAATGGAGTTAACCTTGCCACCCTTGAGGGCCATAGTAATCTGGTCACATCAGTAGCGTTCTCACACGATTCCAAGCTCGTGGCTTCAGCATCCTGGGACCGTACTGTTAAGATCTGGGATATGGAAGCGAGTGATAATGTTGTCGACCTTACCACCTTCGAGGGCCATGGCGATCGGGTCACGTCAGTAGCGTTTTCGCCTAATTCTAAGTTCCTAGCCTCAGCATCTGATGACGGTATTATTAAGATTCGGGATGTGGAAACTGCAGAAGATGAGGTCTACACCATCAAGGGCCACATCAATTTGGTCATGTCGGTAGCGTTCTCGCCTGATTCCAAGCTCATGGCTTCCGCATCTCACCATACTGTCAAGATTTGGGATATGGGAACTGCAGGTGGTGAGGTCCGCACCCTCAAGGCCTATTGGTATAACTATTCCATTACATCGGTAGTATTCTCGCACGATTCCAAGCTTGTGGCTTCAGGATACGAGGGCCGCAATGTTAAGATCCGGGATGTGGAAACGGGAGGTGAGGTCCGCACCCTCAAGGGCCATTCCTATGGTGTCACGTCGGTAGCGTTCTCGCACGATTCCAAGCTTGTAGCTACAGGATCTGATGACGGTACTGTTGAGATCTGGGATATGGAACCGGGAGTTGGGATCCGCACCCTCAAGGGCCATTCCTATGGTGTCACGTCGGTAGCGTTCTCGCACGATTCCAGATTGGTTGCTTCAGCATCTCGCGGTGCTATTAAGATCTGGGATGTGGAAACCACTGGTGATGAGGTCTACGCGTACACCCGCGAGACCACTAGTTGGGACCTCCCACTGAACATAATATCATTTAGCCCCAGTTCCTCGCATCTTATCACGAATATCGGTTATATAAGATTAGGCCATAGTTCATATCCCTTCACCTCAACCCCAGCCCTCGACGGTTCCTTTCAAACCCCCCAAGCCGAAACGCAGCCTTTAATGCTAGGAGCGCATTGTGACGGCTATAGCTTAACTCCCGAATCTCCAGTTGGACAATGGATCAGCTGGGATGGATCACCAGTACTTTGGCTGCCCCCAGATTACCAGCCATTGTGCTCGGCTGTGTCACGGATGAGGGTGGTGGTCGGCTGCGGTTCCGGGAGGGTCGTTATATTGAGGTTTTCCGGAGCACCTAGGCTTACATGAAATTTATTCTCATTTATTCTTCTTCGAATTTTGAGCTGTGGAGATGTAATGACGATGAAGGTGGATACTTTTCGGGACGAAAAGGCAAGGACGTGTAAGTAAACGAAAGCCACGACTGGTCACGGCGAGTTATCATAGATGCCGAGCACTTACCCGTAGTCATAGTAACTTTTGAATTAAGTCTTTTGCCGGACTTACTAGGATATCAAGAGTGGCACTCCATGGATTGACGGTGCATGCTTCCTGAAATAGCCTACGAAGTAGGTGCTGCAACTTTCAATCCTTACGCCTCAAGTAATAGCGCATAGTCCCCTGCAGCGTTGTGCGGCATGCTCCAGGCCTTCTGGATGACTGTCGTCAAAGTCGCCGTTCCTCATAGTAGGTTGAGACAACCAAGACGTGCGCTCTTTAGCGATAAGCCGCTTATCACCGATGCCATGGGGAGGATGTTGCGTGCTGTCTTCCCAGGGGTTCTCTCTCAGATTCGTGAGCATTCAAGTGGTCCAGGGAAGTCTTTCTTTTACCGCTTTGAGGACGAAGACTCGAAATTGTATTGGAAGGCATCGAGCTGTTGTCCAGAGGGGACGATAGGCCAGTGAGGTTCCAGCATGGAAACAAGATGGAGGCATTGCCGCCCATCTAATGAGGAATGGAACATCCATTTGTTGTCGGGTTCGACGGGGCCAGAAAATAGCTTTAAAGGAATACACAGGTAAAGGAGAAGTCACTGCCCGCGCCGGAATGGATGTCCATGCTTGAAAATTGATGCTTGATAGTGTGCTAGTACCTCAAATAGAAGATGTCTTCAGAAGCTCGATACTCTTCAAATCCCCAACCCATCTAAACATCGACTGGTCTCCCCGCTCCCTTTGCCAAGGTGAACCAGCCTTTGGAGGCTTCGTAGGCGGAAGCCTCGTTCGGCTCGAGTTCGCAAAACACTGATCCATGCTCGTAGCCCGCCATAGCCTGCCTAAGATTGGATTCTTCGAAGCCGCATTGGGGATCAGGATTCGGTTATATCCTATTGTACATCTTCATTTCAAAATCCTCCAGCGCAAAGAGCTTCTTCACTACAGTCACCGACATAAGAACGGCGGGATCTATTAAAGTCCTATCGAAGAAGAGACATTGCTTGAAACTCTCCTCTTCATCGAGCTTGAGGGGATATCGAGTAGGCACTGGTCCCTCGTACAAGTATCTCGCTGGAATTGATGCCTTCTGGTCGTGTCTTATCCTCTTGTTACGAGGATGACAGTTCTCACGATATATACTAGGTGCCTCAGTCAAAGCGCTATTTAATGCAGCTAGAGGGGGAGGTATGAACAAAAAAGGGAGTCTACGGCTCGTGCTATAATGGGCTCGTGCATGCTGCGGCGTGAGACGAGCAGCGAGATCTAATGTATGGCAACGCGCAGAGATCCCCACCGTTCCTCTTGGACTTTTAGAGCTCAAGCTCAACGTGCAGTGCTGTTCAAGAAAAGAGGGGAGGGGGGAGAGAGGGCACCCCATGTCGTTGGATTCTTCATGTTGATTGTTCGGTCGGGACTAGAGTTATTATGTCCTTGTCGATGCGAGCACAACGACGGTAAGGGCAGCTCCATACCGCAACCTCTGGGACTGCCATATATGTACTCGACGAATCATTGGAGTTGGGAGTACTTTAGTACAATCCATGAAGCAGAGCAGAGCATATCACCTGCCCTCAGCGCCGAGGTTGAGCGAGTAACCAAGCGGGCAAAGGGGCAAGGGGCATGGAGGATTTCTCGATAGTAGCAGGGCGTGAACGGAAACGGAGACTGTTACAAACGAAGTACGAAGCAGGGAGAAATATGAAAAGTGACGGGAGAGACACGCTACTGCGCAATGGATATTGCGGTCTGGTGAGTCGTCAGTCCGATATTAGCTGTTGGCTGAGAGGGAGAGGAGGAGAGGAGGAGAGGGGAGGGGAGAGAGCAGCTCTCCTGCCGCTTCCCCGTCCGAATCGGCGCTCGCTACATTGCAACTGCAACTGCAACTGCACTAGACCGCTTCACGATCTAGATCCGGGACATGGCGTGGACATGGAATAGACGGGCACCGAGGACACAGTTACTTGGGAAGCTCGACGTGAGAGCTCGGCTCTAAATGTCCTTGGTACGGGGAGAGATGATGGCATCTTGTATCGTGTGGTGTGCCATCTGTTGCCAACTAGCGAGCCCTAATACCTAATAATTGGTGGAGGTCGAGGGGGTCGGGATTTGAGAGGGGATGTCATGTCTCCTGTCCACGGGGCGGGGAGGGAAAAAGCCTGCTTCTCATGGTCAAAATTATGAGGATATTGAACTAGGTTCGGAAGCCAGGAACGATCAATGGGGTGATTTCAGATGGGGGAAATCAGCTCAAACTACGGAGCGTGTTTGTTGGGTCCTTGGATGATCTCGGAAAGGAATTATAGGATTAGTTCGTTGTGCCTGGGATGATGATGACTACGAAATAAACTACTTCGCAAAAGTCGGTGGCGTGGCATAGGCTCAATGTTAACAGGACCCGTCTGGCTCAAGCTTTTTTTTCGAGCTTCCGCTGAGGTCTCGGTCCATTGCATTTGTCTGGAGCCCCGCCATCGCATCGACCTTTCAGAGCTCCATTTGAAGTCGCTGCCATTGACCATTCAATTGTTCCCCTCCATTTTGATCTCACCCCGCCACGACCAGCCCACTCGGGTGCCCTCTTTCCACACACTAGCTCAGAAACATCAACGAAATAATTGGCTCTGATTCAGACTCGGGGACTTTAGGGACCCTCGAATTTGCATTTTCCATTTCGCCCTTGCCGAGCACGGCACACTGGTGAGGCACTGTCAAATGGGCGGTGACATGGCGTTGGGTTGATCAATAGCGGAGCTTCAGAAGTTCAGATGCTGAATTGTGAAGTACTTTCGTCGCATTTAAACTTAATCCTGCCTTTATCGAAGCCTCGCTACTTTTCTTCATTGGATTACCAAGTGTAAGTGATCAAGTGTTTGTTGTTCTCTTCACTCCCAAGACCAGTGATGCCAGATGCCCGTGATACCTGTGATACCTGGATGAAATGTTACTTCGTATACTTCGCAGTTGTATGGCATCAGTTGAATCAATCATCTCTGCCCGCTCCTTCTTGACCCTGACGGTGACCCGGTACTTTGTCCGTTTCCATCAATTGATGCAGCAAGTTCCCAATCATTGTCATTCTGTTCCTGCCCCTTGCGAAATTGTCCAATCCGCTTGCTGCAACACACGTTCGAACTCGTCATTGAGGTACAAGTACAAACACTTTGTCCATTGACTCGACGACCCTGGCCCCACTTGCACCTCAACTACTGCATTTGTCAGTGAGCACTGCCGGGCTTGACGAAGCATGACAAGTACCTTGTATTGCACATATGTACATGTACTGTCCCCATGCACACCACTGCAATGGCGTTCTGTTCCTTCCAGATCTTTTGCAGCACAGTGGAGCACAGAATTTCCAAAATAGAAAGTGCAGAGCAAGAAAAAAAAAATTGTGAGGGAGGGGCAAAAAACAATAAAAGGCAGCACGACCCACTACAACGACCTCGCCCATCCACCTCCCACCTCCGCTTACCGCACTTCACCTCTTCGTATTTCCAATTGTCCAAAACCACACACATTCTTCTCTCTCTAGAAGACGTTACTGTCTCGCTCCGATCGTATCATCTCTCTTGAGATATTTAGAAACAACGCCGACTCTCGATTTTCCCCCTTTTGACTTGCGGCTTCTCGCATCTTGAATGTCTGCCGACTTTCAACGTCTACAACAATAAAATCGACTCGACTCCGCCTTTGGTCGTTCTCAAAGGCGCCGCATCCACCACGGCTCTCGAGGCCGTAGACTTCGTCAGTGACCAAGATTTCAGCGTTCGCAAAACCTTCCATATCATCAACTTTCTTCCTCCCCCCGCCGATTCTGAAGTCGCCCCATAAGCGTCTCGACATTCCGCTCTTCGAGTCTTCCCCCTTGCAACACCAGTCCCCCTTGTTTCCCAACAACCACCAGCTGCCGCATAGGACGACTCCTGAGGTTCTTCCTCTCACCGAGGAAGAGTCGAGGAGGCCGCGCAAGTTTGCCGAGGGTTCATCTGTTTCCTACCGCTTCCGACCCCCATAACACCTTCCCTCGTTTTGAAGGTTTAATTTTCTATTCCCACTCAACACACCCGGAGACCAAGAAGAAACTCCTCTA
Organism: Scedosporium boydii; assembly: GCA_002221725.1. NCBI lineage: Eukaryota > Fungi > Ascomycota > Sordariomycetes > Microascales > Microascaceae > Scedosporium > Scedosporium boydii. The sequence continues at coordinate 161,801 of NJFT01000070.1, read as the reverse complement.
GAGTAAATCTTGATATCTCTCGAGTGCACTTTCCCAACGACCGCTTGATATCTGTCAATTCTGTCAAGCACAAAACCGGACAAATCCCCCACACCCCAGAACAGAGATAGCATTCCCATCTCTTTTTTTTTCCCACGCGTCAACAACTGCACCGCCAGAAAGCTTAGAGCTTCAAGTCTCTTCTCGACAAGCCAAGAACAGAGAAACCCCAACACTTGCAGCTATTTCGCCGTCGCATCGACGCTATCAATCCTGGGATATGGTTATGGCAACTGCCGTCATCGAGCACTACGCACCAATCAACCATCATGTTCCTATGAAAAATTACGATCTCTCCGATGGTGACCATCATCATCATGGAGTAATGCTACCCAAGCAAATCATTGCCGAGGCCATGCGCCAGCGGATCGATGATATTGACCTTGAGCGCTGCGAGCCCGGCGATGAGGACACCTTCTTCGTCGCTGATCTGGGCGACGTCTACCGCCAGTACCAGCGCTGGAAGTTGAATCTCCCCCGCATTCGGCCCTTCTACGGTGAGTTTTCTTCTCTTTTCCAAAACTGGGAATTGCCATGCATGTGTGCATGCTCTATCTAACTCGTCTCTCCCCTCTTTTAGCCGTCAAATGCAACCCGGATCCCCAAGTCCTCAAGCTCCTCTCCAGTCTCGGCACCGGATTCGACTGCGCTTCCAAGGCCGAAATCGACCAGGTTCTCTCTCTCGGCTTGAACCCTGACCGCGTCATCTACGCCCAGCCATGCAAGACCGGCTCCTACCTCCGCCACGTCAGAGCCGTCGGCGTCAAGCAGATGACCTTTGACAATGGCGACGAGCTGCGCAAGATTGCCAAGTTTTATCCCAACGCCGAGCTCTACCTGCGCATCATGACCGATGATACGTCGAGCCAGTGCCGTCTGAGCATGAAATTCGGTGCCGCCCTGGACACCACCGACAGCCTCCTCGCCTTGGCTCGTGAGCTCGGCCTCAACGTTGTCGGCGTGAGCTTCCACATCGGCTCCGGCGCCTCGGATCCCATGGCCTTCCTCAAGGCTGTCCGGGATTCCCACATTGTCTTCGAGCAAGCCCGCGAGCACGGCTACGACCTGCGCACTCTCGACGTTGGCGGTGGCTTCTGCGGCGAGACTTTCGAGGAGATGGCCGCTGTCCTCACGGCCGCCCTCGACCAGTACTTCCCGCCCTCGCGTGATGTTAACATCATCGCCGAACCGGGCCGCTTCTTCGTCTCGTCGGCCTTCACCATCGCCTGCCACGTCATTGCGCGCCGCACCATCGAGGATGCCAGCATGGCCGAGACGGGCTACATGGTCTACGTCAACGATGGCGTCTACGGCAACTTCTCCTGCATCATGTTCGACCACTACAACCCCGTTGCCAAGATCCTACGCGCTGGCGACCGCCTCTGCTATGACAAGCCCGAGGCCTCCGCCTCCGTCACCGGCGAGGGCATCCAGTACTCCATCTGGGGCCCAACCTGCGATGGCATCGACCGCATCACCGAGAGCATCCGTTTCGATCAGATCCTCGATGTCGGCGATTGGATCTACTTTGAAAATATGGGCGCTTACACCAAGTGCTCTGCTACGAGGTTCAATGGCTTTTCCGACAATCATGATGTTGTCTATGTTTGCAGTGAGCCTGGCGCGAAGGCCCTCTTGACCATGTGAAGGTGGGGTGTCCCCAAGTTGGAACAAGTTAGGAGGCAGCATAGAGGAATAAAGGAGGGGGAAAAGGGGGGTCCAATGTTTTTTTCAACTTCTCTGTGTTGTTGTTTTTTTTTTTTTTTTTCCCTCTGTGTACTAGAGGTAAAGAGATGTGAAAACCCTTGAAAAGGAGTGTGGAATTGACCAATTCCTAGATAGCAATTGATGATTTTCACTTCCCCCCTTAAACCTTGAACTAATTATAACAAACAACGACCTTGGTTAATTTAGAGTTGAACCTAGCAGATCCGTTCATGTCGTGTAACCCCAGACAAGACGGGCAAAAAACCACTGTGCATGGATATTGAATGGGAGGAAAAGAAGTCAATCAAGACACCTGGTCCTTGCAACAACTCTAAACTTTGTCCCTTCCACCTTTGTACTCGAGTAAGCAAGTAAACAACAATATAATAGGGTTAGCTAGGCTGAAGTGAAGCATCAATCTACGGATTAAGCAACAGGGGCAAGAGGAGAGAGTTCGTATATTCTTGTTTTCTTTCTTCTTTATTATTGGTTCTTGAAACTTGGGGAGAGCTGAAGTCTGTACTTGAGCCATCATTGCCTCATCCTTGGTCCTGAAGAGCAAGACCCTGACCTTTTTGTCAATAATGATAGAGTTTCCGACTAGCTCAGAACTCTCAGGATAAGACAAGGGGAGACCTGAACTACATCAAGTGTCAAGGGGGCAGAGGCATACATTCCACATATGCATCATGTCTGTCCAATAAATGTTGACAGGCAGACAGATGGCAGTGCAAGCACAGAGTACAGAGCAAACCAAACAGAGGATGTGGTGCGCTTTGGGAAAAGTGAAAACATAGACAAGCCGAAGCAACATTGCAAAAAACAACCGAGCAAATCTCAGGTTTAATGGCCGTTGATAGCCGTCTGAGCGTGAGCCAACTGCTGATTCTTCTGCGCCTGCTGATGAGGAGGCCTCTCAGGTCCAAAAGGCCTGGGGGCGGCCTTGACAGCGGGGGTGTTTTGTTGTTGGCCCGTGGCGTTTGTGAGAGGCTTGTCCTCCTCGCTTTCGTCATCCTCATACTCTTCGCTCTCCTCCTCCTCATCTTCGTCTTCCTCATCCTCCTCGTCCTCGGGGTCGTCTTCATTCGAGTACTCGCTCTCGCCGTTACCGCCGGACGATGAATAGCTCTCCAGAGCCTCATGAGCGCCAGGGGGGATCTTACGACCCTGCTGCTGCATGTTGCGGATGATGCTCATGAGCTTATCGCACTTCTTCTCGGCGGCCTCTTGGCGCTTCTTGAGGTCTTCGCGCTCCTCGGCCATACGGAAGATGTTAGCATTCGTGGCATCGTGCTTGCGCTTAAACGTCTCGTTTTCTTTTTCGAGGCGCTTGGTCTTCTTAGACATGTCTTCCATCTCTTTGCGGAAGGAGAGGAAGAGGTCGTTGCTGTTATTAAGGGTATCCTCGACCTTTTAATACGGGTTAGTAGGAGCGAAAAGGGACGGGAAGGGAAGGAGGGATGGCGAAGGCGACGCTCATGACGGCGGGCATACCTGCTTGAACTTATCAACATAGACGTTAAGTTGGCTTCTCAAGTCGGCCTCAGTCTTCGCAAAGGTCTGTACTTGCGACTCTAGGTGTCGCGACTTGACGACTTCGGCCTCGGAGCGCTTCCTTTCCCTCTCATACCTGCTCATGTGGTATTGTACCTCGAGCTCTTTGCTGCGCATCCCGGCCTGGTAGTGGAGATCTCGAAGATCGTACTGCTCGATAAACGTCTTAAAGCGCACGCGGAACCTTCGTGGCGTTAGCTTGCAGCATTTTACGGTGTCCAAAGATGGGGGGTGGGGTGGCCGCTTACAACTCGTCCAGTTCGGTATCAACAGAGGCTCGTCCAGGGTTGTCCTTGACGTCTTGGTAGCCGTCGAGCTTCGCCAGGACGGTGGCAAGTTTATCGTCCCAAGCTGCGTCACTGTGCTTCAACGTATCGCTCAGGGTCTTGTTCTCGTTCTGTAAACTCGGCGTGTCAATACCTGCTACCTTGCTCACCATCCTAAGCAGCAACAGTCAGAAGTCCAAGTGGGCCATATCATACCTTGAGCTTGTTGTTATCCCTCTGCAGTTCACGGCAGAGCTTTTCCAGCTTCTCCTTCAAAGTGACAGTTTTGCTGAGCTCGGTACGGTTGGCGTCCTTCTCCTTCTGAAGGGTGTCACCGCGCTTCTTGTTCTTCTGGTTCTCGCGCTCCATCCGGCGCATATCAGCCAGCAACTCGCTCGACTTGCGCAGTAGAAAGTCGATCTTGTCGCTAGGGTCCTGGATCTTGGCCATCTGCTGCATCAGATCTCGATTGGCTCGCTTGACCTCTCTCTCTGTACGAACACCGCATATGTTAGAAAGACAAACTAATCCACCACGACGAAAAGCCAGCCGTGTTGGTGGGCGAGCGGGCGAGCGGGAGAATGTGAAGGGAACATGGCGAGGAATCGCATACCGATTTCGGCTTCCTGGTCTTTCTCTCCTGCGGCGTCTTGCTCCAGCTGGGAGATGCGGGCTTGGAGGAGTCGTGTCGTATCATTGTTATCGACCACCTTTCTCTGTTTACCCTTCTTCCCCGGAGCGGATTGCGGCACGACGTCGGATCCGTTCGCCATGGTGTGGTCAGAATGGCCGTTTACTTGGGTAGGCATCCCCGTAGGGTTAGGTGGTCGAGAGGATAGAGAAAAACTGGTGGAACTCGTGGCTGTCACGCGAGCTCAAGCGAGCACGGAAGGTTTCAACGACAGATGTATGAGTCCGTGCCTGCTACTTTGCTTCATAGAACAGTTGAAGTCGTGGTAGAAGACTAGAATGAGAAACAAAGAAAAAGATGGTGGAGGTTTAGCTTGTCAATTGCGACATGTGTCTTTGTGGGCGGATCGATGTGAATCATGGGGTCGTGGGTCAGGAACACTCGAGAGGCAGGAGCAATGGGCAATGGGCGGGGATTGTCGGCCTAGGAAAGAGCATGAAAAGTCAGCAAAAGAGAGGGAAGAAACAACAAACCAAGCAAGGTCCAAGGCAGCAAAGACAAAAGGCTGCACCTCGAGCTTGAGGCAGTCGCAACCGGCTTGTTGGCGCCAGGACAATCAAGGCGGAAACTACGGCATGGCTAGGAACTGCTTGAGCCACAAGACCCCAGACAGTATTTCGACTTACCAGACTTGATAAAGGCCCCAATCCCTACCGATGGCTCTCAAATTACGACCAGATATATGGGTTGTTCTCCCGGGTCCGCTGGGATCTAGTGGTCACGCCGTTGGGAGGGGCAGATATGTCGTCGGGGATCGGGGATCTGGGGCACCAAGGTGTTTTGGTCGTGGATTGGGAATTTTTCATTCGGTCATGTACAGGTGGGATCTAGAGGGAAAATGGGCTGAAGATGGTCTGCAACGGAGTTTGTCTTGTAAAGTCCACAGAGGGACAAGAGCACGAGGTACGATGTACGAAGTACCTAGAAACAGGTCGGGGTCTGGCTGGTGGTGTTGGTATTGATTGATGCGATGTACTTGGACTTTTCTGCCTGTCGTGTGTGGGCGTTCTTGCTGGAGTCTGGGTCCTGCACCTATCAATTGCAAGGAAGAAGTACTTCTTCGAACACTATAAATTCCCTTTCCAGCCAGTTTGAGGTCCACACGGGTCCACAGCGCCCGTGTTAGAGCGGCAGTCATTGGCCAAAGCAATTGGACCATGGCTTTCCGTGACATCGTCTTGCCAAGAGGTTGTGAGTTATTGCGCTGATGACTAAACCCTCAACCTGGGTCTTGCCCCAGGCGCCTCCCAAAAGCCGTAGTCTTGCCGCTCTGGGACCGACCAACCTTGCTCCCGCCGATTTTCTGAGAGAATTTTTCTTTTCAATTAAGCCACAGCAACACTCCACGACAAGGATGTATTAGCTTCCTAAATCCTTTTTAGTCAGCGAGGTGGGCCAGACTCCGACTCGGGTGCAATTGTACTTCGTACTTCTTTTCGCAATCTTCATCCTTATTATATACTTCGGACTTGTACACTTGTAACATCAGAACATCAGACGACGATAACTTCTCCTGGTCAAGGAATTCCATCCTTCTCCAATCCATCTCTGGAGTATCTTGGGCAACAATCTTTTAAGTGTGTCATGCTCTTTTAGGCCTTGGGCATACTACACACCACAACAAGATACCGGGTTCCGACCATGTTGCGAACTGCTGCTCGCCAGGCCGGCCATGTCGCCCAGACGGCTGCGCCGGCGGTTACCGATGCGGCGCTGTATCCCAAGATCGGCGAGAAGCTGCACGGCTTCACGCTCATGCGTTCCAAGCATGTCCCCGAGCTCGAGCTGACTGCCCTTCACCTCAAGCACGACAAGACTGGCGCCGACTATCTCCATATTGCGAGGGAGGATAACAACAATGTCTTTTCAGTCGGCTTCAAGACCAATCCTCCGGATGATACGGGCATCCCACATATTCTCGAGCACACGACGCTGTGCGGAAGTGAAAAGTAAATGACACCCTTTTGTCCTTTGACCGACTGCGGCCTGCGCGTGGTGTCTTGCTAACTAACACCACACCCAATTGGCAGGTACCCCATCCGAGACCCCTTCTTCAAGATGCTTCCGCGCACTTTGTCGAACTTCATGAACGCCTTCACAGCCTCCGACCATACGTACTACCCCTTTGCCACCACCAATGCGCAGGACTTCAAGAACCTCATGTCGGTCTACATGGATGCGACCCTGCATCCCCTTCTCAAACGAACCGACTTCCTCCAGGAGGGCTGGCGAATCGGCCCCGAGAACCCGCAGGCTGAAGCCGGTGAGGAGGGCAGCAGGCTGGTGTTCAAGGGTGTGGTTTACAACGAGATGAAGGGCCAGATGTCTGATGCCGGATATTTGTACTATATCCGATTCCAGGACCACATCTTCCCCGACATCAATAACTCGGGCGGAGATCCCCAGAAAATTACGGACCTTACCTATGAGCAGCTAAAGCAATTCCATTTCGAGAATTACCACCCAAGCAACGCCAAGTTCTTCACCTACGGCGACATGGCTCTCGCAGACCACCTGCAGGAGGTTAACGAGCGCCTGGCCGAGTTCCGAGAGACCCATCAGCTGGCTGATCATAGACGACCTATCGACCTGAGCTCCGGTCCTATGGAGGTGACGGTGACGGGCCCCATCGACCCATTGGTTGACCCCGACAGGCAGTACAAGGCTTCGGTGTCTTGGATTATGGGCGAGACTAAGAATACGCTTGAGTCATTCTCGCTATCACTCCTGTCCAACCTTTTGTTGGACGGATACGGCTCGCCGCTTTACAGGGGCCTCATCGAGTCTGGCCTTGGCACCGACTGGAGCCCCAATACCGGCTATGACAGCAGTCCGAGCCACGGTATCTTTTCCATTGGCCTGTCAGGACTCAAGGAGGCAGACGTCCCTAAGCTAAAGGAAGAGGTTCGACGAATCCTTGAAGAGGCCCGGGCAAAGGGCTTCGATCAAACCAAGATCGACGGTGCCATACACCAGATTGAGCTCGGCTTGAAGCACAAGACGGCAACCTTTGGTCTCTCGCTGCTTCACCGCTTGAAGTCTAAGTGGTTCAGTGGCGTCGATCCCTTCGACTCTTTGGCCTGGAACGAGACCATCTCCGCGTTCCAAGCTGAGCTTGCCAAGGGTGGTTACCTCGAGGGCCTCCTCGACAAATACCTGCTGAATGACAACACTCTCACCTTCGTCATGGCCCCTTCGCCAACATATGGAGAGGGAATTGCCCAGGAAGAGAAGCAGAGGCTTGCGTCAAAGATCGAGCAAGCAGCTTCGCAGCTAGGTGGAGAGGCTGAAGCTCGAAAGGTTTTCGAGGCCCAAGAACAAATGCTGCTCAAGGAGCAGGGCAAGACGAAGACGGAAGACCTGGAATGTCTTCCTAGCGTTCACGTTGCTGACATTCCCCGAGAAGCGAAGCGCTCCGTCTTGCGTCATGACAAGTTGGATGATGTTAGCGTTCAGTGGCGTGAGGCGCCGACAAATGGACTCACGTATTTCCGAGCCATCAACACAATTGAGGGCCTTCCTGATGAACTTCGAGAACTCATGCCGCTCTTTGCCGATAGCATCATGCGTCTTGGCACGAAGGACATGACAATGGAGCAGTTGGAGGATCTAATCAAGCTCAAGACTGGTGGCGTCTCTGTTGGCTACCGCGCGGCGTCATCTGCCACCAACTTCCGGGAGGCGACCGAAGGCATTGCCTTTAGCGGCATGGCATTGGACCGAAACGTGCCAGCCATGTTCGACATTATCAGAAAGCTCGTTGTCGAGACGGACTTTGATAGCGCAGAGGCACCCCTTCGCATTCGGCAACTCCTCCAGACATCTGCCGATGGCCTAGTCAACGATATCGCGTCTTCGGGACACCAGTTCGCCAGGGGCTATGCGGAATCTGGTCTAACGCGAACTGCCTGGCTCCAGCAGCAAGTCGGAGGGCTTTCTCAGGTTAAACTCATTACCTCGCTTGCCAGCCGGCCAGCGGCTGATAATCTCAGCGACGTGATTGAGAAGCTGAAGAGGATTCAGAACTTTATCCTTTCGGGCAACAACATGCGCACTGCCATCACTTGCGGATCTGAGAGCGTTCAGGACAACACGAAGGCTTTGGGGCAGTTCCTTTCGGCGAGGGCGAAGGCGCCTTTTGACTTCGGCTCGTCGACAGGCTCCTCTGCGGGTCTTCCCCAAGATAAGAAGGCCTTCTTCCCCCTGCCATATCACGTCTACTACGGCGGTCTTTCCGTGCCGACGACGTCGTATACTGCAGCGGAAGGTGCGCCGCTCCAGGTCCTAGCACAGCTCCTCACTCACAAGCATCTCCACCACGAGATCCGAGAAAAGGGAGGTGCCTACGGCGGCGGCGCCTACTGCTCGGCGCTTGATGGCCTCTTCGGCTTCTATTCGTACCGCGACCCGAACCCTCTCAACACGATTTCCATCATGCGGGACACCGGGCGCTGGGCAACAGAAAAGGCGTGGACCGACCGCGACCTCGAGGAAGCCAAGATCTCGGTGTTCCAGCGCATCGACGCGCCGCGGTCCGTCAACGAGGAGGGCATGAACTACTTCCTCTACGGTATCACGGACGAGATGAAGCAGGCGCGCCGAGAGCGACTCTTGGACGTCACGAAAGATCAGGTCCGCGAGGCTGCGCAGAAGTATCTCGTTGAAGGCCTCGAGCAGGATGCCGGAAGGTTGTGCTTCATCGGACAGAAGCAGCCTTGGGTTGACGATTCCTGGACTGTCCACGACATGAACTCGAACGGTTCTCAAAACTAAAACACGTTTTCGAGAAGTGATGAGGGATTTTTTGAACTAAAATTGTGTTTTGGTGTTTTTACATCTGTGATGTATCCCGTTCATCGACTGTATACTACTACTAACTGAATAGAATGCCCACTTGGTGTTAGACGATAGAAATATACCCTCTCCAATGACTGTTTGTTTCGCTTCTTTGCCGCCGAGATCTCACGTGCAAGGGAGGGTGCTCGGTGTACTCGGTTGCTCGCATCTGCGATGCAAGCACACAAACACACAAAGACCAAACAAAAAAAAAAAGTCCCCGGACCCGGGGTAGACAGCGTTTTCATTACAATACGTCTTGTGGCCGATATCATTTTCTTTCTCCCATGGCCTCGAGATCACTTCAAAACGCGAGAGCAAGCGTGGGGAATGTGCCCGGATGGGTTCGGCGGGCTTTCGCGGCCCGTTGAAACCACGGCGTGTTCCCTCTATTCTCACTTTCAGACCCGAGATACCAGAGGCGTGGATCATCGGACTAAGGCTGAGAAGACATGCCGTACGAAAAGAGGAAGAGATGTTGATCTGGCGTCGTCACCCGACGTGGACAGTTTCTGCTCTGTCCCATCACGTGGACCTTCCCACACTGAGGACAAGCTCCAGGCTCCCATCTAATCTATAAAAACGGAAATCTAGTATTCGTATTATTTTATTAGATTTTTTGAATTGAATTAAACGTGTGTATTTTCTGCTTTCCCCATGTCATGTCCTGGTCTCGTGTCTCTCTCCGCGCAGGGAGTAATTGGGTTTTAGGGGTTTGCATTTGCATTCAAATGATGTTTCCCAATCCGGGTCTAGCTCTGGCGGTCTCGCCGTTCTCGCCATTTTGAGTTTCGAGATTTGTTTCGAAGACATCGACAAAACATTTGACCTTGACTTCATTTCTTTCACTTTTGCCTTTGGTGGCTGTGCCTGGCCACAGTGTGTAACAAGGATCGAGAGGGAAAGTAGAAGGTTGGCTCACACGAGCGAAAACTCGCAGGGTCCCAAATGAGATCTTGAGACATTCATCATTTTCGCGCAGGAAATAGTTTCCATCCTAGAGTTATCGATGAAATCAACAAGGGAAGGAGGGAATGGTCACTACCAGCCACAGCAATCTCTCATCGCATCGCATCCTCACCGTCGACTTCACCTGTACATATATGTATATTCCTCACCCGAGCATTCCCGCATCTGATCACGAACTCGGACTCAGAACTCGAAACTCGTACATGATCACCAACATCACAACAAACTGTAATGCAGGCGTCTGAACAATGCATGGATCCCCCACCGCTCACAGAACCCCAACTCCACGCCCTCTTAAACATCCTAACCCACGCAGAGACCTACTCCGAAATAGAGGCCTTTAAGCACCCGCACACCATCTCCCAGTATGGCTACCCGTTCGCGCCGGCTCCGCCCCTGAGCGCCGACGACGATGGCGAGGAGAAGAAGAAGCCGGCGGACTCGGCGACGTCACCGCTGCTCCAAACCCTCCTCGTCAAGTTCGTCCTGCCGCTCCCGGGCATCCGGGACCTACCGCCGGAGTTCTGGAACGTGAGAGTCCAGGGCCTGCTGGCGAAGTTGGCGGAGGAGGACCTGAGCGAGAGCTACGACAAGGGTGCCATCGGGACTAGGAAGACTTTAGCCACCGGGGCGTCGGCGCTGATTGAGATGTTAGCGAGGGGGTGCTTGGGGGGGTATCAGCGTTCGGAAACGTACGAGGATGCGAGGGACGGGAGCGAGGATGCGAACGTGAGCGTGAACGGCAATGGAGGGAAGGGCGAGGAGGTGGAGAAGAGCTTGGAGGATTCGTGGGAGGAGTTTCTACAGGAGCTGATTCATGGGGAGATGATTGAGGAGTTGTGTGAGTGGCTGGAGGAGAGCGAGGATGTGGAGGGGCATTCGGATCTCGTCAAGGCGGCCGCGGACTATTCTATTATAAAGTGAGTGTGCAGACTAGGGAATTTTTTTCTTCTTCTGTTGTCTCAACCCTTTTATTCTTTTGTTATTCAGTTTCCTAACTTTGTTTACTTCCGACAGCTTGGCGAGCCTGCTACACCATGTGTTCGCCGTCACGCCCGAGGGGCAGTACGTCCTCAGCCTGTTCCGGAACTCGCACCGGCTTATTCCCTACGGGATGATTCGGCAGATTCTTAAGTTCGGGAATGCCGCGACCATGTTGAATTCCCTTCTGAAGCTGCTTCTTGCAAAGTTGAGCCTGGGGTCGTTCTCGAACTGGGCTGGGTTGACGTCGAAGGCGGACGAGGGGATGAATCTACTTCAGAGGTGTGTGGTCTATTATTATTACATCGTCTGAATTGCCTATGCGACTACGAATCTAACCCGGGCATGTCCGTCCTCCTTAGAATCATATCCGGAGTGATGTACTGGGATTCTTCCGAATTCAAAAAGACAGCCGACAAGATCGAGAAATCCAAAGCAGCGCCAAGTTCAAAGCACCTAAAAGCCATCCGAAAACACGCCCAAGGCCCCAGGGAAAAGCGTCTCGAAATCCGCCAGCTCAGCATCCAATCCTCCAAATCCATCATCCACTCGATCCTCGACGACGCGCACCCCAACCTATCCTGCACCTTGACGGAGACGCAGCACCACGAATGCCTCCAGTACTACGCGGCGCACCTGTCGACGCGCGACAGGGACGTCATCGTCAACACGTTCTGCCGACAGACGCCCGATCTCCTCACGCAGGCCGTCCGCGACGTGGTTGGCGTGTATGAGCCGATGATACGAAATATACACGACAATATCGATTTAGCGGAACATCTCGACGCGGCGAAGGCGTTCATAGAAGATCTCATCGCCGTGAGCTCGAGTAGGAAGATATCTGGAGAGGGAAGGGAAACGGCGAAGAACGGACATCGGGATGACGACGGAGCGTACGAATTGCCGACGGTGGAAGATTATGTGGATTTGCTCCATCGCCACAAGGGATCGGTGTATAAGTGGCTGCACCACGTTTCCAACAAGTGTCCCGAGGTCAGGGACATGGTGAAGGAATGGGCCCAGGGAGCCGCCAAGGTATTCCGCGCAGAGGGACCGTCGGCCAGCACTCGAGGCGAGGCATTCACAGAACGGCTCCAGCTCCTGTTTTCTTCCCTCCCCAAGGAGCAGCAGGACGCCATACGGCCCGTCCTCGACAAACACTCAGACTACCTCGATCTGCTGCACGGAATCACGCACGCTCGCGTACAGACCATCCTGGACAAGACCGAGTCGAGCACATCCTGCGGTCCGGGCATGTATCTCGCCAGCTGGCAATCTCTCCTGGACGAATCTCTCGTCTCGCCGGGTTTCGAGGGAAACGTGCGCAAGGGAAAGGACGTTATTAATAGAATCACGCCGGGCAAGCCGGGGGTTGGCGGCGAGACGGCGTGGGACGGGAGCGTGGACGTTACGCGGGCGATGGAGGAGATTGAGCTGGAGGAACGGCTACGGCCCGATGGGAAGGTCGTTGTGGATGCGTTGGGGGAGCAGTTTCATGAGTTGCTGAGGGAGGTGGCGAGGGGGGCTGTTCGAGATGCGTGGGGGAGGGAGGAGAACACTTAGACGATGTCCTGCTTCTGTTGTTTTCTTTCTTTTCTTTTCTTTTTGTCACTGGCATTTAGACGGGTTGAGTTTTGGGCATTCTGGGAAAATAGACTTGTCGACTCTTTTCCTCTTTATTTTTCTTTCCTTTTGTTCTTTCACTTCAATATTAAATTATAGATGAAATATGTCCCCGTATGATATTCGAGCATGTTGGATTCGATGGTGAAGTTGAGGACACGGTGGTTTGGGCTCTGCCACGTAATTCTGAGGCGTCCAGGAACAAAAGGACGAGGATGTCTTTATTTAGTACAAGAGTTGAATCGCCACCAAAACAAGGCTTCAAAACAAACATCAATTGATCTCTCTCTTTTCCCATTTCTTATCAAACAGATTTACTCGTGCATTAAAAAACAAGCAAAGAGAGCCAAAATGACACCTCTTGACAATGCGATGAAATCCAAGGTCAGTTGATTACACCGGATCCCCCCAGGATGTTTGGCCGAGACTAACATGCCGATTGATGATGCATAGAACCTCCTCTTAAGTATGAGGCGCCCTGTCCCAAACACTCGAATTCCAGGCACAATTTTGTTCTATAGCTGACCTTCCATCTAGCCTTTGGAGGCGTCATCACCGCAGTCGCCGCATGGTCCATCTGGGGAGGCGACATGTTCCCAGCCCAGTCCGACCCGACTGGGAACCCCGAAGACTGGACGCTCCAGGAGATGAGGAGGTGGCTTAGTGCTGTAAGTAGTCACTCGAGACTTCCGGCCTTCTGGTCACTGGGAGCTCTTGTTTTATGTGCGAAAAGCGGTCTTCTTCCAGTGAGGTGGGGAGCTAATATGATGCCTTGGTTTGTTAGAGGAACTTGATGCCTGCGGCTTCGGCGACGAGGGAGGAGCTTTTGGAGAGGATCAAGGCCAATATGCGGCATCCTAGGACGTGAGCTGCCAAAATGGCGAAGCAGAAGGCGCGGAGTAGTACGAAGTACGAACAAGAGGTTATAGTTATTCCCTTATAGATACCTAAAGAAGACTCTACATGCTTGACGGATATTCTGCTTTACGTTCTCGCTCTTATGTCTTTTCCCAAACCCTCCTCACCGAGACTGACCGCGGCTAGCTGGTACGCCGTTACCTCGTCCGTTGTACGAAAATCTTCGAGCGAGCATCGGGACCAACCGTCCTCTCCTCAACACACAAGTATTTGATTATGAACGAGACTAATTTACCCCCAAGGAGCAACCGGACCTTACAAGGAGAAAAGCTGGCGAATAACCGTGTCTCCGAGAGGGAACGCGTGGAGGCCTCGCTCCCGGCTTTGGCATTTGGATGCGGGATGCGGGATGCGTTTTGAGGCGAACCAAGGCGTACAAATCAGTAGTCCTGCAACCTATTAGAACCGTCCCGTCCCTTGTCGGACAAGTACTTCGTGGCATCCCGTCTAATGACTCGACAAGTCGATAAAGGCAAGGTGGCGCAGCTCCTCGGTGCATAGGTGTCGACAGGCCAGGCGATGATGAGGGGGTTCATTGTTCAGCGCGAAAGCTCGCAGATTAACGAGTGTTAAAGGCAGCTGAGTGCGACGGAAACAGCACAGCCTGGTCGCTCCACGGCCAAACTTCTTCTCTTTGCTTTCTACCACTTCTGCGGAACAGCGGCCTCTCGATACCCATTAAAGCAGCATTATTCTTGCCATGGAAAGATGCTAGTTTGGTTGGGCTGAGCCTTACATCTCGACAACCCAATGAGAACGCGCACATCTCACTAAGAAGACGGGTGCGATGCTAACATTCAACGATGGAACCGCTCGATATCCTCGCCATTTCTGCGGCAGTAGCCCAGTTCATCGACTTCGGAACGCGCCTCTGTTCCCAAGCCTTCCAATTATACAAATCCCCATCGGGCCTGACGACCGACGAGGCAGACCTCACCACCATCGCCAACGACCTGGCCGATCTGGGCCAGAAAATTACCTCGCGACGGGCTCTCCTCGGACAGGGCAAGCCCGAAGATGGAAGCTTCGAAGCACACCTCGTCGATATATGCGGCGAGTGCGCCGTAGCGGCACAGAATCTCGACGCGGCGATTCGGAAATTTCGGCCTGAGCATTTCAGGATGAAGTTCCTTTTTGGCGAGCAGGGCGGGAAAGCGGTGAATAGCTTGATGGATGCTCTGCGCTCGGTACGGTTTGATGCGAGCGAATGGCACCGGAAGTTGGCCCGTCTCAGGGAGCGGATGATGGCCATGACGACTCTTGTGTTGTGGTAAGTAGAGCTGTGGGCGTGAAAAGCTACCCGCGTTCGTTTTCCACGAGATTAGCCTTCTGACCAAATCTTGTTTTTGCTATTCAAGGGAGAAATCGTCATCCCTGGTGCACGAGCAACAGCGTCTTTCTCATCGTCAGGCCGAGATACTAGGGACTCTCAATAAGTTGGCGGCCGACGTCACCAATTTCAAATACTCTCTCGTCCATGTCGTTGACGAGAACCCGTCCAATTTAGACCATCGCCGTCAAGCTATTGCCGAATCCATCTGGTCTTCAGAAGGCATCTCCTCACACCTGCAGCTGTCCACCACCGGAGCTCACCTCGCGTCAGGCAAAGTCGGGAAGGGGAACGGGGCTCAGGATACCACTCTGCAGGCGTCAACCCAGACAGACCGATACGGCTCTCGATTGTTGAACCGCCAAGAGACTGAATCCGAATTCTACGTCAAGGCAATTGTCGACAGTCTTCAGTTCCAAGGCGTGAAGCATCGGGAAGATGCCATCCCAGAAGCATATACGAGGACGTTCCAGTGGGTTTTTGAGAAGCCCCCACAATCGAGCCCTCATGGTCCTTGGACAGAATTACCTCGGTGGCTTGAACAGTCCGTAGATGACGTATACTGGATCACCGGCAAGGCCGGTGCAGGAAAGAGCACGATGATGAAGTTCCTCACCACGCACCCGAAGACGATAGAGCATCTTCACAAGTGGAGCTCTGGCCAACAGCTCATTCTCGCCTCTTTCTATTTCTGGAATGCCGGCAGCTCGGAACTGCAGAAATCTCAAACGGGGTTGCTGCGGACCCTGTTACTCCAGTGCATCGAGCAGATGCCAAGCCTGGCGCCGAAAATCTGCCCGCGCCGTTGGGCCTGGTTCAAGATATTCGGTGCTAGTGATGTAAACCAAGTACCGCAGTGGTCGTGGGGAGAGTTGGTCGAGTGTTTCTCGGCCCTGCTACTGCTTTCCGCAAGGGACAATAAGTTCAAGTTGGCGCTGTTCATTGACGGTCTTGACGAATTCACCGGCGATCATCAGAAGCTTATCGACTTCGTCAAACTTTTCTATCGTCGCCGGGGTACCAAGGTTATTATTAGCAGTAGGCCTTGGAACATGTTCAAGGATGCCTTCAGCGCCACCCCGAGCCTTAGGATGGAAGAATTCACGAGTAGGGACGTCGAGGCCTTTGTCAACGGCGAGTTCAACCGGACCCAAGGCTTCCATGAGCTCCGGCAAGCGTACCCCGTGGAGGCAAAACGGCTCACGCAAGGCATCGTCGACAAGGCGCAGGGCGTTTTTCTCTGGGTGTCAGTCGTCGTTCGGGCGCTCTGTGAAGGTCTGACGGAAGGCGATAACCTGGGCGAGCTTCAGGCGCTTCTCAACATGCTGCCGACAGACTTGTCGCAGCTGTACCAGAGAATTTGGAGGAGCATTAAACCCCAGTACATCGCCCAGACCGCGAAGCTCTTCCAAATACGTATCAACGCAAAAACCCTTCTAGACGTCACCACGCTTCACCTAGCGGACATGGAGTGGGACAAGGCCCTTGGATACCAGATGGCTGAAATCACCGGCGAGAAGCGCGACCACATTATCCGGACCATGAGTAGGAGACTCGACAGCCGTACAAGAGGACTCCTTGAGGTGGCCAAAGACGGCCAAGTCGACTACCTGCACCGAAGCGTGCGAGACTGGACGGAAACCAGCTGGCAAGACATCTGCGCCAAGGCCGACCCCGACTTCGACCCCCATCTTGCCCTCCTGCAAGCGTTCTCGGTGCAGGTTGCCGAGCCGAGGATCTGGGAAAACTCAAGCCTGCACCTACCCGTCGAGGCATTTTGGTCCCGTACATCTATGTGCCTCTTCCACGCCGCCAGCGTCCGCGACGAACCCGGTCGCGTGGATGCGCTCGTAAAGATCAT
Organism: Scedosporium boydii; assembly: GCA_002221725.1. Lineage (NCBI taxonomy): Eukaryota > Fungi > Ascomycota > Sordariomycetes > Microascales > Microascaceae > Scedosporium > Scedosporium boydii. The sequence continues at coordinate 145,026 of NJFT01000070.1, read as the reverse complement.
GGACCGACTAGATCGCGAGCTCGGGGCCCTGTCGACCTCGTTCGTGGACGGGTCCGGATACACGCTGTACCGAGATCGCACCAACGCGAGTCTCGTGGCAGACTCGGCAGCAGACCTCCCCCACTGGTCGAACACGCAGTACACCATGTCCCCGGGGCAGCCGGTCTGCACCTTCGCCGGCTTGGCCGCCCAGTGGGCCATTTTACCCTACGTGCGGGCAGCTATCGCGACCACCAAGAAACCCAAGCTAAGCGACCCGCAGCAGCTAACGGTCTTATCGTGCGCCGTCCTTGGATTCGGCCATTTTGCGCGGCCAGATGTGTTGGATATCGTTGAGCGATATTGCTTCTTGATAGACCCAGCTATCAGGCTTGAAGTTGTGCGCGTAATTTTGGATACTCGCGATGTAGCCGATAAGTGGACAAAGAAGAAGAGGAAAAAATGCTCTTCTGGCCATGAAAACGACGACGTGCGGAATCTCCTTGGCGAGGTTGTTCAGAAGAGGGACTTTTTCAGAGGCATCTCCAACGCCGATGCCAAGGTGCGCGCGTATTGGGAGGGCGTCGCGGAGTTGTTGGGCGAGTATGTAGCCAGGCGGGATGAGGTGCAGGCCCAACAACCATCGAGAGGGAAGAAGACACGAACATCGTTCCCGCTGCTCTTCCAGAGCTTCGCTAGGTTGGCTCGGAAGGCCTAGCATCGACAGAAGCATCGACGTTAAGTCGAGAGGCTCTAAAGTCGCCATCCATAGAACCCAATGCGAATCCAATCACCTTGCTGAGCCCGAATGGGAGTTTCAGGGAAGTCAGGATTTGTTGCAGTTCATCGTGTTGTTTGCTGGAATCCCATTCTGCCCTAGCATCCTCGAAAATCTGTTGCAGGTCTCCCACACACCCCAGAGGCGGTAGGGGTTTAGGCCTTTTCCTTCGTTCCGACGTGCAATAGACAATTAATGTCGTGATATAAGGACTGACACCATCCAGTTCAGAACTTAATCGTCTCATAAGGGATTCTAGGGACCGATAATCAAGTTGTACACTCCTACGAGAATGTCAGTTTGAAAGACAACAATTGAACTGGCAGATATATGTGCTGTACTCTCTCATCTCGATGTCGGATTTCTCGTCAGACCTGTGGTTAGAGAATGGCAGGCAGATGGTATACTCCACACTCTTGCCGGTCATGTCGATCAACGTGACTTGTCGGTCGTCTCGGGGCCTTGCGCGGTATAGGGCCAGCTGGTTTGCGGCATGTCGAATAGCATCTTTGGTGAAGAGCGGCACTCCACCGTCATACATGGATTGGACCTTGTCGGACATTGCCTTCACGGCAGCCTCCCCCTCGGGGTCGGGGAACGTCGAGGGATCGGCAGGAGTAGGGTCCAGGGTTAGCGGTTCGTATGAATCTGGCACATCGGAGGACGGGGTCTGGGGATCCATCGCCGGTGCCGTAAATCTATCGGCATGGCTACCGTGAGAGGTGGATGAGCTTTGATGGCCGGCGATGACAGCTGAAGTCGGTCCGCGGAAATTCCCCAGGTTTGAAACGGCGGAGGCATCTGGGCTGCGATTCCGATTCCGTTTAGATCAACTGATGTGAATTTATTTAGCTTATTCAGCACATGAAAAGGGTCGTTACCTATTGTTTCTTTTTTTCCTTTCCCCGGTCACGCCTTGGACAGACCCTGATGAGCTTAAAAGGTTAAATGCTATTTTGGTGGTAGAAATATGAACACTCTTTTTTTTGGATAAATAAAATACAATTGAATTGAGGTATAGAAAGCAACAGTTTGAAGCCAAACCTCTTGCTCTCATGCCCAAGCAGTTCTTGACGGGGTTGGCAATTTTAGTTCGGCAGACGCCGATAGCGAATGGTGTGATAAACCTCCCTTCCTATTCCAAGTTCGAATTCTCAGACCCAAACGCCTAGTCGTATACAGCACCCGAGGTTTTTCTCGGTCTTTTCATTTGCAGCGTAAAAAGACTGCCCTGTACTGTTCTTCTCCCATTTTAAAACTCACAACGACCCCAATCGTCCGGCTCGGCGAGCTTATAAAAAAAGCCTCGGCTCACACCCCCTATGAGAAGCGGTCCCCTTTGCGGCTCACGAAGGGCTTGTCGCTTTCGTATTTACTCTTCTCGTAGACTCTCTGGTGCTCGTTCTCGGGCGCGTGGCGCGTGGGAGCCGGGTCTTGGCTGCCTTCTTGGGAGGGAGAGCCCACGGCGTCGGTTCGGGGGGCTTCTTTCTGACCATTTTGAGTGGCGAGGTATTGTTGCTCAGCGAGGGCTGCGTCCCTCATCTTCCTTTGCCTCCGCTCCTCGAGGTTGGCTGCGCGATCGGCGTTGATGGACTTCTTCGCGAAGAAGTAGGCTCCGGCGCCAGCTGTAGAAGTGGTGTTAGCGACGACAGGACGGGCAGCTTCGGTGGGAGGAATTGGGGAGTGGGAAGAGGGCTATGAGGCGCTAGGAACCGTACCGACGCAGAGAGAGCCCCATCCAAACCTAGAGAGGAGGTTAGTTGCGCTGGGAAATAAGGGTTCTGCGGGTGTTCTGACCAGAAGGAGCGTGCCTTATTGAAGTCCAGGGTATCTGTTAGCGGCCGTGGGAAAACGAAGAAAAAAAGGGACTCTTCGGTAACTTACAGTATTCATTTTTGCGACGGATTGAAAAGGGCCGAGGGAGTAGATGGTTATTCTTTGATTTGAAAATCAAGGAAGAGCGCGTCGTTGGGTTGCGAGCGAGAAGTTTTTGGTAGGAAAGAGAATTAAAGATTGATGGCCGAGGATGATCTGAGGGAGGATTCGGAAAACTGTCGCACTGAGAAGTTTTTGGCTGGAGCTGTGACGATGGACAATCGCCGAAAACAGGTCGGCGATGGGTACGTATCTCCTAGCCGCTGCCTCTTTTGTCCTTATGAGGTTGAGCAAGTGGAGTGACGTACCTTGGCCCGTTGACGGCGGCGTCGGTTAACCTTCGGGCTGTGAGCTGCACAAAATACGAAGTACTTTGGCGAGACACAAGGAATTTATTCCATTTTTAGCCTCTGGGACTTGCCACCAGCTTCCGTGTTGTGCAAAGAATGTAAACGACAGTGCAGTCCAGACCTCGCATCTTGGCACACGTAAAACAGTCGGTACATTTCGGGCGTGGGGCATCTCGTATCTCTCTGGTCTGCACGAGATCAAAGTCCAGACTTGGCCAGGCGAATATTGATTTCGAAGCCTCGTAGTGTGGAACACAACGGACACCAAAACTAGGATGGGCAATGAGACTCATGGCTGGGCACTGGCGACATATCGATCCTAGCTAATGTCACTACTTCGAATGTCTGTCTTCTGCTGGCGCTTTAATTCAATAGGAGATTTTGCCGTAGTTTCACATGAGACAGACCAGGCTAGTCTTGGTCCTGCCGGTACCAGTGGAGAGGCTCCATGTACCTTGGTAGTGATAATACAGCCTGTTCACAAAGAGGACACCTCCCGCACGCCTGTTTCGTTGACTTTACGAAGTACATGTACTCCTCCACTAATGTATCTCAGTATCGCGGCTAGAGTATGTAATCCACTTTGACGTTGAACGTTGAACTCCTCTCAACCCGAGTCTCTCTATTATTATACCGGGACCCGTTCTGTCGATGTCCACTAGATTGGTGCCAGAGCCAGCAGCTTAAACGTTCTAGTGTGTCGACGTCCCTGTAATATCAATCAGGCACTGCAGTGTGGTACCTGCGCACCCAAAACCGTCCCACAAATCTTCGACAGGTACAAACGGCACTGCCATGCCAACGTATCATCCCGGCGGTATTTCCGTGGTGCGGTACTCCCCCCCTTGTTTCTTCTAGAAACCGCCACAGAACCTCCTTGCTGCTGGCTACTGCTGCTCCGCTCCTTCCCACCAACTCCTCCACCATCGGCCCGCCCTCGTTCAACAAAACCTCAACCACCCCCGACGACACCGACGACGGGCAGCTCCAAGGCTGATCGATATTCCTAGCAGTCCTACTGTATGCGGGTTGCCTCGCGTGTCCCCTTTCTGAGCCGGAACGTTCAACTTTTCGCCGGGGCAAAGCATCCAGCCCAACGCCCCGGTTCCTCTTGAGCACTAACTGCCCTTGGATGAAATCGAAATTACCCAGAGTCCCTCGACGCTCTGTGATCCCGCCTTTCGTCTCATCTCATCAGGGGCATCGATTATGTTCAGTCCTGTCGAGAGACACTTCACCATCACCAACTCCAACCGACTATCACTCCTACCCGTCAACCTCGACGTCGTGCCCCTCCAATAACGGGAGGTCTTGTGCTCAGACCCGAAACCTACAATCCAATCCGTCCTCGACCTCCGCTACTGGTAGCCGAGCTAATGACGGAGAGGCAAGGGTTGCGTCTCTAATTCCGTTTCCATCGAACTCTACGAACGATTTCCGTCATCTCTTCCCCCGCGCAAGGCCTCCACTGGGTGGTAGTATGGGATCTCCCAGCGAACCATGGACAACAACAACAAGCCTGATGGGCAAGATGCCTCCCACATCGTTAGTCCTTTTTCGCGCTGAGGCGCCCTCCCCCTGGCCCCCGACCGAACCCATCTTCTCCTAACATTCTGCTCTAGAAACCCGTTTCTTCTCTGCGCTCCCATTTCGAGAGTATGAGCAAAATCAAAGAGGCGAACCCCACCCTCCCAGCGACCCCTTTTCGCCCAATATCACCAGCCCCGAAACCGATTGCGCTGCGAGATGCGAAGCCAGAGCGAGATGCCGCACCCGCACCCCCTCCTGTGCCGAAGAATAGACCGACCTTTAATAGTCTAAAGATACCGAGTAATAATGAAGATTCCCACTCCCTGTCGCCCGCGCGACCCGTCGCTCCCCCGCCTCCCCTCAGTCCGAAACCTACGAAGCCCATGCGCCCGCCTTCGGTCCTTATACAGCCTCCCCTGTCTCCACCCAAGGAGAGGACAACACACCCGAATCTCGGCGAGCATACCGCTTTCCTCAACCCCGACTCGCTTGTTTCTTCAACGACGCCTGCCAGCTCGCCCCGGTCGTTTAAGATACCTAGCCGGACCCACTCCCCTGCCCCGGATCCCCGGCGGCTTTCGAGAATCACCGGATCCAACCCTCCGTCACCGCCGCCGCCGCGCCGGTCTGGCGAGTTCAAGCGGGAAACCAAACCAGCCCCCCCGCCTATAAACCGGGCCGAAAAGCCTGTGATGCCATCGAGAAACTCGATGATTATTGCCCCGAAGCCTCAGAATGGCATAGCGAAGGCTCCTCCTCAGCTAGCTCAGGAGACCTCTCCTTTCAGCAGCCCGCCGAGTAGCCCGGATAGTAGTGATCATGAGGCACCTCCTCCGATACCACGAAGGCCCCGGCCACAGTCAGAGTACTTTCAACCGCGGAGCCAGACCTGGACCAATTTCGAGCCCCCGCCCGTTCATCCATCTCTTGCTGGCAGGCGACCGGAACGAGACAGTCACCAGTTTTCCAAGTCTTACATTTCACCCCAGTGTACAGGCGAACGCCGCCCTGCTCTACCCAATCGACCCCGTATGTCTATGGAACCGCCTCCCCGCCCACCACCGATTAATAACTCGACGAAACCACCTCCTCCACGACCTCCTCGCCCCACCGTTAACACTACCAATCATACGGTTGTCGATGGTCCCCCCACCCCACACGTCCCAGCTTCCGCCACGCGACGTGTATCTCCGTCAGCGGCGATTAATCGACTACCTCCGCCACCCTCTCGCGTTAACACAAGATCCTTGCCGGTCGAGCAGCAGGCCGCAGATCGTCAACATCCTGACCCCACCAAAGGAATTACTAACAACTCCGCCCCCCCGCCAGCCTCTGCACCTCGCACAGAACCTCCTGGGCAAGCAGGTTCGTATCCGGATGCGTCTAATGTCAACAGGCGGCCACCATTCATCAAGCAGGGAGCCCACGAAATATCAACCAAGTATGACGCGAAGGTCATCGATGTCTGCGGCCAATACGTCTGCAGCGTAGGGCAGTTGACAAGAGCGTGGAACCTTCAGGACGGCGAACAGGTCCTTAGCTTGGCACACGGAGAGGGGACTAAAGCGACGGCGGCCATCTTCAAGCCGGGTGCCCATGTGGATGAGGAAGGCGCACGATTATGGATTGGCAACAATGTCGGAGAACTCATGGAGGTCGACGTCATGACGCAGAGCATCATATCGATCAAGCCGAATGCACACGGCCGAAGCGAGATTATCAAGATTTACCGCCACTTCAACGAGCTATGGACGCTGGACGAGACGGGCGCTTTACACGTCTGGGAACCTACAGAAAACGGCACACCAAGCCTCGGCGGTAACCCGAGCCAGATCTACAGGGTGCCCAAGGGCCACACTTTCTCCATGGTCGTTGGCGACCAGCTTTGGTACGCGACGGGCAAGGAAATCAGGGTGTTCACGCCGTCGGCGAGCGGCAAGGGCCAGTTCCAGGTTCTCATGCGGGCTCTGGTCCAGGACACCGCCGGCGACGTCACCGCGGGGACGATCATGAGGTCGGATCCGGACAAAGTGTTCTTCGGACACTCGGACGGGCGGGTCAGCGTGTACTCGCGCACGGATTACTCGTGCGTCAAGGTGATGAACGTGAGCTCGTTCAAGATCAACTCGATGGCGTGCGTGGGCACATACATCTGGGCCGGGTACAACAACGGGCGGATCTGCGTCTACGACACGAGCAAGACGCCGTGGACCGTCAAGAAGGAGTGGCACGCACACGAGAACCCAGTCATCAAGATCATCGCCGACCCGGCTAGCGCCTACCGCATGGACAAGCTGCACGTCATTTCCTTTGGTGCGGACAATTTGATCCGGGCGTGGGACGGGCTGCTTCAGGAGGATTGGCTCGAGGACCAGATGAAGTCGCTAGATACCAAGTACTGCCGCTTCCAGGACCTCAAGGTGATGCTCATGACGTGGAATGCTGGGGCGTCGACGCCTCACAGCCTTCGGTATTCGGAGTCGGATGCGGGTTTTATACAGAGCTTGCTGCATCAGGCGGATCGACCGGATATTTTGGTGTTTGGATTTCAGGAATTGGTGGATCTTGAAGACAAGACAGCCACCGCAAGTAAGTTTTGAGAGTCTTTTTTTCTTTTCTTTTTTCTTTTCTTTTTTCTTTTCTTTTCTTTTTTCTTTTCTTTTTTCTTTTTTTTTTTTTTTTTTTTTCTTTTTTTTTTTTTTTTTTTTTTTTTTTCTTCTCCTTTTTCCATTTTCCTTTCTTCTTTATTGATACTTTGTACGTGTGTGCATGTGTAGCTAACATTGCCTGACACTAGAACGATTTCTGAAGCCAAAGAAGAAGGACAAGAAGGAAGGATCCATGCAAGAACGTATGAGCCACCAGTACCGAGACTGGCGTGACTTCTTGCTCAAGAGCTTGGATGACTACATGCCTGCCGATGAGCTTTACCACTTACTGCAGACAGCACACATGGTTGGCCTGTTTACATGCATTTTTATCAAGTCAACAGTACGAGACAGGATAAGCAACCTCAAGAATGTCGAAGTGAAGCGGGGAATGGGCGGTTTACATGGAAACAAGGTAAGGACAAACGAAACCCTCTGTGTTCAACAGCGAGAGACGAGAAGATCAACGACAGGTGCTAACACGGCAAATCTAGGGCGCTGTAATAATCCGCTTCATGATCGACGACACGTCCCTCTGCTTCGTAAACTGCCACTTGGCAGCAGGTCAGTCACAAGCCAACGCCCGCCACACAGACGTCGCAGCGATCCTCGACTCGGCCATCCTCCCCGCCGAACGCGACCCCACCACCCGCCTCGACAGCTTCGTCGGCGGCGGCGACGGCACGATGATCCTCGACCACGAGCTCTGCCTCCTCAGCGGCGACCTCAACTACCGCATCGACACGATGTCGCGCGACACCGTAGTCATGGCCGTCAAGGCCAACAACCTCTCCAAGCTCCTCGAGCGCGACCAGCTCCTCGTAGCCCGCCGCCGCAACCCGGCCTTCCGCCTCCGCGCCTTCGAGGAGATGCCCATCGCGTTCGCGCCCACGTACAAGTACGACGTCGGGACGGATACGTACGACACGAGCGAGAAGAGGCGCTCCCCTGCGTGGTGCGATCGGGTGCTACATCGCGGGGGCGGAAGGATCAGGCAGATCGATTATAGGAGGCACGAGGTGAGGGTTTCGGATCATAGGCCTGTTTCGGCGAGGTTGGTTTACACTGTCAAGGCGGTGGATCGGGTGAGGAGGGCGGAGGTTTGGGCGGATTGTTTGCAGAGGTTTGAGGAGGTGCGGCGGAGGGTGTATCATGATGAGAAGTAAGTTGTTTTTTTTTTTTTTTTTTTTTTTTTTTTTTGGGTTTACTAACAGATGGATCCGACAGGTTCTTCTATCTAACTTGGGTGATCGGGTATGATGAGGGTACAAGCCGAGCGCTCATCAAGGAGAAGACGGAGAGGAAACTCCATCGTAGCCCGAGCCGACATCGCGAGTAAGGGAAAGAAGGACAAACACACATGCGATTCATACGCCTCTTCGTCGCCCTTTCCCTTTGTTTCTATTTTCCCCTTCGTTTCGTTTCTCTGACTGCTGGCATTCCGGGGTATTTAATGCTCTTTTCTTCTTTTATCCCTCTTCTCTGCTGTGCACATGCTATATGGTAATAATGATGGGTTTCTTCTACATTTTACTGGCGAAACTTTGAAGGGGCATCAATGTTTATTCGTCGTTTGAGGGGCTTGTTTTTGAACTAGAAGTGTGATGAATGGGTGGCGGTTGTTCTTTCATGGAGAAAGGAAGGTCGGCGCTTCTTTTGGGAGGTTATAGAGACATTTTTTCCCCTCCCCTTCCCTTTTTTACGTGCTTCGTACTCGAATTCTTGTTTTGTTGTCGCGGTGGTGTTTTCTGGTGTTTCGCAGTCCAGCATTGGCTTTGCATTTTAATGGAGGGTAAAGCATCATTGGGAACGGAGTTGGGTAATGATGAGGCACAGTAGCATTGATGAATGTATGACTCCAGGAGTCTATGGGATCGGGTTTGGTTATCTACCAAGGTAGCGCGAAGGAGATGTTGCTCTGAGAGGAAATAAACGTTTCCGACGGCCTAAGTCTGAGGGTTAGAAGCTATCACACAACCAAAAAGTAAGCTTTGACGTGCGTCCGTAGATGAGAGGAGCGGCGTGTTATGCAGATCAAGAGAGGAGATTGCCGGGGAGATCCTAGGGGAATCCTGGTTTGTGGGAGTGGAAGGGCGGTTTAAACGGATCGGTGGTTGCAGCCTGGTTACTGAGGGAGGGGAAGGATTAGAGATCTGCGAGCGTGTAGATCGTGCCCAGTGAAGATGAGAAAATGAGATTGACTGGAAGGTTGATTAATGTTTGTATCAACCAGGCCATGGGAGAGCGGCTTCGTATTTTGTTTGCTATATGCAACGAATGCTTTCAGGGGGTGGCATCAAGCTGGCATCGGATGGAGTTGAAATATACTCGGGACTTCGTCCATTGACGTTGTGTTGCTGGTCGGCCATGTTGCACTTCGTCGTGCAGTGGCTGCTTCGGTGCGGCTCTCGAGCATTGAAGCTGTCAGTGCCACCCCGGCTCCATGTCTCTTTCTACTTTTAGCATTGATCAAGACGAAGTACAAAGCTTTGTACCTTGTTGCAGCGTTCCTTCCTCAATGACATCCTGTCGACTTCGCGACTTCCCTGGCTCATCTGCCGCAAAGTCAGGAAGGAGGGACTCAACTTGGAATTCTCATACAACAATCTCGAACATCACCATTGGACGTCGAATTGACTTCGTCCAATTTCTTAAACACTTGACGTACACCATTCTCAGGAAGGCAAAGAAAATCTGCATGTCTAAGTTTAAAACCTCTTTAGCCATCTGTGGGGTCCCCCCTGGCCGGCAACAAGGTTAGAAACTCGAACCGTTTCAGGCCCTCAACCACCAACCTTGGCGAATGCACCCAACACAGCCCCCGAGCCCGCCAAAGATGCAACCCGGAGCCCGCAAAAGAAACACCCGGCCCTTTCATTCGCCTCCATTGTCGGGCTTGAAACCAGGGACGCGAGTAGCCCTTTCTGCACCGCCTATTGCCAAGTTTTAAGCTGAGCCTATGTGTCCAGTGCCAGGAGGAGGCTTATTTTGGCTCAGAGGGAGATCGGGATGAGCTTAACATGTCGCTCCTATAGGCTCTTCCCCCTTTTGTTTTTCTGGGATTGGGCGGTTGCGTCTGCGGCATACGTACGTCGCTCTCTTTGACTTACAGGCGGATCTTGGGATATGTCCCGATTCGGGACGTACGGACTGCGGACGGACGCCATGGAGGAGCTTTAGCTTACCTTTTTCTTCTCTCCACACTTTTTCAACCTCTTTCTTTCATTCTTCATTTTACCTTTTTCTTTCTTGTACAGGCAGGTCTTGGACTAAGGCTTCTTCTGTCCTTACTCTTATTTCCTTTCTTTTCTTCCCTTCTTCCCCTTCTTCTGTGATGCTTTCCTGGTAAAGCAGTTCCATTCGTTCGAGTCCTGGGGACTCATTTCATTCTCTTCTTCGATTCTTCGGCCCTGGTTGTGCATCATTCTTTCTTTTCGTGCGGTTCGCTTGGACGACTGTTCTTATTTTCTCCTTCAGTCTTTCAGTTCTCCTTCAGTCACAAGCGAATTCGATTCTCTCCAGGCCGAGATTCTCTGTTGTCTTTTTGTGCTTTGGGATCCTTTGCTTTTCTGGGTTGGATTTGCTGTGCTGGGATTCACTTACACCAAGGACCAAATTCCACATTCTACGCAAAGTCTCGTTTTTGACCAGGACTTTGCTGTCAAGTCTCCGATCTCCAATCCACGATTCGAAAGGAAACCAGCTACTGTGTCTAATATTGGATGTTTACATACGGATTACCGTCTTGGTTTCGGTTTTCGAAGGCAGTCTCGAGGTCTTCATTGACGCATTCCTCTGCATATATCTCTCCACACACACATCACACACAACCATAATGGTGAGGTTATTACGCCTTGCTGGCCTTGCTGCCGGCGCGCTTCTACAGACCGCTGCTGCTCTGGAGGTGAACTTTGCGGATCAGAGTATGTGGTCCCGAGATGGAGGGTTGATTTTCGGAGTCCAAACTAACGCACCTGTTCTTAGCCGATGTGTTTGAGGCTGCGTCGACAATCGCCTTTGGTCTCATGAAGTACTATACGGGAAATAACACAGGAGATGTCCCAGGAAACCTCCCCGATCCGTACTTTTGTAAGACTCTAAGTCATCTTTCCCACTCTTTAAATCACCAGTCTAACACTAAACAGGGTGGGAGGCCGGTGCCATGTTCGGACACTTGGTAGACTACTGGCACATCACCGGTGACGACACCTACAACAACCTAACGATACAAGCGATAGTCCACCAATCCGGTGACCTACGCGACCTCATGCCCAAGAACCAAACTAGCACCGAAGGCAACGACGACCAAGGTTTCTGGGCCATGTCAGTCATGCAAGCCGCCGAGAACAACTTCCCAAACCCGCCCGCCGACCAGCCCCAGTACCTTGCCCTCGCCCAGGCCACCTTCGACCTGTACGTGTCTCGATGGGAGCCCGAGGACTGCAACGGCGGCCTCCGGTGGCAAATCTTCGCCATCAACCCGGGCTTCAACTACAAGAACGCCATCTCCAACGGCTGCTTCTTCAACATCGCCGCCCGCCTGGCCCGGTACACGGGCAACCAGACCTACGCCGAGTGGGCCGAGAAGGTGTACGATTGGGAGACTGAGGTGGGCTTCATCACGCCGCAGTTTACTGTCGAGGACGGCGCCCACGTTGAGGACCAGTGCGCGCAGAAGACCGAGTTCCTATGGAGCTACAACGCGGGGATCCACCTCCACGGCGCCGCCGTCATGTACAACATCACGGGAAGCGAAGTGTGGAAGGCGCGCCTCGACGGCCTGCTCGCTACTACCGTTGAGGTCTTCTTCAACAATAGCATCATCTTCGAGCAGGCCTGCGAGCCCTTCCAGGTCTGCAACATCGACCAGCGCTCTTTCAAGGGATACCTTCTCCGCTGGATGGCTTCGACAGCTCACCTCGCGTCCCACACGGCCGATATCATCCGCCCCCTCCTCCAGGCCTCGGGTGAGGCCGCCGCGCTCTCGTGCGACGGCTTCGGCTCCCCCGGTGTGGATTTCAGGGGTCACCCGGGTACCGCGTGCGGGCAGGACTGGTCGAAGAGGACATTTGACGGGTTCGCTGGCGTCGGTGAGCAGATGAACGCCCTGGCTGCCGTCATGTACACGCAGGGCGGCGCCTCGGCTGCGCCCGTCACGTTGGACTCGGGCGGTACCTCCCGTGCCGATGAGAGCGAGGGGACGACGAAGAAGAATAAATACGACTTTGCGCCGATCGAGACGAAGGATAGGGTTGCGGCGGCGTTTGTGACGATTGCGTTTTGTCTGGGTGTGGTGATTGGAACGGTATTTATGATTCTCGACTGAAGAGGAGGAGGGGGGCGGGTTAAAGGACTGTTTTATGATTAGGAGCTGCATCAGGGCGTTTTTTTTCCTTTCTATTCATTTCAGATCGCTCGGCCTTTGCTGAGACTGATTCTGCTTTAGTATTTTGCATCTTTTTCATCTGGAATCTCCCGCTGGGAAATGGACATGGCGGGAGACGGATTAAATCATTATGGACGGCATCTGCATCCAGGCCGGACTGACTCGAATATAAAGTCTTGGCCATGACTCTATTGTCATCACGACTACAAACGAAATCAGGTAAAAATCAATGCCAATCAGTAATTCCCAAATTTATTCCCCTCCCAAAATGAAGAATCGTGAAATGAAGTGGGAGCGTTGAGCTCCAGTCAACCATGTAAATCTAAAACCAAACCTCTATCATACCCTGCGGATAACAAAAAGAAAAAAAAAACTCCCATATGAGAAATAAAACCATCTCTAGCCAGTTTCGTGAATAGAAGAAGAAGAAGAAAAACATAAAGCCCGACATGTTCTGTTTCTCCTTGGAGGCTCTCTCACTCCTCTTTCCTCCTTGAATGTATTTGTTTATATGAGTCTTGATTCTAACCCCAAGCATGTTGAAGATGGGAGTTAAAGAGGTTCGGTTTTCGCGTCGTCAACATAAAAGAAAGGGCATTCCCAAAATATTTTCCCCCGAAGTTTATTATCATCGTAAAGCAAGAACTTTCCAACCCCAGGGCGGAGGTTGGAGAAGAAAGAAGACCGGGAAATCCTCAGATTTCTTTCCTTCTGTTTTTCTATATCTGCCTGTCCAACCGAAGGAGACTCAAGAACTCATTCCTGGTCTTGGAACTCCTCTCGAAGCACCCAAGAACGGAGCTCGTCACGGTGCTCGCGCACGTCTTCTCGACGCCGCGCATGACCATGCAAAAGTGCTTGGCCTCCATGACGACGGCGACGCCCTGCGGCTTGAGGACGTCCATGATGGCGTTGGCGACCTCCTTGGTGAGGCGTTCCTGGATCTGGAGGCGACGGGCGTAGACTTCGGCGATGCGGGCGAGTTTGGAGAGGCCGAGGACGCGGGTGTTGGGGATGTAGCCGATGTGCATCTAATTTAAGACCTGTTAGCTTTGAACAGATGGGGGAAAGAGAAAAACTTGGAAGAACTAGGGCCCTGCTATACCTTTCCGTTAAAGGGGACGAGGTGATGCTCGCAAAGACTGAAAATCTCAATATCCCTAACGATGACCATGCCGTGGTGATTATGCCCCTCGTCCTCCCAGATGGCGTTGTTGATGATCTCCCGCGGCGTCTGCTGATATCCCTTCGTCAGGAACAGCAGCGCCTTGGCGTACCGCGCCGGCGAGTCCAGCAGGCCGGGGCGGTTGGCGTCTTCGCCGATACACTCCAGGATGGTGCGGACGGCACCGCACATCTTTTCGAGCCGCTCAGCGTCAGTCGCGGGATCGTGCGTCGTCTTCTTCCCGGCTTGTGTCACATTTCAATTTGGTTAGTTTTCGTGGAAAAAAAAGAGAAGGGGTTGGGGGAAGGTATCGACGAACCAGCAAGAACAAGAGACTTGGACTTGTCTTCTTCTATCCTCGGCCTCTTAGCAGCCGCTGCTACAGCAGCAGCTTCCTCCTCCTCTTCATGCTGCGTCGTCCCATTCGTCCTTTTCAACGACTTTTGCGTCTTCTCCGCGACGGCGGCGGTGGTGGTCGTGGTGCCATTGACGACCGGGTTCCTCGATCTCCTGCGGTTCCTGTTCCTCCTCCGCCTCTTGGATCGCTCGCCATTGGTGCTGTTACTCGTCGACTCGTCGCCGTCGCTCGACGTCCTGGTGCTGGGGATTTTTGGTGTGGAGATGCCGCTCATGGGCTCTACGGCGATCTCGGAAGGCGCCATGATTGGGTGGACGGGTCTCGTCTTCATGGACCGAACTTTTTTTTTTTCTGGATGGGTTTATTTCCGTCCCGACTTTTCCAAAAAGACCGGATGGCACTGTTTTCCCAATGCCGTCGTTGAGAGAGGGAGGAAGGAGAGGAACGAGTAGAGAGTGAAGGGGAAAAATTCCAAAGGGTCCGCGGGGTTATATCGGAGCTGGGAGTCACAGTCGTGGAGGGGCTTGTATCACCATCTAATAAAACTAGGGTGAGACGAAAGAGGCGGTGGGAGCGGGAAACGACGTCCGCTTATGGAGGAGGGATTTATTTTTTGTTTTTGGAGGAAGAAAAGATCTATGGAGCAGACCCAGGTCCCTGGGGAAATCTAGCTAGGTTCTATTTTAGTGTGAATAATTTTTTTTTTTCTCTTACTTTTCTTATGGACGACTTCCGCCGGCGACCCGCCGAAGAACGGCTTCTAGCGCTCTGGACCGGCTGGGGCGGTATTGATTGCTAGGCTCGTCATAGAGATGCGGTGGTCGCAGGAACATTCCGGCTTTTATCGGATGTATCTGAACTTGGTCCTGGGAACTTTTTCCGTCTTTTTCTAGTGGCTGCAGTTGACGTCAAAAGGAAGCAGTTGCGCGAACCGACCCTGCGCCTTCGGCGGGTCTCAGAGCGGGACCAACAATTGAAGGGTGCGAGGGTACTTGGGACATGTACTCCGTATTCTGGGGTACCGGTAACGGGGGATGTTATGAGCTTATCCAGTAATATTGCTTCGATTGAGCACTCGGATTGCCTCCTCCATCATTAGCTCTTGGCACGCAACTCTGGTTCATTGTTGGGATTTGCCATCCTATGTAATCAATTCACAATATATCACGTGACTAAAACTTCAGCATTCTGGCTTGGGGGCATCGCGACCTCACGAACCCATTGACGCTATTCAGAGCCTCGTTGATTCATCAGGCTCTCCTCTGCGCCTTCCATCAACACCCTCCAGACAGAGGAAAGGTCAAACTTTTCAAACCCATTTTTTACCCAGATGGGCTCTTCTCCCTAACCTTTCGAATTTTTTGTCGCATTCCTTTTCTCGATTAGCTCCCAGCCGACCCTAATCACCACCAGAACCCTCTTCCTCTCACGCATCCATTTGCGATCCGAACTTCAATCACCATGGCGTCCCCTCCTAACTACACCCAATCGCCCACGGCAACTTCGCCACCCTATCAAACCCCCTCCATAAGCATGGCCAAGAAGCGCTCAGCAAGCGACATGACGAACCCCCCATCCCTCAAGCGCCGCAAAGCCTCCAACCTCTCCATCACCTCCGCCGTCACGACACCATCCGCGCTCCGCCAAACCAGTTTCCCCCCCGAATCCTACGACGATGTGGCCGCCTCCCTGCGCCGCTCCCCTTCCGTCGACGCCGTCAGCGTAGTAAGTGGCAGCGTGGTCAGCGGCGCGCCGAGCGGAGCGCCCAAGAAGAAGCGAGGCAGGAAGAAGAAAGACGCGACGGCCGCCGATGCCGCGTCTTCGAAGGAAGCGACGCCGAGTCTCGTGGGCGGAAAGGCTGGCGCGGGGGCGGGCGAGGATAAGGAGGAAGAGGAGGATGATGATGCGAATGATATGAAGCTGCAGGAGTCGACTACGTCGGAGGAGCAGAGGCGTGAGGAGAATCGGTTGAGGGCACTGCTTGCTCAGTCGCTTGATCGGGAGCAGTATAAACGCTTCGAGGCTTGGAGAGGCACGCGTATTGCCGAAGCAGGAGTCCGAAGGGTGAGCCTTGGCTGAAGGAGAAAAAAAGGCTTCCGTTTCCTTCTCTTTTTACTAACCATCCCTTAGATCATCAACGCTGCCGTGTCTCAGTCCGTTCCCCAAAACGCCGTCCTCACCACGAAGCTCATCGCTAAGCTCTACATCGGCGACATCATCACGCTCGCCCGCCGCGTCCAGGAAGAATGGATGCAGGCCGGCACGGAACCGCAACCCAAGACCGAGCTGCCGACGCCTCCCCCCTCCAACGACGAGAACGGCGAGAACGGCGAGCCCCCCCCCGCCAGCCCCGTCAGTCCCATCGTACCTGGTGACGACTGGCGCGCGCCGCTGAGACCTGAACATCTTCAGGAGGCCGTGAGACGGTACAAGGCCGCGGGTGAGGGTGGTTTGGTGGGGCAGACGGGCTTGTGGCATCATCAGCAGAATAGTGGTGTAGATCGGTTTTCGTCGAGGAATTCGAAGAGGGTGTTTAGGTAGGGAGGTTTCGCAGAGCAGTTACACCCACCCTTTCTTCTCTCTTGCTTTCTTTCCTCTCTTCTTTTCTTTTCTTTTTCCCTGTTCTTTTTCTCTTTCGGTTAGGTCAGGTCGGTTTTTAGGGCACAGTTTATGAATGCGTCTTCTTCAAGGGTGGCAAGGGCATGGAAATCCAAGGAGTCAAGTCATACATCAAGCATTAGCATACAGGGGCACAGGTGTCTTGCTACTATTTTCTTTCTAACTCATCGAGTTTCACGCATTATGCCTAAGCAGGCATTGGTAGCATAGATGCCTTGAGAGGCAGATTGCTAGCCTACTTGCTATACGGTTAATATACAAAAAGGTCAAAACGAACCATAAACGCGGTTCATAACCAGCTACCCACGAACCCTATTCCAGAACACACCAAGAAACCCTCCCTCATCCTCTCGCACCGACCACACCCTTCTTCTCCGCCTTGGCCCTCGCCAACGCCCTCTCCCTCGTAACACTCTTCCGATTCGCCACAGGAATCCGATAAGCATGCTCCCTCTCCAACCGATGCCTCTCCCAAAAGTCCTGCGAATCCGCACTCATCTCCTTGGCAAACCTCCTCCTCTTCGAAACAGCCGCCGCCTTCTTCTTCCTGCGCGCCGCCTCCTCGCGCATAGCCTTGCGCCTCGCATCCTCCCACCTCCTAAACGGCGCCAAAAGCACGCTCGCGTCCATAGCCTCCGCCACGGCCGACTGCGCTACAGAGCAGCATGTCGCGAGGAAGACGAAGAAGCGGCGCACGCGGGTACTCCAGGCCGTGATGAGGGCGATGCCGATGAGGAATGCTGAGGACGGTATGGCGACGACGCAGATGGTGCGCAGGGAGGGGAAATTTTCGCCGCCCCATTCCTGGGTGTTCATGCCGAACAGCGAGGTGAAGAAGCTAAGCGGCAGGAAGATGACGGTGAACACGGTAAAGATCATGACGCTCCGGCTCTGCGCACTAGCTACGTCAGCTTGCAACCTCTGCAGCCGCACCTCATCAACCTGCGCCTGACGCTGGACCATCTGCAGCAGCTTATCGTAGTCGTCACGCGTGCTCCTCACGCGCTTGATCATCTCGCCCGTGCGCTGCTTATACTCCGCCAATCGGCCCAGCGCCTCTGTGAGGAAGGAGATGCCCGTCGGGGAGGCGTCGGCGCGGAGGTAGACGTTGCGCATGATGCCGATCATTTTTTCTTGCTTGTCGAAGAGGGAGTGGAGGGTGGAGAGCTCGTCTTCGATGTCGCGGAGCTCGAGGAGGGCGGAGGTCGAGTCGCGGTTTTCGTGGAGGACGCGGTCGCTTTGGTCGCGGGTGGAGAGGGGCTTGGGATCGGTGTCGGGGTCGGTGGCGTGGGATATGTCGCGGAGGCCTTGGGTGCGGAAGTCTTTGAGGGAGGAGGTCATTTTTTCGGTCTAGAGCAGAGGGTTAGAGTTAGCTCTTGAACCCTCTTTTTTTCTCCTCTTTTGGTGAAGGGGAGGAGTGTCTCACCAAGATACTTATGGCTTCTTCGAAGATGCGGAATACTTCGAGATCTGGATGCGAGGCCCGATCGAGAAGAACAGTCACGGCGTGGAGCGCAATGAGAGCAGCCATGTCGAGTGCTGATTCGCATTGCCGTGTGACGTCGGAGTTGACATCGTTAAAGATGCTATCACGGAGATCTGCCTGTTGGTAGAGCGGACCCTCGGTTGGATCACTCTCGCGTCTCGAGAAGAAGGTCAAGAGAGTGTCTGTGAGAAAATCGCCATCAGCTTAAAACGCTCTTCCAAAAAAACGGGAGAATAGAAACCCAAAAGAAAAGCCTTGACGTACTTGGACCGATAACCCACATCCACAACTGATCTACCATGAGAACATTCCCATTCAACACATCCTCCTCCGGCACCGACGTTTCCTCATCGCTACACTCACAGTCGTCCTCATGACCGTTCACGTTCGTATTCGCACCGGCACTTCCATTCGCATTATTCAACGAACTCGTCTCTCGCCCCGTTCCCCTCGTCGACTTACCATCCCCGCCCCCAGGATTCTCATAAGTATCCGGCCCCACCTGATCCGACAGCGCGATCCTCTCCTTTGTCATTTTGTACAGCATCTGGTCGTCATCTCTCGGCCGAGTATCGTGCAGCGAAGGGTACCCGTACTGGTCCAGCGTGCGTCTGCAGTTGACAGGCGGATCATACCCTAGATACTCCCATATGACCTGGAGCTCTGTCGAGTCCAGCTTGGCCACGCTCTGGGGGACAGGCCGCGCCCGCCCTTGGCGGAGACGGCGCTGGATGAGGTTTCTGCGGCGGAGCAGGTTTTTGTAGGAGTCGAAGTGGAGGAAGGGGATGAAGAGGTAGACGGTGGGTTCGTTCATCGTCACGACTGAGCTGCGGTTTGAAAGAGGTGACACTGGCACAAGGGAGGGGACGTTAGTCTACTAGGGCCGTTAAGCAAAAATCGAAGGCTGGAGGTGTTCCTTACTTGGGATGGGTGGAATCAAGCTACAAGCTGGGCGAACAAAAAACGCATAGTGCTGGGAATGTCGCCCGCGAGTGTGTTTGGAATACCATTGGCCATGATTAACCAGTTCGGTAAAATCTCTCCCGTCCTTGACTTGCAGAGTCTCGAATACTTTCTGTGTCCGCTAAGTTAGCTCCAGTGTTGCTGGTGAAAACGTGAGGGATAGAGGGAGGAGTTACCTTGACCCAGGCCGGATTCGTAAACGGCAAATGAGTCCATATAAACCGCCTATTCTTCTCATCTGGCTTCGCAAACACCGGAATCAAAGGATCCGACGCAGGAATCTCAGGATTCGGAGCAAAAGGCGATCCATGGAAAAATGACCTCTCAAGCGGCCCGCTCCACTTGGCGTTGAACTGATCGGTGAACCGCCTCATGAGGGCCACTCGCCTTCTAGACCTAGTCGAGTCCACTGGGACGGCAGAGCCTTTCGAACGAGTAGCCCGCGTCCCGCTAGTTGACCGGCTCCGGACGGCCTCGACAGAATCAGGGATGAGGTCGACCTCACGACCTCGCTGCTCACGCGAAGATGCCTCCGGATCGGGGCTGTTCTTTCCCGGCGTGGCTTCGGGCATGTCGGCGGCCTTTGATAGCAGCAGGGCGGTCTCCGAATTAGCGCTGCGTTCATCACCGTGGTACACCTGGCCGATACCCAGCAGATTCTCGCCTGGCTCCGGAGGAGTTGTCGGCGGAGAAGGAAAGTCGGATTCTCTCAACCTCGTCGTCCTCCGACGCGCCGCCAGGAATTGGCCCTCCGTCGGACCTGGTTCCTCTCCATCGTTGACCTCGTTGAGCCTATCGTTCAGACACTCGACGGGACCCTTGTCAAGGAAATCTTTCAACGCCACCCTCGTAGACCACGCTCGGATAGTGGTCAAGGTCTCCATGTTGGTCATGGCGACGGGATCCTCGTAGAACCCGTGGACCTCTATGGGAACCCTCTGCTCGAGATTCAGTGGCGTGTGGCTCTTGCCGCCGCTATTTTCGTCGGCCCTCGCGATGCATCTGGCAAGAGTCTTGAGGAATAACTTCATCGTTTGAGCGTTGTTCTTGCCGAACGAGGCACAATTCGCGTGGTCGCTCTGCAAGGGGTAAATGGTTTCTTGTCTGATCCCGAGGATGGCGGACTTTACCGATGTGATGGGGGCCGTAAAGGAAACCTCTCCCGGACGGGACTCGGCCTGGCTGCAGATGC
Organism: Scedosporium boydii; assembly: GCA_002221725.1. NCBI lineage: Eukaryota > Fungi > Ascomycota > Sordariomycetes > Microascales > Microascaceae > Scedosporium > Scedosporium boydii. The sequence continues at coordinate 124,697 of NJFT01000070.1, read as the reverse complement.
GCGACTCGATAGTTTCGTAAAAGGTCCAGACCTGGAGGTCGCTGGCGAGGATGCTGAACTCTTCGTCGATGTGTAGCAGGAGAGGATGACCTGGTCGAAGTTCATCGGTGATGGATCTAGGCAGAGGCTGGGATAGTTGCAGGAGGCTTTGGATGCTTGACGAGATGTCTGGCATGCTGAGATAGGTAGATCCTCGATGTGGTGTTGCTGCGGAGCAATACGAGCTTATTGTCAGTCAAGGAAGAAGAGAATAAACCAGAAGATCTCGGCAGTTCTTACCAAAGAATGCGGCGCCGTAGCAGTCGTTCAGAATGCTTTCATACAGCGAATTTCTCCTGGCTTTCGCCAGCGCCATCTTCACCACCAAACCGCCAATGCTATGGCAGATAAAGAACAGAGGCCTCGACGGTGAGTTCTGAACCTGAAGGTTAGCTCCGCATTCTCGCTTACACGCATCTCTTCCCCCCGAGTATACAACTCACACTCATGACCCGCAGATCCAACACCTGCCTCAGTAAATCGTCCGCCAACTTGCTCAATGTCGTCCCCTCCTCGATCTCGCCATGAGCATACATCAACACTCTCGCATGATGCGCCTCTTTCCTCACCCCAAGCCTCACCCAGCTCGGAGCCGCCTGCGCCGTCCTATTACCACTGCTATTTCCGCTGTTACCCGTCCGACCGCTCCTCTGGCTCTCACGCATGTCCGAGTTTCGCTGGGAGCTCCGCATCGAGGGCGCGCCGAAGTAGTTTTCCACAAGGGCGTCGCGGGACCAGGTTTCTACGGGGTCGGCCCCCGGACATGGTACCGTTATGACGCTATAAATATTTGGTTAACCGCTTTATTTTTCCATACATATAAATAAATATGAAATAAAAATAAAATTGCAGGCAAAAGGGCAAGAACTAACTCGACAGTTGTCTCGTCATAGCCTGATCCTCCTATCGATCCATCAATCTGGACAAACCGACCCCGAGAAGGGATAGTTTCTCCGACCAAGTCATTCTCGCGTGTCGTTCGCTGCGACTCATTGGCGTGTTCTCCATTTTCCGTTGTCGGGGCGCTCGCCGGCGCCGAAGTCTTGGTCCGATCTGGTCCGTCCCCACTCGGCAGGATCGGCTCCGAATCGGCCCTTGCACCGAACATCATCTTCGCTTCGCGATTCTAGTCTATATTCTAATACTTGATAAATAATGCCGGGAGGTCGAAAAGAAAAAAAAAAAAAATATGTCCAAAAAAAGAAGAAAAAGACTTAAGCCAGCATTCTCTGTATATACTGTCTCTAAATAACCTATATTTCTGCCTCCAGACCCATTCACTCCCAAGACCACGCCCACCCATCACGCGAAATACATCTATCATCCCCCCCTCCCTGGACACCTGCGTGACGATAAAACAAAGAAAAGAAACCAACTGAGCGAAGCCCTGCAGGGGACGTAACCCCACTCATGGAAATGGCTCAGCGGGACCAGCTGAGCAAAGACCCGCCTCGTGTCTCAGAATCAACCGTTGTCGTAATGGAGGGTGTCGTGATCACCTGGACTGGGTTGCACAAAATCCCACCTGAGCGCACCAACTTCAGTTTTGATTTTATGTGCATTTGCAAAAGTCGCGTACACGGGACTAGAAGCCGTCACAGACTTACAAATTCAAATGCTGGGAGGGAAAAGTGGAAGCCGGCAGAAGGACACAGGCCAACAAGAGGCCACTGGACGAGGTCTTCTTTAGCGTCAATGTCTGCCCTAGAATTCCGGGCCAACCGATTTTCCGCGGCCAACCTAATTGAGACCCAGACCATCGACCACTAACTTCCAACCATCAAATCTTCACTCAACGCGCAGTATTCGAACACACGCGACACGGCGGTCGCAACGAAGCATGTCCCAAGACAAAACATGCCTCCAAACAAGCGAAGCCTCTTCGCAAGGTTACGAGGCTGGTGGCGGCGCTGGCGCTGGTCCAAGCTGCTGGAGCTAGAGTCTCCCCTCGCGTTGCGCCGGACCTACCGCCGCCTACGTGAAATCTCACCGACCCCCGCCCTCTGCCTATTCAAACTTATCTGGCCGATTCCATGGCACATGGCGGTTCCCAAACCTGGGACGCCGCGCCTCCTAGTGCAGAACGCAGAGGCGGTTGCTGAGCGCGAAGTTCTCACCTACACGCGCATGACCATGCCGCTATGGCGGTGGCGCGACACGCCGCAGCGGTCCTTTTACCGCACGTATGAGGATTTCGTGGTCGATCAGGGTATCCTCCTCGGTTACGAGGCCGAGTACTTCTTCAAACATTCCGACCCGGCTTGGGCGCTGCACCTGCTTCCCGACCCTCGTGTTGGCAACAATGACGACTCAGAGCGCGATGCCGTCATGGCCTCGTTCCTGGAAGACGTTGTTGGTGCGTTTAACTGGCGCCTCGCGCTAGGTCTTCGACGCGGGGCGCCCCCGGTGGAACGCGCTGATGATGGCACACCGGCGCCGTTCGTTCCGGAGCGTTGCCCCAATTGGGTGGCGTCCGTGCCTCCGTTGCCTGAGAGGCTAGTCCTTCACAAGAGACGGTGGGGCCCTGACATGGACAATTCGGATGATCTGTACTTGAGACGGAATATCGAAGCCGGAACTGGATATCTTACGACGGTGTAGCGAAGGATCCCTACGGATGCTGCGCGACAGATTTAATTGGGAGTTGCCAGCGTCGAAGCGGCTGCAACTCAGTTGCGCAAACACGAATAGGGACTTTCCGTACAATACAGTGTAGTCCTGCTAACCATCGCATCCGCGCTCTGGCCTAGGCCCAGTGCCACTCCTCATCAAGGCCGAGGTATCGGTTCTTCCCGGCGTCCTCATCCCAGACCATCTCAGCGATGCCAACTTCACCATGGACCCTCTCATACTCCTTCTTGGCAATTTCGATCCCCTTAGTCAATATAGGTTCAAAGCCATTGTAATTGAGGCGACTCAAGTAGTCCACACCGAGAGGCGGGCCGCCATTTTTCAATGCCCGGACAATGGCCACGGCATCAGAAAGGTCCTGCTCGCGAGCATTTCTACCAGCGCCTTCGACACGACGTAGCTTACGCTCCAGCATCCATTCCAAGTTAGCAACGTACACGACGATGTTCGTGCCCTCATATATGCCGATATTCTGCTCAACCGACCGCAAGAACAGATCCAACCGCTTCAGTCGGCTAATGAAGAGCTTCACCTCGTCATTCATCCAGTCCCCCATCAGACCGCATCTATCAGCCACCTTGCGAACGGCGTCGAGAAAGTCGTTGCGGTAGTCTTCGACCGCGTCGATGTTGGGGTCGAGCAGGCAATCGACGTCCTTGGTGGCGCTGCGGAGTTGGAAGTATTTGACTGCCACGCAGCCTCCGGCACACTCAAGCGGACGGGGGCGAGGCTCATGAGGAGCTCTGACTTGCCCACTTCGGCGTCAAGCGCGCCCAAGGCTAGGCCCAAAAGTAGATCAGCTATAGTGGTTTTCGAACAGGGAACTAGCTCGGGCCACACCGGTTATTTGAATTTACCGTGATCGATATCATCCTTAGTAAGCGTAGTCTTCCTGACGAAAGAGGGTGGAGGCATTGTGCGATGCAATCGAACTGGAAGCAAATTATGTTTGATTTCTAGTAGATTATCGTCGCCGCCGTGTTAGCTACTTCCTTCCTAACTAGTAAGTGATAGGAGAGACAGACGACCTCATGGATAACGAGTCTTCTCCTCTTCTCTATGGTACTCTTGAGCGGTTCTATGCTAGATCTAGCATTTTCCCTGGCGAGGGCCACGATAGCTTGCATGGAGAGATCCTTGCGGATGCGCAGTGGCCAAGATGCAGCTGGTTGCGAGGTTTTGTTGACAGGCAAGCGCCCTCAGGTGCGCCTCCGACTTCCAAGCCGTTAAGAGTTAGACAAAGGGGAAAAAAACATCAAGATTGGACTAAATGCGAGCCGTGCGAGTCGATTACTGTATTTAATATAGATAACATAACATTTCTCTTTAAATATTTGTGAAAAAAAAAAAAATGATTTATATTTAAAATAAATAGTATTATTTAGGATATATATAGTAAATATTTTAAGATAAAGTTTAATACTTCTGGTTTTCTCGAACTGTAGCAGAAACAGAACCACGAGGACGCAAGGCCGCCTTGCCCTTGTCTCGACGCTGAAGGCAATGCTGATGGTGGGGCAAAGACAGGGGCGCGGGGGCGACGTTTCAGGCAGTGCACACAGCAGTGCACAGCATTAGAGGATATTACAGCACCCTAATTCCTGGGCGACCACTGAAGTAAAACACTAAAGAGCCACAATATTGGCGCCGTAGCAGTTGCCGTGACACTGGGTACGGCCTACCGAAGACACCGATTGATGTACAAATTGGAGCAGGTAGAGATGTAAGGTCTAGAATACTATATGAATTCCAGGAGTGGTTTTACGTTAATATGTATTACGCTATACTGAGGTGATGAGCCCAGTAGCTCCCGCCAGTACTGAGCTCAGCGCGCCAGGATGTCCTGTCAAGCCTTAGTCTGACCCCCAAGTCAGGAACTATCTAGGCAATAAAGGTTGCGTGGTAAAATCAGTGAAAGTCTATGCAAGCAGTGGGGGAAGGTTCTCAGCCAGGCTACTCAAATCAAGGGTATTATTTTCAGAACTCCGAACAATCCCCATAGTATCCTACATCTAACCAGCCTATTTGCTATCCATAACATACAAGGACTATCGGGTATCACGTTGATGGCTAGTGCTTCGCGAGCATGCCCTCCACTCTCCTGCCCTAATAAAACTATTCCCAGACTGAAAAAGAGGGGGGTCAACTCCAACATCTTCACCACACCTTCCTACTCACCAACCCCACGACCGCCGGAACCAAAGTGAGTCTAACATCGACTCCCAGAAGCACCATCGTTTAACCCATATCAATCGTCGTAACATGTACTACAGCATCGATATAGAGTCGGTTCTTAACCACGCACCCCACCCCCGGTAGGATCTTGAACATGCCATGCGGACCAACGTTGACGTCTATCACCCCGTCACCATCACCTAGCTTCACCACCAGCTTTCCCGCCGAAACAACGCAGATTCTTATACTATCTGCCTCTGGCTGCCAATTGTAGGGTGAGCCCGGTTTGATAAATATGACATTGAAACCAATCCCGTCTGCGATTGGGACCGTTTTATTGCGTGTTAGGTACGCGTTTGAAAATACCACGTCTAGATTCAAAAAAGAAAAGTAATAAAACAAAAATTAGCAAACGGCGAGCAAGGTACCGGGGCGAAATGGATATTTGTTTGCAAACGACTTACTTTCGCCGTCTGGACCCGCGGTGCTAATCCGGCCTGGCGCGACCTCCCAATCCTCCATCGCGAGAGAATCCGCCGACACCACGGGCTGGCCATTCCCACCCTGTGATAGCTCGGTAGAAGCAGGATCGGGTGTAGTATTTGTAGGAGGAGTAGAACTTGAGGGTCTTTGAAGGCCGGCCCCAAGCCCAGCAATCCTACCGGATCGTAAAGTCACCATACGCCGGACAGGCTGCTGCGTCTCGCCAAGCGTGCCGCTCCGTTCTGATGTCGCCTCGCTCCCGGGGCCCACGGCGTCTGGTGAGTTGTCATCACTGTCTGTGCTATCACCATCCTCGGACCGATTCTTCTGCACGTCGCCAAGGGTACACTCATGCCGCCAATGCCACTTCTTCGCTCGGTAGTGGCATAGGGCGCAGCAATCCCCAAAGAAGTCAATAATACTCTGGGGGAAAGAATCGTCAGTCACGACGCACGTTTGCTTGCGAGAAGCGCACACCTCGCACGAGCGTTTCACCTCAGTACCCGTTAGGTAAAGGAGGAGCCCCAGGGCGGGGTTGTTGTTAGCCATCGCCAGCTTTAAGCAAAAGCCTAGCGTCTCTGCTGACCAGGAACGTCTTAGCCGAAGGACCTTGAATTCGTTCCATTCCTTGTGGTCTGTGAAGATGCGCATGTTGTAGCCCTTAGGTAGGACCAATTTAAGATAATCGGGAATGCTCGAATAGGTCTTTTCCGGTGCTGGGGCTGATGCTGATCCTTGGCCCGTCCTCTGCTCGGTGGATGCTGCCCGCGACGCTGTCGAGTTTGTCCTGGTGGTTGTGGGCGTACTCTTCCGAGACCTCGGTGCTGAACCGGCAGCCTTGGTCGTCGCCGCCGGCGCGCGGACGCCCACGGGAGTCCCATTAGGATCGCGGGGAACCTGCGAGACAACAATGGGCGCGCTCTGTCCCACTTTGTCGAGCATGGAGAAGGTGCCGTCACAGTTGTCATTGAGTTGTAGTCCTCGGTGACCAGCCTAACTCCAATTAGATAATTCATACGGAAGGGTTTTTGAGTGCTTGGCTTGAGGGAAAAATAAAATCCACCGCTTACCGAAAAGTGGCCTCCGAGAGCTCTCAAATCAACAAACCGCCTCGGACAGCCGATGATGGGACAGGACCATGGAGTTTTGGGATCCGGATGCTTTTCGTAATGGTCCGGGATGAGAGCGCCGTTCGCAGAGAGGGCACGTCCTTGCTCGTCTAACCAGAGGTTGCGTTAGCCGAAATGTACGAATAAATAAAGAAATTAATTAAAAAAAGAAAATTCAAGAAAACGACCCCGAGATCCTGAGATCTGTAGTTTAACTTACCGACCCATAGCGAGTACAACTTCTTAGACTTCGTAGTAAGGAGGCCGACAGGTTGGGGTTTCGTCTCGGGGGTCCTCGTAGCGGTGCTCGCCACAGCGGGACTTCGCGACGGCGCAGCGCCGAAGATCGGGATAGGCACGGGGGTAATGACTGCGGGCACCACGTAGGACGGCGTAGCGGGTTTACCACTAGTGCTTTTAGCTGAACGCTGGGCCACCGTAGTTCCGGGTGTTCCCCGGGATTGCGTTGTCGCTTTCTCTCGCAAGGCCGCTGGCACGGTGGGTACCTCATCTTCCGACCCGCTCGAACAGGAAATAATAGGGGCCGCCAGGTCTAATCCGCTGTTAAAGGGCTTAGGCCGAGCTGTAGGGGTTGAATTCGCCTTTGATGGCGTGTTGCCAGCCGTTCGAGGAGTCCTAATCACCGGCGCGGTAGGCGCTACGACTGGTCGTCTGGCAGTTGGTGTAGACGTAACCGACGACGACGACACAGCTGATTCCATCAGCACCAAGCCTTTCGGTCCAGCTCCACTGCTCGCAGAAGGCCTCGACACGCTTGACGGCGCGCTGGAAGGAAATGGAACCCCGGTGGACGAATATAGGGCTAAGAAGTCAAGCCCATCCGACGATCCACCCCAATTCTCGTCTGCGACCTGTCTTCGCTTGGAGCTACTCCTCGAACCCTCCCGGCCCCCGCCTTCATTCGAACGCTGTCGTTTAGTCCCCGTCTGAAGCGACGACGACGCGAATAGCGAGTTCCCCGAACTGCCATTGGCCAAGGTATTAGCCTTCTGCCACTGTGCCTGAAGCCCTTGAATCTCCTGGCGATTCGCTAGCTGAGGCTTGGCAGCCATAGTTGCTGCCTGCTTCTGCTTCGCGGGGCTACCGTCCAGGGACTGGGAGCGGCTGGGAAATAAGTCGCTTTGAACCCGAAATTCTGGAAACTCGTCGTCGTCTGAATCGCTTCCCATGACTATCCCCCTTTCGATGGCGGAGAGCTGAATCGCGCTTCTTTTAAGCTTGACGCGTTTGTAGGGCGCTAAGCCAGGGCCGGGGTTGAGGGGGTGACGGGGTAATAGAGCGCTAACCTTTTATTAGAAAGCTAAATAATAGCATAGCGAAGGGCTTAAAGGGTTTAGATACATAAAAGGAGCCGAAGTTAATGAAATATAAAAAGTTAAGTGTAAGATAATTGCAAGGGGTGACAATTAGCCCAATAGACCAAAAGATCCGTCAGTTCCAGCTCCACATAGCTGGAACTGCCCCTTACATTCATTTAAGAACCCTCTTAATCGCGGCGGAATCCAGCCACTTCTAGGTATATCGTTACATTAAGATATATCTCTTTGAAAAACATTAAAAAAAAAGATATTAGAAAGAAATAAAATCTTTAAAAATAAAAAATTTAAATTAATTAAATTAAAGTCTTTTTAAAGAAAGTTAAAGACTATAACTTTTAAATGGATCTGCTCCTCATTTCAGGATCTGCAGAGAAGATTATTATACCAGGCCCAGCTTCGATAGTCTCTATTCCTATTTTAATACATTATTTTCCTTCTCGCATATATAAGAAAAGGAGAACCAACGCATCAGTCAATTGATCTCTTCAATTCTACCAAGGTGTGCAGCCGATGTGGCGCAGCCAGTACCTAGGTATCAGCTGCTCCTTCAGATCAAGAGTGGCTAAAACAAAAGATAGACATTGCTGGAAAATCGGTGTGCTTTTTCAGCATCTTGTCACAAACTGTACAGACACATCAAGCTCTCTCTTTTCAGTTGAATTTACATTGGTTTATCCAAAAAATAATAATGACATCAGAGTCTATGAACCCATAAAAGAACAACAGGCCATTGTACACTCAGAGCTATCATACATTTCCCCAGCACGCAACACCCAACTCAACCACCAACAGCTCAATCCTGACACCTATTACCTCTTCTTAGGATTCTTGCCCTTCTTACTCTTGGCATGACCCTTCTTCTTCTTACTCATCCTCAACTCCGCAGCCTTCTCCCTCGCCGCCTCCACCCACTCCTCATTCGTATCATCCGCCGCCAACTTCTCCCTCACCTTCCTCATCCCCGCAAGGCTCCTCTCCCTCGCCCACCTCCTATGCCGCAAATACGCCCTCCTGCTCTTATACCCCTTAATCTGCAAGCCCGTCGTCTTCACAAGACGTCCAATCCGCCAGTTATCCTCGCGGTACGTGTAATCCTTCCGGAGGTGGAGAACCTGCGGCTCGGCGTGCGGCCTGTCCGGGTTGACCTTCTTCACCACGTTGGGGATGCCTGAGTCGCTGAGTTCGGGCTCGCGCGCGGCGCCTCGCATTGGCGTCGCGACCATGCCGAGGCGGCGCTTGCGCTCGGCGTGTTGCGGGTAAGGGAGAGTGTCTTCCTTGCGGAAGACTACGCCGATGTATTTGCGGTCGGGGTGGAGGGCTGGGTCGCGGTAGTATTTGACGTAGCCGGAGGCCATGGCGTGGATGGTGAAGTCGCGGCCCATGATGCAGTTTTCGCCGGGCCACCAGTGCGTGCCGTGTTGTCTGTAGATGATGTTTCCGGGGATAACGTATTGGTCTGAGTAAGATTGGGTGTTAGCTATGCAGACCTTCACAAGAGAGAAAAAGAGAGTCATGCGATTTGAGGAGTCTTGAGAATCGGGTTTCTTCCACGACCCCAATTGAGATGAAAAGAGATGACATACCTCCCGTCCTCTTCGCACCAAGCTTCTTCGGAATCGTCCTCTTAGGCTTGAGGTTATAATGTCCCTGCGACTTAACCTTGGCACCTCTCCTACCCTCCACCAGCATGTTTCCCAGCGCTGGTCCACGCGATACCCAGCTCGTCGTCAACAGCAGCCTCGCGGTCAATCCCGAAGCAGCGACCCGGAGGGGCCGCTGCAATTGAGCGAGTGACATGGTCTTCGGTTTTCCTGTCCGTCGTTCGCGGTTGTGGCCACTCCGGATCTGGTTTTTGGCGGCCCCCTTCGGAATGTGGTCTTTCGATTGAAGGTCAAATTTGAGGCTTTCTCGGAATTTTTGCTGCAACCTTGGCTGGCTTGGAGAATTCTCGGCAAAATACAAAGATATTTCCTCCTCTTCTTCTCAGCTCATATATGCTGAGTCATCGTTAATATAGGCTTTATCGATAAGGACAATGGAATTGCCAGCGATGCAACTTTGGCTGCGGACAATGAGACTGTTCCAATTGTTAGTTGTCCAGACACCTCGACTTCATTCCTCGAGTCCATTCCGAATCCATGGCTTAAAAACGAAAACTCGATTTCCCAGGTTCACTCTCCCTCTCGATAACAACCGCAGACCTTCATCCTCTCCGAAATACACACCGAAAACACAATGCGCTCCGTCCTCCCCACCCTCCTCGCCCTCACAGGCGCAGCATCCGCCCAATTCGGCTTCTTCGACCACATGTTCGGCGGGCATGACGGTCACGGTCACCACCACCAACAACAGCGCCAACAAAACGTCCCCAGCGATTCCTCCGTATACCAACACAACTACAAGTCATGTGCGTTCTTTTCCCCCCTTCCCATATTTTTTCTTTCCTACTTGTTCCGAAATACTGGTTACGTCATAGACAAAGCTGGGGGGAGCTTTTGTCGCGTTCTTGCGCTTGTGGACTTGGATGCTAATTTTGGACCAGCTTACTGTGACAAGTATCTCTGTCCTGACACTTTAGGTAAAGAACCGTTTCGAGACCCGCGACACATTTCTTTCTGGAACCAGAAGAATGAAAGAAGAAGAGAAACAAGGAAAAAGACTAATAAAGCTCACTTTTTCTAGCATGCGTTCACTTTCCACACCATTGTCCCTGCCCCTGGTCGAATCACCAGGAGAAATTCGAGCTAGGCGAAGGGTCCAAGATTTGCGTGTCTAGGGGCGGATTCAAACCCGGCGAGGCGGCGAGGAAGGTCGAGCTTGCACGGAAAGGGTTGATATAAGGGTTAAGAGAAGGGAGCGGCGAAGCGCGTTCCAGAGCGCGGTTATATTGGAAGATGTTACGGCGTTCTTATTTTGTTGGTGATACCGAATCCAGTTTTGTTTGGCTTGATGAGTGGATAGGAGGGAGGGATGCTGCTCCGAGAGAAACTTGGAAAGCGACAGAATTGCACGAAGACTTGCGGCGTTAAGGGTATTAGACACAGTATATAGGGTCTCATTTACGAAAAAAGCACCAGTACATAGCACAGTAATCAAGGGCTACACACAAGCAATCTTGGATACTTGAAAAGGGTGTCGTCGCATATTCTAAACTAAGATTCCTATACAACCGTTGCCCCAATCCAGGCATCCTCATGCAAACCACGATAAAGAGGTGGCAAGGGCAGGGGGATATGCAAATAGTATATGCCGAGCTATGATGGTGATGATGATGAGAGCGATGGGGATGACGATAATCAAAATTGTACAACCACATGTGTGAGGAATGAGAACCTCGTCCAAAATCAGATAGCCACCGGTGTAACGCCGCCACTCCTACCAATGGCAAAGTCCTCGAGGATGACACAAGGAAAAAAAAAAAAAAAAAAACATAAAACTCCAAAACCTTATATAGGCTTGGGCTCATTCATGTAGGCAAGTTCGTGTCATCATCAACCTTTGGTTCCATCTTTCTTCGGGGGGCAACCGATTGAAATAACGGGGAAGCCAAACATGAGAAGGGAGGGAAAAACGAAAAATACACACACTCGCACACAAAAGATGTGCGATACCAGTGATAAATAAATGCTCGCATATCGGGACGGACTATGACGTAGGGCCATTGGAAGTCCGGAAATTCGCTGGGAGCGGAGGCATCGGAGGTATGGCCGGAGGTGCGTCATCGTCATCGTCATCGTCATCGTCGTCCTCCACATCCTCCGGGTGCCCAAGCAGCTGCACGACATTCCTCATCTCGTAGTGCTTCTTCCGAAGCTGCTCAAAACGACGGTGCTTCTCCCTCTCCTCTGGCGACATGCCCACCATCTCATCATCATCTCGACCGCTGCCGGAATCATCAACATGCACAGTGCGGTGGTGGTGCGCCTCGCCGTCCGCCGATGATGACGGCGAAAACTCGCGCGCCGGGACCGCTTCTTCTGGCTCGCCGATGTCCAGGTTCGGAATGCTGTCTTCGCGGCTGAGCTCGCGGTGAGCCGGGCGAGTCGTAGCGTAAGCTGCGCCAGTGATTGGCTCGCCCAGTCCCTCGCCCATGATCTCATCGTCGTCGCTGGGGTCCTCGAGAGGGTCGTATCCTCGGGCAAACGGGGTCTTGGGCTCTGTGATCTTCATGGTGGAGGTGCGCTCCTGCTCCGTTAGGTAGAGGTTGGCCTCGTCCCACTTGAGGCGCTGCGCTGACTCTTCCTCGTCGTCGCCGTGGTGAGAGGGAGTGCGGCTCGAGAGGCGGCGGAGCTGTGCGCCCGAGGACGAGCGGCGGCGACCGGCGTTGTACTGAGTGTTGACGATGGTGAGCTCTTTAGCGCTCAGGGTTCGGTGGTCTGGAGAGACGGGGGAGATGGGAGGAGAATGGTGAGAAGCGTTCTTCAAGATGCCTACGCAACCCCAGAAAAAGTTAGCAGAGCGTCTCATCTACGAGGTCTCCTTTTCCCACTTGAGGGAGAGACTATCATGGGAGATTGTGGAGGCGGGGTAGCGTACCCTTGGGTTGCTTAGGTGGTGAGTGCACAGGCGAGTGCAGGACAGGACTCGTCGACGCCATGGTTTCGGTGATATATAGCCGCAGTGAAAAGGTTGAGGTTAAGCTAGTTCGTGTTTGTTTCCGTGTGTTTTCCGCATGCAAATAAAAAAGTTCTTTGCTTGGAATGTGTGTGATGTGGGTGAGTAGAATGTGTGTGAGGTAATGATTTGATTTGGTAGGCTAGGCTAGGTAATGTTCAAGCAGCAGTCACAGCGACATTCCCTAGTAAAATAGTCACTCGGCATGCGCAGGTGGAAAAAGGAGCAATAGAGGTCCACAGGTCTCCCTAGGTCGCGTTCTCGCATGAACAGGTGATAGAGGAAACGACTTGCAGGGGGGGGAAATTTAGTCCTGGAAGTGGTTTGGCCTTAATCTAGCGTAGTCTGATTAAGTGTCGGACGAGATCAAAAGAGGCTTGGCAGTTATGAGTAAGAGAGAGGATGGAGGGGTCAGGTGGTAGTATGGGAACACTGGGAGTTGGAAGGGTAGGCTGGAGATCTCCGAGGGTCAGATGGGAAGGATGGTCTTTTTGGGAGGTTTAAAAAGAAGCCGAGAGAAGGAAAAGTTGGCAACCTGCAGGAAGAGTGGGAAGACTTTTGGGGGAAGCCGGTTTAGGCATTTAGGCAGGAGACAGCTGGCTGGGCTGAGAGGGAGGGGGGAGGGGGGAAGCAGAGCACGACATGATAGTTGAGGCTCAAGACACTGTCTGGCGTGCCTGCTGTTTCTGCTGTCGCTGGGCTGCGGGCGCTGGCGACAACTGTCTCTGCCTTCTGTCTTTGTCTTTGCGTGGCAGACTGGGCGTCGAGCTGGCGGGGTCAAGTACCAAAATGGGAGGGGTGGAGTGGGGTACTTGATTGCGACGAAGTTCATGGAAGAGATGGAAGAGCGCGACACAGGTGCAGTCGGGTATATCGCCGAGAATCTGCCCAAGCCCAACCCAAGTCCAAAGTCGCAGGCTGCCGACGCCACAAACACTTCATTGGTACATTGCACGTGGACACTTGTGCCACCACTCTCGGGGTTGCCAACAGCTTGACCCTTACTTTGTCCTGATCCATTGTCCTGGCGAATCTCGTCACTCCACCCAGGGCCTATCACTATCACAGCGTAACAAATAATCTTACAGCAATTGCCAACTGGGCACATTGATGTCATCCGTCATCTGCGTTCCGAGTGTGCCGAGGGCAGAGATGCATCCCTTCCTCTCCTTAAGTCATCCGGGCAAGAAGTACTTCATACTGACAATCTTTTGTCAGGCCCAAATTATTCCAGTTTAGAACTGATCTTGTCTGTGATCCCCTCAAGCAGCAAAAGCATTTCAGCTCATGCACGTCTTCATGCAAGGTCTATCGTAAGGCACAGTGGTTTAAGTTGTTGGTGTGACTCGCGTGAGTACTACTTACAGCCTACGCATACACACCAGTGACATCGACATATCTCGATGGCTCTGCCAATATTAAGGTGCACGTGTGTATAACAACACCTTGGGCTTGAAATCAGGACTTAGCACGCCTCCGTCAGCGAAGAGCTATCGTGCTTTCTCATCAAAAACTGTCCACTCAGTGCTGCTGTACAGAGACACCACCCCAAAAAGTGAGGGGTGACGAATCCAGCGCGGGCGACTCAGGCGACGCAAAGGCAAAAAATGTGCCAAAAATAGAAGATCTGCACTAGCCCGGAATCGAACCGGGGGCTAGTCGAAACTTGTGTGAAACATGGCAACGACCAATTTTACCACTAAACCACTAGTGCCTTGATTGCTCTGATGCGTCTAAATGAGGTACATGTATCATTAATCGTTAGGGAAGAGTTGCAAGAGACGAAGCCTCCATCTAAACCTCAACCATGATCTTTCTCTAAGCAAAAGAAAAACGCCGAGAGCTTAAACAAATATATCCGCAGCTCGCACCAGAAAAGACCTTAAACCTCCCGGTTCTCATCCTTAATCTTGGTCCTCACAAACGGATTATCCGTATCCGAATCAGACCTCCCAATGCTGTAATACCTTCCAAAGACCCTGGACTCAAGATCCTTCACACCACCCGTCTTCTTCTTAGCCACCCTCCTAAAGTGTATCCTCTTTGCCAGCTTCCACATCTCGACGCCAGCGAAGAAAACCGCCGTCTCCACAAACACAATCCCCCACTCCCACGAAATCCCCTCATGCCTAAACACGACCCTATTAAGCCCGGGGATGTAAAGGATGGGGAAAATAGACACCATCCCCGCGACGATGGACCAGAACAGGAACCGGTTGTGCCAGAGATCTCTCGCCCACTGCGTAAAAGGGTGCTTCGTCTTGGGCTTCATGCGGAAGAAGCTGCGCCGGAGGTCCATCATCTCGATGGCGAGGAAGAGCGAGAACCACACCATGGCCGTGAAGCAGGTTGCGCGGGCGCGGAACACCAGGTCGCAGCCGGGCGAGTGGTGGTTGTTGCAGTTTTCGCCGATTTCGCCGTCGCCAAAGCCGTAGAGGACGAGGACGAAGCTGCTGAGGCAGAGGGCTGCCATCCAGAGGCCGTAGACGAGCATGTCGAGCATGAGCTCGGGCGTGAAAATGCCTTGTTTCAACTGGCGATAAAGTTAGTAAGTGCGAAAGGTGAGAAAAGCAAGCAGCGATTCCGAAGACTTACGTTCTGGGGCGGTCGTCTCATGATATCCGGCGCGGCTTCCTGGAAACCGAGACCCATATCAGGGAACCCGGACGTAATGAGAATCTATATCAAGGTTAGTATTCCGTCAATGACATAACTTCGAAGATCAATCGACCCTTCGACCTGGGGCGGGATAAGATACTTACAACCCACATAATCTCAACGGGAGATAAAGGAAAGATCGAAAGCCTCGTATGATCCTTAAAAGCCAGCGCAATAAGCAGCGTACACGCCTGCGCAATATTCTGTGCTAGCACATGCAGCACAAATTTCTGAATGTTATCAAACATACGCCTCCCTTCCTCCACAGCGTTGAGGATCGAAGCAAAGTTGTCATCCATAAGCACAATATCCGAGGCCTCCTTCGCAACATCGGAACCGGCCTGGCCCATGGCGATACCGACGTCGGACTGCTTCAAGCTAGGGGAGTCGTTGACGCCGTCACCCGTCATGGCGGCGAACCGCTTACGCCTATGGAGAGCTTTAATCATGCGGACCTTGGTGCTGGGGGCGCAGCGAGCCACGACGAGGGGCAGGAGAGGAAGCTGATCGATTTCGTCGTCAGTAAGCCTATCGAACTCGCGGGCCGTCATGACCATAGCCTTAGCGACATCGGCAGAGATTTCCTGCATGCGGCTCGGTAGAATGCCAACCTCCTTGGCGATGGCGCGAGCCGTCTCGGGGTGATCGCCCGTAAGCATGTGGACGCCAATACCCGCCTGATGGCACATCTTCACAGACTGCGCCGATTCGGGCCTCGGGGGATCGTAAATGCCGACGAGGCCACGGAAGATGAGACCATGCTCGAACTCGGAGCGATCGAGTTCCTCCTTGGAGGATACTTTCCTGATGCCGGTTCGACTGGCGAGCGCAAGCACGCGGAGGCCGAGACGGGCCAGCGCCTCGAGGTTTTCCAAGATGCCGGCCTTGATATCCTCGGTCATTGGGACGCTCTCGTCGCCCACGTGGATCGTGGGACAGCTGTCGATGATGCGCTCGACGGCGCCCTTGGTGAAGACCCATTGCTGCTGCTTGGCGGCGGCGTCCTCGAAGATGACAGACATCTTCTTGACGTCGGAGTCGAAGGGGAACTCGGCGATTTGCTTCCACTGGTTACCCTCGCCCGAGATGTTCAGTCGGTTCCAGTTGAATCGAGAGGCGAAGACTTGGATGGCGATTTCGGTAGGGTCACCTCGGGCGTGCCAGACGTCGTCGTCGCCTTCGGCGCGGCGGACGGTTGCCGTGTTGGCAAGAGAGGCGATGTTGAGAAACTGGACGAGGGTGTTGTTATCCTTAGTGGCGGTCTCCCGGTCGATGATCTCTTCCTTTTCGGCGATACTGATTTCCCTGGGGGGCTTCTTGGCTAGGGTGATTTCACCCTCGGTTGGGTTGAAAGGATGGCTTGAGTGGCCCACGGAGAAGGTGCCAACTCCGGGAAGCTAGGCCTTTCGGACAACCATTTTACCTTGGGTAAGGGTTCCGGTCTTATCGGAGCAAATGTCTGCGAAAGACAAAACAATCTTCTGTTAGTGGCTGAAGAATCTTAGAAAGGGTGGTGTGGAGACGGAGAAGAAACGTACTGGTAACGGCACCCAGAGCCTCCAAACTTCGCAGGTTTCGAACAATGACATGTCGCTCAACCATCCGCTTAGTACCAGCAGCCATGGTAATAGTAAGCACGACGATGAGCGATGCAGGGATCATGGAAACACCAGTCGCGACGGCGTAAATAACCACCTCTTGCTTAGACGAGAAGCTATTGGCAGCCAGCACGATAATGGCACAAATGATAGCGATGAAGAACAGCAGAATGGCAAACTTGGAAAGCTTCTTCTGGAGCGGCGTTCCCTCACTGACGCCAAGGAAGCGAAGAAGAGCATCGTACACGGTAAGGGTATAAGCGATTCCATAACGTCCAATATTAGCCGTTCCATCTTCCTTCTTCTTGACGGGTCGGCGCCTCGACTGGTGTCCTCGCAGAGCGGCAGCAATCTGACCAATCTCGGTATACATGCCAGTAGCGAAGACGATACCGCGGGCACGGCCCTTCGTAACGGTAGATGAACTGTACGCGACGTTAAGGCGATCACCGGGGCCCGTGTCCGCCTCAAAGGTAGTCTCGGCGTCCTTGCGAACGGGAAGAGATTCGCCAGTGAGGAGAGCCTCGTCAGTTTCGAAGTTTATGGCCTCGATTAGGCGCACGTCGGCGGGAACGGTGTCGCCAGTCTTTAGATCAACCATATCGCCGGGGATGATCTCGACGGTGGGTACGACGATGGTTTGGCCGCCTCGGACGGCACTAGCTGTGGGAGAACTTAGGGAGCGTAGGGAGTCCATGGTCTTGGCGGCTTTGAACTCTTGGGTGGCCCCTACGGTGACGTTGATGACTATGACGGCGGCGATGACACCGCCTTCAATCCAGGATTTGATGGCAAGGGAGGCGGCCATGGCGAGGATGAGGACCTATGTGGCGGGCGAGCATGGTAAGCTACTGTACGGCGAACGGCAGAGAATAAAATGAGGGCTCGCCATGGTTCCTCATTGAGGCAAATGATACAAGCCAGCTTTGGAGGATATCACATCTCTAACTCGTGTGTCTTCAAAGAGGCCACGCGCATACGAAAGCTTCTACGTGCTCAAAAGTGGGAGGCAGGAATCGAAGTTAAGCGAGAAGAAAAACACAGCCAAAAGAGAAGAAGAAAGGAAAAAAAGAACATACCAATGTCATGGCGTTGGCCAACTGGCCCATTATAATCCTAAGGGGCTGAACGCCCTTTTCCTCACCAAATTCATTCCGGCCATATTCCTCGAGGCGCTGCTTAGCCTCCGCAGGAGTAAGACCTTCGTTTGGGTTGGTATGGAGCTCTTGGATGACCTGACTAACAGGTAAGGTATGGGGAGGTGCAGAGATGGGCTTATTAGACTGGCCCGACACGTGAGCGGCGATCGCAGGGTCCTGCTTCTTCGCCATCTTGCAAGCGTCTGGCCCGGTGGGCGGAGCGGACGAGGCCGGAGAGGCTCGGACGGGGGCTTGGAGTTCTTTGGTACGAAGTGTTATTATGATCCGGGGTAAAGTGGGCAAAGGGGCGAAGCGGAATGCTAAAAATTGGATTCCTTCAAGAAAAAGGTTGATATCCAATATAGTTTACCAAAGTAGTGTACCAATGGGAATAGTTACGAGAGAACACAAAGAATTGGCCGAGGAGGAGGGAATGCGATAAGTTTATACTTGAATTCTCGGTTTGTACTCTACATCTCTTACGTCGGTCTTATCCGAGCCAAGACTTTTAGAAGGCGCAAGATATTCAATGTATCTCGGGATGATTCCACTCGAGGGAGGGGGATGGGAGTGTATATGGAGATGGAGGGGCCGATCTCAAGGGACGGCGTTCATAAACGAAAGTATGTACCTCTCCGGGCATTCCGTGGGGGCAAAGTACATCGGGGAAGCGGTCCCCGGGCCAAGGCTGGAGATGATAATCTTGACCCACCATGTTTCCCATGTTTCCCGCAGCAAAGAGCCCCATTGAAGGCGATTGGATTGTCCAAGAGCTGGATGCCCTAGTCAAAATAGCCGGATTCCACCGGGGTGATCCTTGTCTCCTCAGGCGCAGTCAATGAACCCTGATGGGGATGATGCACATATGTTCAATTCCAGTTTAAACTCGCATTGGCATCGAATCACGAGAGCATTGGTTCGGTCCGCAAAGAGGCTCTTCTTCAGACTCCCAACACTATCAAGCCGAAGACTCAGCAGGTGCCAGGGGCCTCAAAAAGGATTTCGAGATAGGAACCGCCAAGAGTGGCTGGCGTGAGTGCAGAAAGAAGAAAGAAGACTTCCGTGGAATACGTCATCACCATTTCCCGGTCCGCCAAGAGAAGCCGGGGCACGCCATTGACAAACCTGCGGCTCTGTGCCCTCGTCGATTCCGAGTCATTCGACGACGATTGGACCGAGGGCGCGCAGGGAAGGGAAACAGTGAAGCAACGAAAGGCTTGGCAGGGTGGACCGATAAGGTTAGCAGAAAGGCGACGAGTCTCCAGATGTTTTTGAAGCTTCCATGGAAGCAAGTTCGGATTCGCCTTGTGAGAAGGATATTCACGTGATAATTTGTTATTCGCCACTGCGCCACACCGCCTTCCCCATCCTATCATCGCCAAGATGCCAAGCGCCCCGATCTTGGGGTGGTGGGGGTAGTGGAGGGGAGGGGAGTACACGGCAGGCGTTCGCAAGCACGAAAGTCTACCAGAAGACAGGTGAACTTGGGATCGAATCAGCACGCCAAGAGATTCCCCTCGGTAAGGTACAAGGTTAAGCGTAGGCAAAAGTCGGAAACCCCGAGTATCGATCCAAAGTATTTCTTCAAAGAAAAGAACACTCATGGAGAGATCTTGTCAACGATAAAACTAGCTTCGCCCGGGGGCGTGTTAAGGTTACTACTCTACGAGGGGCCTGCCGTAGCTTCGGCACTATTGAGACTTCGGGAGCGCATTTAGATTTGCCGCCGCGAACTAGTGCAAGTTCGTGCACTTGGTGCCTCGAGCGAATCGACGAACCAGAGGGACGGACACGGACTCGTTTTTATCGCAATGCCCTCTCGTGAGCGAGATAGATAAGCTAATAGGACAGACGCATGCGAAACGCTCTTGTGGAGTTTGAAAGCAGACCATATGGGAGCCACATTAGCGTCTTGGAATGGAATGATTGATGGCTCCAATGCCGGCGAAAATAACACGGACACGGCGAAGATATCGGGATATTGGCAGCCGAACTAGCCTCAATGGAGAACCGCTGCTGTCAGAACTTAACCACGTCCATTGCAAGGCAGTTGCTGTCGAATTTGGCAGTTGATGTTGTGACAGCTTGACTTACACAACTTTACTGAGAGACCTGCGCTGCTTGGGTTGCATGTCTCTGAGCTATTTGATACTTCCAACCAGGATGCCAGTACGGAGTACTCATGGGTTCCTTGATGTGTTACATCTGAACTGTAATAAGCCGCATTCCTACATGCGCAGAATAAAGTGACTGCCAATATCGATCGAGGTTGATCGAGACATATATTAGTCTTGTCAATAATGAAACTCGATTGAAGACAGCCCGAAGTCGGCCAGCGTTCTCAATGGCATTTATCAATGCCACCAGACCGCCGAAGCACGCCCTGATTGAGGTATTCAGTAGACGTGATGCCACAGATCTGATCTTGTCTGGACCCTGCACCAAAGCAGAGACAGCTCCTAGCCGTTACTCCAATTCACCTTTTCACCTATGCTTCATCAGACCGTACAATTGACGTATTCTTCACAGATAGTCCGAGAGAAACACATAGAGAAGAGTGAATCGATAGTTCAATCACCACAGGGCCGTGAATGACTTATTCTCTTTGCTGGATGCTATGTATGTTTCTGTTGGTATAAATCGCTGTCCACGGCTTGATGTAAACTTGAGAAAGTAGATGCCCAAACGAACCCTTCGCCGTTCTCGAGGAAAACATATCCCTAACTGGTAATTTCGCCAATCCTTCCCTCACCCGATGTCTACGCTGTCGCACCGTGGTCTCCCTGTTCGCTAACACGTCTTGTAGACCCCTTCTGCAGTTAGAACGCGGCATCTCTATAAAAAACCATGTCACCGTAGCTGGCCAGGGAATCCCCCAAGCTCAGCGTCATGTACCAGGGATTCTGGATGGTGTTTCGAGGTTGCGGCCACTCTGCGACCAGCCTTTCGGCCTGTAATGACTGGAGCAAAGCGCATCCTGCGGCGAATCAGAAGGGATCGGCGACCTGCACGAACTATATTGCTCACGCGATACCTGCAAAAGTTGAGGACTGGGGCAGCTGTGATACCTGTGCACAGGCTCCGTCTCCATCCCCGGCTTGGAATGAAGATGACAATAATCCACTTATTGTGGTGACGCCGGCGCCCAACCAGGGAAATTAGCGGATGGTTTACCATCAACAACGACTTCAGACAAGGCCGATAGTTTCCCCCGTCTCAGCTACTACTAATAGTCTTCTCCATATCTATAGAAGGCCCGCCCCCGTTACCTCTATCAAACCAAATCCGGACTTCATGATGCATCTAGATCAGGGATGATGGTATTATGGAGTTCGCTACTGCCAAACCCCATGGTGCTGGAAAGCACAGAGCTCCAAGAACCTCTGCTTCACTGTCCCCCTGGCATCTTGATAATGTTAAACTGGGCAAAAGAGGAAAAGGGTTGGCTAACATTTGATAAACATCAATCCTTATCACAATTGGACTTACAATCTCCTTTCGCAACTATTTCATACAACTGTGCCGTTCTCTGTACTCTGTACGAAGCAACATCTGATCGTCAATACAATCTCACCCATCAAATTGTTCGTCGTCGTTTCCCCCGCTTCGACATCTGCTGATGTCATTAATGCGGTTCTCGAAGGCAAGCGACATCATCAAAATGTCCAGACATGCACACGACCCTTCAAACCCCAGTATTAGTTTTCAGTAGGAAAAGAAAAGAGTAAGAATAAGAATAAAATGGCAAGTCCGCGGGAGTAACTCTGCCGACTGCAGGTTGCGTCTCGTTTACCAACATTCTGCACAATAGGATAGTGATATTTACTGCGAGCTGTGTCAGTATGCGAATGCATTGATGTTGCATGAACCCTCCACGCATTGCTGACACAGTGTAAGCGAACCTTGGCGATTAGCTCGACAGATCAGTTTCATAGTTTCATCCCAGAGCGATGAACTGTTTCCGGTCAAACGGGTCTTAAATTATTAGGGATTCAAAAATAGCCAGTTTCCACGCTGCGATAGGGGTCTCACTCAGAGTTCTCACAAAGAAACTCTGATTTGATCAATGATTGATGTTTGACCACCTTAAGCAGGGTCCATTATCTCAACGGTCGAAGTCTATGCAGGCAGGACGCATGTGGCCCTCGTGCCCCGCCTGAACCTTCTCAGCATGGCCTGGCAAGTAACGAAGTAAACTTGGCATTTCAACCCTGATAAAGGCCGGCGACGGAAGGTTCGACCCTTTCCTTCTGGGGCTGCGGTCGCACCTTGCCTATGTGGTTTAGTTTACTGGTAGCGGGCGCTAGTTGGAGGGTAGCTTGTGATGCATGGCGTGATGATAATCCATGGGAAGGCGCCCTTCACACCCTCCACACCACCATCTGTCCAATCCCGTCAGTGGCTCGAACTCTTGTCACGATTCATGATGTAGCCGTACAGTTGTAATCGAGTTTACGCAAAGACAGACGCATTGAGGTCAAGTAAGTGGCATTGACAAATCTAGTCCCCTGCCCAACCCTATTGATCCCTCACCCTCTCTCTTCTCTTCCTCCATCCCCAGCCTCGCTTGGTTGCATTTTATTTCTCCGCATTGTTCCCCGCGCAATTTACCATGAATCCCCATTCCCGACCGTTATAGAGTCCCTGCAAAGACAAGAAGACATGGTGTCACTGGAATAATTGATGCGGTTTTCTCTTTGTCTTGACCTGACAAGAGCACACGCAGGCAGAAAGCATAGAACCTTTATTCATTTGTTTTTTTCTTATTTTTTTTTGGAGTTTACATTCGTCCGCCGACATTCATTTTGCATTGTCGATCCGACGAGTCGTGAATCACTTCAGATTCCTGCAGCGAATACCCGACAAACCTTCTCCACTGTAATCAAGCGCCGGCGGTGACGTTGACGAAGGCGGGTCCCCGACGAGAACGCTGAGCACGCACCACCGAGTCATTAAACCCGCGAACGAGCTCCACAACGTCCCGAGTGTGGAGTAAAACACGGGCCTCAACAGACGGATAAAAGAGCGAAAGAGAGGAAAACAGCTGGTCTATTGGAAGTGTGTTTTTGGTTGCGATGCGCGACCTGAATGGTCGACCACCATGTCGCGCGTGGTCAAGGAACACATAGGTGTCATTATCCTGGGCATCTTTATCTTCTTCGCAGTCATTGCGCCTGCGTATGTGTCGAGAGAGCTTCCTCCCTCCCCCAACTCTCTTCGTGAGAGGGGTCTTGGGAAATAAAGATGCAATATTCTAACTAATTTTCTACTTTTTAGAGGTTGTATTGTCTGGGCTCGTAGGCGAGAACACAGGAAATACCACCCATCGCCGAACGCATTCCGAAAGGCGCGGCGAAAGCTGGCGACGGTTGCCGAGTGTAGGAAGGACACCGAAAGGCACCTTGGTGGAGGTGATTCTGAGTGGACCGGCAACTGGTAAGTTTGAGTTATATCTCATGCCAAACTCTCTCTCGCCACGTTCCCTTCCATGCGTGCGAAGGATTCTCGGGCCTTTTCCTCAAGGTTATTCCTCGATCGCCGAACCCCACCAATCCACCCTCATTCCCCGCATTCTCTATCCCCCCCGCTGGAGGATATGCATACGACTCGGTGTCCATTATACTTAGGCTCTCTTTGAGACCCAATTACTACCAACCCCAATGTTCTGGGACCAGAACTTTACTAATAAAACGTCTACTAGTCCTATATGCATCGGCCCGCTAGCTGCACAGGCCAACGGAAGTTCCACGGAGAATGTCTCCACGGAAAAGGCTACAACAGAAGGCGCAACGGAGGCTACAACGGAAGCCACAACTGAGGCAACGCCGCCCGTCGCCGGGAGCAGCGCCCAAAACAATACCCGGGACGCAGATGGATCTGGGAGCAGCAAGGAGATAACGGCCTCGCCGACGAGCTCAACGGCCGAAACTCAAAGAGGCGGAGGAGACGAAGGTGCTGCAGAAACCCAAACCCCACCAACATCGACCAAGGAGGGAGGATGCTCTCCCATAATGCTATGGATTACGAGATGGCTACCACCGAGCCTGCAAAAGAAGTGCAAAATAGCTCCCGATCGCGACGTCGAGATTTTAAAGCTGAAAAGCTGCGGACATTGGTTCCACGCTCGCTGCCTGTCATCGTGGTTCCTGATTGATCGATACGACTGTCCCGTATGTCGGAAGCCCTACTGGGTTGGAAAGCCGAAGAAGGGGCCTCTCTCGACGTGGCTGACGTCAAACTATAACGTTGATGCTGTGAGAGTAGGCGCCGGGACAATGGTATGATGGTATGATTTGGTGTTTTGGATAATTTGTGACGGGCTAGGCTGTAATCGCACTCGATCTTGTTGGCGCTAAGGAATATGATGAGGCCTACGGATGGGTAGGGATGGATTCTTTGCGGGGATTTGAACCTGGGACTGGAATTGGCATTGGGGTTTACAAGGATGAATGGGTGTTTTTTGTCTTTCTCTAGGAGGGCAACTAACGGCCGTTCTTCTGCTGTTCCCCTTCTTTTACTCTCGTTGGATTGGGGGCTGATTTTTGCCGGGAGATACCATGGGCATTCATTGTTCTTTGTGAGGAAACAAACCGTGGGGCGTTATGGGAAATGGACTTGGAATATTATTGAAACGATACCACTACGTCATGGCCCGCAGACTTCGAAGGCAGCTAAACGCAAAGCACAGATCAAATCTGGAAGCTTGCTCCAATCAGTGAAGAGAGAGCCGAAGCGTGGACCAATAATCGATCATACATATACCCTTTGCAAATGTGAGAAGCTCTGGACTTTTTTTTTTTTGGAAGATTCCGTAGATATTTTTCCAGCTCCATCTCAGCGTTGGAGATTGCAAGAAAAGAAGATACAAGTTGAGAGAGCGGCATGTTTTAATATACTTCGTGACCAGGCGAGCTGGCGTTAATGCTTGTCTCGGTTCAGCGAGAAGCAGCGTGTCCAATGTCCAGTCCAAGTCTAAATGCCAAATGCTAAAAGTTGGTCACCTGGTCAGCCAAATTAGTGACCTGCTCCACTCCACCTCATGAGACGGGAAGACACTCAAGATCAACCTCACCTCAGCTCTTCACTCAAGCTCCCCTCATCCACAGTATTCTCTCCAGGCGACCGTCTCTCAACCCTCATAGACCCGCGATACCCATGAGAGAAGAAAATATCTTACTTTACCGCAGAGAGTAATTCTCTGTATATATCCATAATATTTCCATTAATATCTAGTCCTCCCCCCTCACAACCATGGACACAACAACACCATTGCGCTGGCGCTGGCGCCCCTCGGTCGAAAAACACTCCTTCCGCCTCCTAATAATAGTCCCCATCCTCCTCGCCATCGCCACAGCCATAACCCTCTTCAACCACTCCGACTACAACCTCGTAGCCCTCTACTCCCAATGCCACGCCCACGCCCGCCTCCCCTCCCTCAGCCGGCTCCCCGTCATCGGCCCCCCCGCCTGCTACCTCGTCAGCTTCTTCAAATCCGCCGTCGACTCCGCCCGCGCCTTCGCCGTCATGGCCGAAGTCCTCAGCTTCGTCGCCGGCCTATTAACCGTGTACATCGTCGAGGGCGCGCGCATCTGTAACCTCCCCAACGTGCTCATCGCGTACCCCACGGGCCCCATGCTCATTTTCAATCTTATCGGGGGCGCGTTCATTTGGCAGTTGCTTATCATCCCAGCTTTTTTCCACCGCGCGAGGTCGATTCTGAGGGCGAGAGCTGAGGCGAGACGGCATGGCGACGGGGAGCACGATGTGAGTCCGCTGGATCCGGATTTGGGCAAGGATTCGAGGCATTTGAGGGATGATTCGGAGGCTGTTGCTATTCCTGTGGGCGTGGCGCTGGGGTTCATCTTGCCGTCTATTTTGATGATTACGACTGCTTCGCCCGTGGCCGTGGCGATTTGGTTCTTTTCACCCGTTTACGTTACGCTTATACGGAGAGCCGTGAGGGCCCTCGTCCCCCGCTTCAAGCGCGTCTTGGAAGAGACGTCTTCTACGCGTGAGGTACAATCCCTTCACCTGGAATCTCACCGCATGTCTTTGGCGCTCGTCTACGCTGCGCCGGTGATTTGCTCTGCTCTTTCGCACGGCCTGTTACTGTGGCACGTCGCTGCGCGGAAAGATGACCGCCTGATGATGACGCGGAAGACGTTGGGGTTCATTGTTATCGACGTCGTGTTTACGGGGCTGACGGTGTTGTACTGGCTTCTTGTCGAGACGGGGTGGAGGGTCGTTGTTGTGATGCTGGGGGTTTCGGCTTTGTTGGGGCCTGGGGCGGGGATTTGTGCTGGGTGGGTGTATAGGGAGGGGTATTGGCATGAGTTGTTTGGACGGGGATTGGGAAGCGAGCGTGGGAGTAGGAGCAGTAGTAGGAGGGGAAGCGAGCAGAGAGGAGAAGGGGAGCTTGGTGCGGTGGGTGAGCAGACGCCGTTGTTGAGTTGAGGGGGCAGAGAGTTCTACGAGTACGTTTATGTTACGTTTCGGTGTTTGGGAATCAGAAGAGGGGGAGGGGAATGGTGAAATGAGCAAAGGAATGGGAATGGTTGCTCTTAATGATCATGAGGCTGTTTTGGAGGGAAACGTTAGACACGACTGAGGTAAGGAGGCATTTTGTTTGGTAGTTTAGCATGCTATGCATTTTACATCTCGCACAAGTAATATCAGGATCTGCATCACGTTCAGAATCATCTTTACTCCGGCCGCGCAACTGAGGAACGAGTGGGGGTAAGCAGGGACACGTCAGAGAGGTGAGGCAGAGAGATGTTCCACCAACTTGTTGGCTTTTTTTTTCCCTTGCAGGCCGAACCCCTTTCTGTGATACCCATGACGTGCTTTACAGGACACACATTGATTATCTACGACTTTGCTCTATTTTGAGAGTTTGCCCTTGCGGATTATGGGAAGTTGGACGAGGCGAGTTAAAACGAGGCTGCCACCGACAACGCAAAGATTCGCAATAGCCGGACACGAGCACGAGCAGGAACAACGCAACAAACTCCGGTACGACATAATCCACAAAGTAAGAACCGCCGCTCTATGTCCGACCCATCGTCGTGTCTCCTCAGCAAGGACGCGAAGGGAAGGAAATCGAAAGATCCAATAATTTCTTGAGGTTCGGCCTCGGATGACTTGCGCGGTCAAAAACCCAGGGGTTGGAAAGGTTCTACAAACGCAACACGCAGCCATATAGCCTTTGTTTCTGACTCGGTAGCTCATGAACCTCCGACTGATGACGTTGGCTTGTTGACGAATCGTGCACTGGGAGCACAAACAGGGGGAAAGGGAGGACAGCATAGTGAGCTAGAACGTCCTGGAGAGGGCTATGGATTCTGACCGACTTTGTTTTTTTCGTTTTGTGAGATGGGAGTTGCCCATCGTCAGCCTCACTCATTAGCGAAGTGCAGCAGTGCTCGAGTTCTACACAGGGCGTTTGGGGTTCACTCTTCAGTTCACTGAAATCGCTTCAGCGCCTTCCACAAGAGGGACAGTTTTGCGGTCTCGAGCTGACGCAGGATGTCATCCATCTGGACAGCAGAACGACAAACGATTCCACAAATAGACCGGTGATGATACAATCAAAGAGGGAAAATGGGTACAGACAACACTTCGGGGAGCGCCCATCTCTGTGTATGTCTCTTGTTTTTTCCCTCTGTGTCTCATGCAGTATGCAGATGATTGGGTCGCGTCATCGAGGGAAGTGCGTTGGGGAAAGCCCGCCGTCGTGCAGGAAGACTCAGGGACCCAACGACGCCGACCTCCTCAAAGGGATGCAACCGAGACATATAAAAAGGGCTGGATCAACCCTCTTCCTACCTCGCTCGAAATATTCTCCTGGTCAAAGCAGACAATCTTCACTCCAAATCTTCAAGAAAAAAAAAATAAAGGACCTACTTGAACAACCTTAAGTCAACCGCTTCCAACTTCAAAATGTCCACCGCCACCTCCGCTGTCACCCCCATCCCTGTGGCCTTCTTCGGCCTCCAGGTCGAGCTCTCCCAGAAGATCCAAGCGGCCCTCTTGCCCGAATATGACGGTGAGCATCACTCTTCCCTCTCCCTCTACCTCTCCATTTCAGACTGAAAACAAATTTATCCCTTCCTTTTCCTAACCATGTTCCAGTGGTCCACACCGTCTTCAACCTCGCCGCCGCCGAAGCAGAGCTCCTCCCCCTCCTCCAAGGCGACAAGACCATCACGCCCTCTTCCAAGCTCGGAACCAACGTCGACCGCCCCGCCGCCGAGCGCAAGGTCCCCGTCATCGTCTTCTTCGCCGGTGCCATCTCGCCCGAGGACGTCGGCAAGGTGACGGAGCTCGTGAACAAGGCGGCTCCCGGAACGGGTCTCGTGCAGGCGACGAGGGAGGAGGTGAGGGAGGCTGGGGCGACGGGGCCGGATCCGGTTATTATTGCCAAGGTGCTTAAGGGGAAGTTTGGTGAGGTTTTGAAGAAGTGAAGGGTTTTTTATCCTTCGTCTTCATTGAAGTAGATGTGCGGCTGTTATGGTCGCGGTTAGCTTTGAGAGAGTGATGAGGAAAGGGAATCATTGTGGGGGAATCTATGGATGTGTGAGTGTGAGATGGAGATTGAGAAAGGGTGAGAGGATGGAGTGTCGATCGCTCGCGGGTTGAGTGAGTAGCTCTAGAAAATTGACAGCGTCCGTTCGTTTTAAGATTCTGCGTCTTCCGAACCATACCTTTCCATGTCTGTGATGGTGGATACAGTTGGAAGACCCCTGGCGAATTTGGTGTGTTAAGAGTCGGCTGTGACGAATAACAACAAACCATGATTTCAAGTGATAATAGCACCCGGATAGACTGATCCCGCACCGGATTGCAAATGCTCTTCGCGTTCTTATCCGGTCCAGGCCCGGACCTCTCCTGGCGCCCGTCAAGTTGGGCGTGTGACCTGACCAGCAGGGTCAATGCTCATTCTTGGTGTTCGCTCCCCGTTCCAAAGTTTCGACATTGTCGGTGAGAGGAATAGCTTAGGTTCATGCCGGCAGCCGTTTGCCAGATGGACGCAGCTCATCCATGATGCCGATGAATGCTGCCATTCCTTATCCGGCCGGTGAGACGGAAATAGGGCCGGGCCAACCAACAACCAACCAAGAATGGGCGACATCGGCTGGTTGGAACTTGGCCTCCCGAGGGGTCACATCTCCAGGAAGATAAGAAAACTGGCTTGAAAAATTGAGAGGAAAGGAGCAAAGAAAAAGAAGAGAAAAAAGAAACGAAAAAATCAATGATGGATAGAGAACCGACAAGTCAAGAACCCTCACTAACAACACAGGCAGAAGTCGACAATATTGATGCGATTGTCCAAGGATCCGATTTTGAGCCTCGTCGTCAATCCCAAGTCCCAAATCCCAAATCCTACAGGCGGGAACGAGCGCACTCAATGCCGGATCCAACTCATGTTCCGCTTCCCGTTCATCTCCCTTCCCATCCCTTCCCATTGTGCCCCCACGGAATTGAGTCAGTTAAGAGGTTGAGAAATTGAGTCAACCAATCCTCTGCCGCTCGGCATGGCAGATTGGGCATGAACCTCAATAATATTGAACATATTTCGTAGCCCACGTCGGAGGGCAGTAAAACTCATGCATCGTCAATGCCCGGCTGGGAAAGAGACAAGAAACAACAAAAGAGTCTTAGATTCTTATTGATTCTTATTCCCCGGGTCGATTTGGAGGAGGCCTATATCGGAAATAATGCGTCACATTATCAGGAAATCTCGTCAACAGTCGGTGAAGACTGAGGAGACAGACTGGACGGGAGGAGCAAAAACAGTCGTTGGATACAAAACCTAAACTTGGGCTGGGATTGAAGTTTCCTCTTTTCAGATTCTAATAATCTTGAGCTTATAAGAAATCAAATCTGGATGAAACCACGGCCATTGTGACAGATCAAAAAGATAAAGACGACAACCAAGACCGCGACGAAGACGAGAACCAGAACTAGAACCAGAACCACGGGCCGAAGCACTCCTTCCCCATTTGCGAATGAGCCAAATCCGAGTTACACCGAGGAAGAATTGAACAAGAGAACAAAAGAACAATTGAGCAAATTCAACAATTGAAGCAGCAGAATCCCTTCAAGTTGAATCTCACGATACCGATCCTTTCCTCTTTCGCTCACTTTTGCCCAGCCACATTCCGTATTGACTGACCTCTGACGCCATTCTTCTTTCAAATCCCAACACTAGCTCGATATACTCTTCACAGCTTCAATTGGACCAACATCACGCTCATCTCATCTTCACCTTCGGCCTTTTCTTTCTCTTCTCCTTCGTCCGCATCTTCCACGTCTCTCTCACCATGGCAGATCCCACAAACACCCCAATGCCCCCAAGCACCCCAATTCCATCCGGAACCCCCCGATCCACCTCTCCAGCCCCTCCCCTGCCCGACCTCACCGCCAACGGCATCGCCTCACACTTCCGCGCCTTCGCCCCCCTCGCGAAACCCCGCGTCCTACACATCGGCGACCCAGTCAAGTACAACTTCGAGACCTACGCCTCCTTCTCGGCCGCTTGCGACATCGTGCGCCCCTCGACCCCCGAGCGCGCGAGACCCGAGTTCATCAAGGCCCTCAAGGAGGAGAGGTGGGGACGCTTCGATGCCATCTTTCGTCCGTTTTGGGGAACTGGCGGCGAGATGGGACAGTGGGATGCCGAGCTTATCGGCTTGCTTCCGGAGAGTGTGAAGGTGTTTGCGAGTGCTGGGGCGGGGTTCGATTGGGCTGATACGAAGCTTCTGGGTAGTAGAGGTAAAAGATGTCCATTTTCACTTGGCGTTGGCATTTATTTATTTTTTATTATTATTCTCACTCTTTATATTCTATCTTTATTGACAAACGCTCAACTGAAAAGGCATCATATACTGCAACTCTGGCCTCGCCGCCGCCGAAGCAGTCGCCGACTTTGGCGTCGCCATGATCATCTCCACCTTCCGCCATCTCCCCTGGTGTATGACCGCCGCGACATCCTCCTCGGCCCCGGCCTTCAAAGACTGCCACACCCGCGCCACCGCCATCTCTAGAAACCTCCGCGGCCACGTCCTCGGCATCATCGGGCTCGGCAACATCGGCCAGCAGCTGGCGTCGCGTCTGCGCCACGGCTTCGGTATGGAGATCCACTACCACGACGTCGTGCGGAAACCGGTCTCTCTCGAACGGACCTTTGATGCTACCTTCCACGAGACGCTCGAGTCGCTTGTTCGTGCTTCGGACTGCGTGGTACTGTGCACACCCTCGGGTCCCAAGGTCATTACGAGGGAGAGTCTGGCTTGGTTCAAGAAGGGCGCGAGGTTCGTCAACGTTGCGAGGGGAAGCCTGGTTGATGAGGTGGCACTTGCTGATGCGCTTGAGGATGGGACGGTGAGCACTGTTGCGTTGGATGTTCATGCAGAGGAGCCGCATGTGCATCCGAGGTTGCTCAAGTTTGCGGGGGATCGAGCCATGTTGACCTGTCATAACGCCGGGGGCACGGTGGATACGCATAGGGGGTTCGAGGAGTTGAGTATGAGGAATATCATGGCTGTTTTGGCAGGGGGTGAGGCTATTACTCCGGTGAATATGCAGTATCTTGTGAGGAAGTAGGGGCTGGGCTTTACGACAATCGGCCGGGGGGATCTGGGAAAGGGGGGGATGGCCGAGAGAGAAGTGTTCTCTTCTACTTGTCCGGTTGGATGCGTCCTTTCTTACGGTTTCGCGGAGTTCGGAATTGGTCTCTTCTAGATAAGATGGATGAGATGAGTCCTGACCTGGACCGGTCCTGTGATGGCGATAGTCTGATAGAGCGAGGGTTGGGCGCAGACGGGTTAGAAATCTAGTCTCTTAGACGATGGCGGTATTCCGGAATGGGCTTCTCAGATATGATCTCGATAGTAAACAAGTGGGAAACGGAAACTGGTCTAGGATATTCACATATTCACTGAGTATTAGTAGAGTGATGTCATAAACGCTCGGGTCTGAAATGCTGATCTGATCAGCATCAATTGAATCCTCAGCACGGGGAAGCCACTAAATTTCCAGCGCTTAGCCCCTAATCTACTGCCCCGGCCTGCAGTAACCCTCGCATCGAGCTGCTGACATAAATTCGTCAATGCGATCAATGCAAATCCATCCCGCCTCACCTCGCGTCTCACGCCTGCATCCTGCAGATTCCAAACCTTCCCCCTTCCATTGACACGGACGAAAAAGAAGAGACACGAAACAATTAAATGGCCCACACTCACCCATGACTCCTACAGCTCCCTCCATCATATCCAAATAAACCCCGTCCTCCGACCATCCGTAATCCGATACGAAATCCAAACCATGTTGACCCCGCTACCAGTCCGAAGCTCTGCTATAGCTGATCCTCCCCAGAGCTCTCTCCCCGGCCGCCTCGCCGAAGTCCTCCCCAAAGGCTACAAGTTCGGCGTCTACCACCTCTCTACTCCTCCGACGAAGACCGAGCCCCTCTGCCACGCCCCTCCTAAAGACCGCGCCGACAAGACCTTCGTCGAGAACCACTTCTTCGCGGTCTCCATCGACGTCGCCAAACCCCAGACCAAACAGGACACTCCAAACTCCGAGCCCGCCAATGGCACCAAGTCGGAAACGCAAAGGGTGCTAGTTTTTGCTCTCGAAATATTCATCTTCACCACCGCTCACTCGAGCACTTTTTTCGTCTCCAAGGCCGATTCGACGGGATACCTCCACCTACTCAACCTCCCCAAGGGCGCGCCGTCCCTCATACGGGATGTATCTACGACTTTTGTCTCCTACCTCGTCGAGAACCGCCGTCGCAAGGATTTACAATGCGTCGTTAGCCTGTTCGCTCGCGCGCAGTCGCAATATCTATTTCCCGGTAGCGTCGACAACAAAGGGAAGCACGTGCTGGACGATCGCGGTCTCGTTCGATGGTGGTGTCGCACGATGAATCCTCTAGTCGAGAAGCCACCGTCTGGCGGAAATAACAATGCCCCGTGGAAACGCGTCAAAGCCTACCTTGTCGTGCCGGGTCTAGACAAGTACGAGACGAGAGCGCTCCTACCGCGTGGTTCGCCCTCTGTGGCGGAGAATTGGGAGCTGGGACATCCGCTGGAGCTCATCTCCCACTACTGCCGCGAATACGATTACGTGCCGCCTAGGTGTCTGATACCGGGCTTCCCCGACGATCCCAAGGCGCGGTTCAGGGATGAGCTGGACGAGGAAGCGTCGAAGTCGGCGATCTTGCAGGTCGGGGGGTCGTGGAAGAGCGTGAAGAGCCTGGACCAGTTTTGGGAGACCATGGCCTTTCGGCAGGAGTGCTCGAGCGGTAGGATGACGGGCTTCTTGTGGATTGTGTTTGATGCTGTGGACTACAAGGCTCCCGCGGGCACTGCAGCTGCTGGCCAGAAAGATGCGACGCAGCAGCAGAGTGTGCGTCCTTCGACGCCTCCTCAAGACGGAAAAACGCTGGCGACGCCGTTCTCTACGCCTCGGAAGGTCGTCCTCTCGCCCGCCAAGCGGGAGAACAATATCAGCTCGCCCACGAAGATTACCTCTACTTCTGACTCTACCGCCGATGATAAGAGCACTAAGAAAAACGCCGAGTCCGAGAAGAAGACAACGAAAAAGTCGAAGCATCTACGAGGCCCCATCACCACCCGCCCACCGCGCATCAAGACCCACCAACGAAACCACCTCTCCGAACGTACCCCCATCACCAGCGCCTACTACTACTGGCCGCCGGAAGGCCGAGGCGAACGGCTCTTCGACGAGAAGGGCTACAAGCGCGTGATCGAGCTGCTGCTGCACCTCGACTTTTCGACGCTCGAACTCGCGGTTGGGAGCACGAGGCGGTGGGTCGGCGAGGTCGGTATGGGTTCGACGTGGGGCGTCGACGTCACGGGTGAGAAGGAGGTTGTCGTCGCTGCGAGGCAAGGGGCTGGTGGTGGGACGGCGGTGGTGAATAATTTGGCGGGGTTGGTGAAGAGGAAGAGGGATGTGGGGAGTGAGGAGGGGAAGGTGAATGTGCTTGGTGGAGGGCTTGTGAGGAAGAAGCCGAAAAAGCAGGATTCATGATTTTTTTTTCTTTGTCCTCTGGTCGGATGGCCTGGCGGATGATTGGAGCATGGGGATTTACAAAATGTAGGATTATACATCGGGATTTGGACGGTCTGGTTCGTATCTATGGATTTGGCGTAGGAGGTTAATCTAACTTGTACAAGTATTTTTGGTGAGAAGGGAGCTGTTTTGGCGCGATGTCCTTCTCTTTACTCAATGAAGACGAGGTGGTTTTCCTCAAACAAATATCTACTCGAGCTTGATCTTGTCCTCGATGAAGCTCTTCGGTCTTGTCATAATAGATGCATATACTGGATAATGCGATAATTCGACACGGCGTCCATGGTCTCATGTCGCCCGGACCATTCAGCGAATCAGAGGCCGCTATTCACATTTTACGGACCCACCTAAAAAGTTGCTCTAAGCTTCAATTCAACTTCCTTCAAGATTCTTCACCAAAAACCAGGGATCACACGACTGCGCGAAAACAAACCTTAGCGATCCCTGGAGGCCCTTCACTAATCCGCGAAACTCATCCATCAAAAAGCATTCCGCTTAAACCGAAAATGGCGTCAGGAGGCGCGCGAACGGTCTGTCGCGCCGCACGACTCGGCCTAACCCCCAGCACCACCCGCATCCTCCGACCCTCCACGACGCGATGGCTATCCTCGACTCCCGCCCAGCTGAACCAGACGACCAAGTTCGACGAGTTCGCAGCCCAGGCGGAGAAGGCAGCCGACGCTGCTACCGCTCCTCCTCCCGCGGCTAACAACGTGGAGGGAAAGCCGAGGTGGTCGTACACGCCGCCGGCGATGAAGGCGCCCGTCTCGATGCAGCGACCGAAAAACCCGAAGAGGTCTGTGTGGAAGACGAACGAGGATCCGGAGGTGCTGGATCAGTTCTACGAGAGGTTTTTGGGACCGCAGGGGCCGGGGCTATTGTCGGATGAGTTGAAGTGGTTGGCGGTTACGCATAAGAGTTTCGATCAGGGGAGGAGAGGGTTTAATGATCGCTTGGCGTATATTGGTAAGAAAATATCTCCTTCTCTGCACTCTCGTCTTATGGGGGAGCCTTTGAAAGGTCATGACGAATGTGAGAGGACGGATCCATTTCGCTAACGCCCTATTTCTTTTTCCCCCTGGATTAGGCAAGCAAGCCATTGTTCTCGAGGTTACAAAGAACATCATCTCGTCGCAGCCACCTCAGCCGCCCGCCGATGCGTTTGGACGCCAGCCCTTCGAGCACCCGTCTCTGGCGGGTCTGGAGAACTTTGCCGTGAAGCAGCCTCATGACGTTATATCGCGGGAGGCCCTACACAAGCTTGGAATGGAGGTTGGGCTGCTCAAGGTGTTAAGGTGGAAGCCCAGACTGGTGAGTTGGCGATCCCTCTTTCCTCTCGACACTCCTCTCCGTTTCCAAGAGGAACTTATATATCGGCTACTGTCACATTCTACAAATCACGACTGCTAACCTTCTTCCTTTTCTACTACAGCCCGAGAATCTTCCCGGATCAGGTGTGCAGGTCGTTCTCAGCGGAGCCATCCATGCCGTCATCGGAGCTATACAACTGCAACACGGCGCCGAGGTAGCGTCTAGGGTTATACAAGAGAAGCTGCTCAAGCGGCTGCCGAATTAAAGACGCGGCCCGCCGAGAGTTTTTCCGTTGTCTTGGAATATTCCGAAGGGGGCTTGAAGACAGTGTATCATCATTATTATACATTTGCTGTACAAAAACAAAAAAGGAAAGAAGGGATGAAATGGGGGGAGCGTGACGCCACTTCTCGTTAGAGATGTCAGATTTAGTCCGAATATAGACTTGTATTTGTATCAAGTAGTTACAAGTGGTTGGATACTTTGGTCGATTTTAGCCATCTTCGAATCCACACCTCGGCGGCCGAAATCGTGATGCAATGTCTCAGACTTCCACTGTATTTGCAGCACAAGCTCTTGTTCTGGCTGAGATATTTCAGCGCTGTTGTGCTGGAAATAATGTATAGCGCACGGAGCAGTATAAATTGAGACGGATGCCGAGACCTGAACGAAGTAATTCGTACCGAGCGCTTCGGGGTACACTACAGCCTCACCGTTGTACTTTATGAAGTACTTCGTACCTGTATGGCAGACATTTGGCAACTGATTTGGTCAGCAGACCTGCAACGGCATCAGCGGGGACTTGGAACTAGGTTGGTACCAATGATAAGGCCCTGATTCGTTCGTCGATCACAACTCGTCTCCCCTGTGCCTGCCTCTCGCGGCTGTCGCCCCCCCACTGCAAAGCCAAGGTTGAGTGCCGATTCATATGCGTATTCCCAGCCAGCCTCAGCGAGACCTTCCCAGTCCAGTTCCTGCCCTAGCAAGAAGCACGGATAAGGCAGAAGTGAACATTGAAAGTACCCATGCTGACTTAGATCTTTAATGTAACGATGCTCGATCTTAAAGAGAAGGTATCCTCAAGTTTCTCAACGAATCCGTCATTTTCTCGCTCTCTCTTTTTTTTGTATCCGACATGACTCTTTGTTCCTTCAATTGAATTGTCTCGTGCCTTTTTCATCTAAACTCTAGATCTCTGCCGCCTTCGGAGGCCAATCCCACCCGCCGATCGGCGGAGTCTTAATGTTTCGTACCTAATTCATCAATCGCTGGCACTACACAACAATTGCACTAGGTCTTCAAGTTTAGCCACCCGGTTCCTTATCTCCAAAATAATACTTCAGTACGCTTGCGGTCGGAAGAGCCGATCGCTTAAGTCCAGGTCCCCCAAGTTGCCGTCTCTCCAAAACCCGCCCCTCTTAGCGCACCTTTGCGAGGCAGCGAAACCGATTAACTTTCTGACCTTTCCAAATTGTCTTCATTCCCCCAAACCTGCACCGCCTTTCAACTCCCTCCCTCCCGAAACTCTCCTGTGATTCGTTTGTCCGGTGTTGACTTTTTAATCCTCTCCTCTCCTTCGCCTCACTTCTTGCTCTGGCTTTCTTTTTTCTTCAACCTCTTTTAACCGCCCCCCCGCTCCTCCTCCTCGACGCTCACCCTCTTGCTACGGGTGACGTGACGCAATGTCTTCCACACCCCGACAACCGCCGGATTTTCCCTTATCGGCATCTCCTGCTTCCAATAGAGGTCTGGCACCTAGCGTAGCGTCATCCGTCCCTCGTGCTTCCTCGATTGCTCGATTAGCGTCTCCCGTCCCAGCGCCCGGAACATCTCCAGCGTTATCGCACAGCTCCGTTCCTCGGGGTAGCAACAATGGTGGTACGAATACAAACGGACAGCAAACGGGTGGCCCCGCGCCATTAGCAGGTGCCGGCGCGACTACGTCTGGACCTGGAGTATCGGCCCTCGCAGCGGCGTTATCCAACTCCGTTGGAACGTCACCGCCGAGGTTCGGTACACCATCTAGCCGCGCTGCGCAGGCTGACCCGACATTACGAGCGAACTCCCCTGCCCCTAGCAACATCCCGCCGTCCGCGACGCCCACGAACTACGGGTCGTTCGACAACAGGTCTCGTCCCGTAGCTTACGAGGACCACGAGGTGGTCAAGCGACATCTAGTTCAGCCCACCGACGCGACCTCCGATACATCTTCGGGACAACATGCTACCAAGGGCAAGCAGCCTGCCGATAGTGCCGCGGACGCCTCGGCCGACGACGAAGAGTTTTCGAGCTTACGGTTACAAGGTGGCGACATTACGAGAGGCATCTACAAGTGGACCCAAGATGCCGAGACGCGGAGTAAAGTGCAGAGGAGCCAGAGTTTCGTGCAACCACGGCCGTTGCCCGAGAGCGAGGTGCTGGATATTAAGAACATGAAGGTGCCTGGAGGCTTCCGGCGCGATTACATTCGGAGAACGGCCGAGGATCAGCAGGGCGCGTTGGGTCGCGAGGAAGCAGGCGAGGCGAGTGGTCAGCCACCGAGGCTGTTTACGACGAGCTTCCTGGAATTTTTAACGCTGTACGGTCACTTTGCCGGTGAAGAGCTTGAGGAGGATGACGAGGTTTTGCTTCCCGGAGAGTACTTCTCTTCGGGCGCTGAGGATGGTGGTTACTTTGGAGACGAGGAAAGCGAGTCCGATCGGGAACCGATGGAGGATAGCGCTTTGTTGACGCCGTCGCGTCGCAAGAGGAGGAGGAAGGAGAGAGGAGGCAGCGGGAAAAACTCACCCATGGGAGCGGCGTTATTATTGCTCAAGTCGTTTGTCGGAACCGGCGTGCTCTTCCTCCCCAGGGCCTACCTCAACGGTGGTATGCTCTTCAGCAACCTCGTCCTTCTCTTTGTTGCAGCCCTGAGCTACTACTGCTTCGTGTTGCTCGTGTCGGTGCGGCTCAAGATTGACGGCTCGTTTGGTGATCTCGGTGGTATCCTCTTCGGCGGGTGGTTCCGCAAGTTGATTCTATTCTCGATCGTCATCAGCCAGATTGGATTCGTATCAGCCTACATCGTCTTCACGTCAGAGAACCTGCGCGCCGTCATCATGGCCGTGTCGGACTGCAAGACCCACGTGCCCATAACGTGGCTCATCATACTGCAGATGATCATCTTCCTCCCCTTCTCGCTCCTCCGCGACATCGGCAAGCTCGGCTTCACCGCCCTCGTCGCCGACGCCTTCATCCTCGTCGGGCTCGCCTACCTCCTCTACTACGACATCCTGACGCTCAACGCCAACGGCGTGGCCGACATTATCCAGTTCAACCAGAACGACTGGACGCTCTTCATCGGCACAGCCATCTTCACCTTTGAGGGCATCGGTCTCATCATCCCCATCCAGGAATCCATGAAGCACCCGCAGAAATTCCCCCGCGTCATGTTCGCCGTCATGATCATCATCACCACCCTCTTCGTCACCATGGGCGCCGTCTCCTACGCCGCCTACGGCTCCAAGACCGAGACCGTCGTGCTGCTCAACCTTCCGCAAGATAGCAAGCTCGTCAACGCCACGCAGTTTTTGTACTCGGTGGCCATCCTGCTTTCGACCCCCTTGCAGCTTTTCCCGGCTATCAAGATTTCGGAAAATGCCCTCTTTACTAAGAGCGGAAAGTATAACCCTTACATCAAGTGGCAGAAGAATATCTTTAGGTTCTTCCTTGTTACGGCGTGTACGTTGATTGCGTGGGGTGGTGCGGATGATTTGGATAAGTTTGTGGCGTTGGTGGGGAACTTTGCGTGCATCCCGCTGGTTTACATCTACCCGGTAAGTTTGAACCTGTACCCTTCTCATTTTTTTTTTCTCTCCCCTTACCGTTAGAACGAGGCCCTAACGTTTTCACAGCCTATGCTGCATTATAAAGCCGTAGCGAAGAGTCGGGCGTGGAAGATCTCAGACATCGTGCTCGGCGTGTTTGGTCTTGTGGCTATGGTGTACGCGACTACCTTGACGGTTATCAGCTGGGCCAAGGCGCCGTCTGGTCCTACACTTCCGGGATACTGCGATGGGAGGTAGAGCTGAGAGAAATGGGTTCAGAGCGGATAGACTTCGATTAGATGAATGCTTTTAGAGCCGAGACTTAGAGAGAATGAGTGTTGGGGTCTTTGGGAGATTTTGGAGGGTTTTGGGGATTCCCGTCCTCTTGTCAGAGGGGACTTGACATGGTCGAGAAAGACTATTTCTTTTTCTGTTTAGACAGCAGTGTCTTTTTCCTTTCCCTGTCGTTGTGTATGGTTTTCCTACGCTGGATTTTGGATTTTTCCTTTGTTTTCCTTTCTTGGGTTGGCCGGGCATCGGGCAACCTTGTATTTAGCATTTCGCATCCTGGTTGCGGGCATCATTAGAGTAAGACGGGGGGGGAGGAAAGAGAACATTTTCCACCATGAGTTGAAGTTGAGAACGATAGTGACGGGGACGGAAACGACAACGATTGGTTTGAGTGTCAGCTCCGCCCGAGAACTACACTCCTTGGTAAATATTGGCGAGGATCCGGCCGAAGGATTCATGGATCCTACGGCACGGGCGGGAGCCAATTAGAACTACCTCAAAGTCGCTCTCCGGCCGGGGTAAAAGAGGAGCTTGAGGGTTGCGAGCACTTCTCCGGTAGCAGTGTATAGTTCTGTCCATGCCGTCTGCTCACGTAGTGTCCACGACCATAGCCCGGAGGAGCATGTAACCTAGAGTACGATGTCGGCGCCTTTAAGCTGGAAGACGTTGGACTGCTGGAAACTACTTAAACCCATCGGCATACCATACCATGTCCATTCCCAGTTCACAAAACTCGCTTCTCACACACATCCCCATTGTTCCAGAGAGCTCTGAGCTCTGTTATTCAACTTAAATCATGGCGGCGCAGTTGGAAGCAGCTTGCACCCCAGCAACCTTCAGTAATCTCACCCTCTTCGGAGCCGAGATACTGACTCTCGAAGCAACCCTCGTCACAAACCACAGCGCCTCGGTTCCCTCAGCAGTGCGGTTCACCCAGCCATCCATCGAAGTACAGAACGTCTCCTTTTGCAACATCACCGTTTCGTACACGCACCCGGGGCAGGGCGACAACATCATTGTTGAAGCTTGGCTTCCCGTAGACGCGTGGAATGGCCGCCTCCAGGCTGTGGGTGGCGGCGGCTGGGTGGCGGGCCGCTATGATCCATCGTACGGCGCTATGAGCGGAGCCGTTGCCGATGGCTACGCGACGATCACGACGGATGCGGGGCTCGGTGGTGCTGAGGATGCGGGTCCTTGGGCGTTGGTGAGTCCTGGGAATGTGAATCTGTATAATCTGCAGAACCTGGCGTCGGTGTCGCTAGAAGACGAGATGAGTTTGTCCTTCTCTAGGCCGAAAATATGTTTTTCTCATTCAAGTTACAGGCCATTCTCGGCAAGCTCCTTATCAAGTCCTACTACGGTCGTGGCCCAGACTTCTCGTATTGGAACGGCTGCTCGCAGGGCGGTCGACAAGGACTCATGCTGGCTCAGCGGTATCCCACGGCCTATGACGGGATCGCAGCGGTTGCTCCGGGCATCCAGTGGACGGATTTCTTCCCTAGCATGTACTGGCCGCAGCAGTTTATGAACATGTTGGGTGAATACCCGCATGCCTGCGAGCTAGGTGCCATCACGAATGCTGCCGTTTCGTTCTGTGACGCCTTAGATGGTATCGTTGACGGTATGATTGGCGAGGTGGATGCTTGCCTGAATAGCTTTGACCCCTTTGAGCTCGTTGGTTCAACTATTCAGTGTTCCCAGGAGAATCGAACGCTCGAGGTCAGCTCAACCGCGGCTGCCGTCGTCAACGCAACATGGCACGGGATGCGGAACTCGCAGGGCGTGCAGACCTGGCCAGGTTTGAATCCAGGTACAGACCTCACCGCCGCCGTCGCTATTACGAACTGTACCACGGAGACCTGCGTAGGCGTACCGCTCCCGATTGCCGTGGAGTGGCTGTCGCTGTTCGTTTCGCGGGATCCAGAGCTGGACTTGGCGGGTTTGACGCATGCTGAGTTTGACTGGCTGGCGCACCAAAGTGGGCAGGAGTATAGATC
This sequence comes from Scedosporium boydii, assembly GCA_002221725.1. Classification (NCBI taxonomy): domain Eukaryota; kingdom Fungi; phylum Ascomycota; class Sordariomycetes; order Microascales; family Microascaceae; genus Scedosporium; species Scedosporium boydii. The sequence continues at coordinate 83,405 of NJFT01000070.1, read as the reverse complement.
CATTATTGGGACTGATGATCCTGATTTGTCTGAATTTAAGAAAGCTGGCGGCAAGCTTGTCACCGCCCACGGTCTTGTAAGTACTACTATTCTCCTCCCGAGTCATATAACCCAGTTTTTACGATGCGAGGAGAAGTCTCTGACGCCGAGATAGATCGATCAACTCCTTCCCCCGAAGGGCACTGCTATGTACTACAACAAAGTCTCGGCGCTCTCTCCGGACGTGCGTGACTTCTATCGCCACTTCGAAGTCCCTGGAATGGGTCATTGTGCTGGAGGACCGAGCGGAGAGCCGACCAGTCTGTTCAACCAGCTTCGAGCGTGGGTCGAGAATGGGACTACGCCAGAGCAAACACCCGTCAAGGTCCGGGATACGGAAGGCGCTGTTCATGATCGCATCTTGTGCCCCTATCCTCGGAAGGCAATCTTCAATAAAGGCTGCGAGTTCCCGGAGGAAGAACACTGTTGGTCCTGTAGCAGTTGATGTTTCATAGAATGCTATTTAACGAAGTTGGGGTAATATAACCTAATATTCACTGGCTGTTGGAATACAACAGACAGACTCATGTCCAGGATATTATCAAAATATTTTATAATTTTGAAGGGACATTGAAGGTAAGATGCGGCTATGACAGGTCTATGTCATGCCATTCTTTTGGATTGCTTTCTTCCATTGATTTTCTCTCCGCTTCGTTCCATATAATTCGCTTTCCTGTCGGTGTGGTGAAGCTGGAAAATGAAGTCGTGATGCAAACCTCGGAGGCAAGTTCAAGTCCGCAAAAAAGATGCTTACTAAGAGACTCGACAAATTTCAACATCGCCTTCATCAACTTCTTTTCTTCTCAGATCATTTTTATAAGTGACATCTCATCTAGAACATCTCAAACAAGTCCAATCATGAATCCACGGCCCTTCATCCGCCTCAGGCCCTCCCCGCGGTCTCGCGGCATCCTCCAACCATACACATACACCTCCTTCCACACAACGACACATCGTAGCCAACCACGCCAACCACCCTCCTCATCCTCGACCCGGACGTTTCCCACTGTTGAAGAATGTCCCGCCCCGACGTGCGAGTGCGCGCCCGCGCCAGAATTGGAAATCGATCGCAAGAGTAAGCTGGCGGGGGTTTTCGTGCCCTATGTTGAGCAGGTCCTCGTATGTACGGGGAGAGATGACTGGGCGAGTCGTGTGGAGGAGGATGAAGGGGCGGATGGAGGGGGAGAGGTCCTACGAGGGTTTAAGAGGCTCTTTGGTCGAGGGGGGAAATTCGCAGATGTAATAAACTCTCTTCTTTTCAAAACCCCTCTTCAAGTTACATTAAAACGAACTGTGCAGAATCTCAGGCTAACCATATCGTATCGATGGCCCCCCTTCCAGCCCTACCACAACATCTCCTTCCTAGCCTCCTCATTCCCCTCCTCCCCGGGCCCCAATCCATCAGCTTACCTCCTCCCCTCCTTCACTTACATCCCCTCCATCGCCCCCTCTCCGACGTCCCTCACGCACCTCTCCAAATCCCTCCTCCTCCCCGAAACCCTCCACCCAATCCACGCCTCCCTCCCCGCCGAATCTCGCGCCCATCTAACGCGCGACCCTTCCCTGGGAGGCACGGTCCCTCCCGTCCCCGTTAGCGACGTCATGATTCTCATCTGCGGTCACGGCTCACGAGATCTGCGCTGCGGTGTCATGGGGCCCCTTCTCCGGGAGGAATTCCGTCGTGTGCTTTCCCGCGAGGACGGGATTTCTCTCGCGGAAGATGATCATCCCCCTTCTGAACCGGCAGAGACGACAAAGGGGGATAGTTCCCGCATGACGGCGAGGGTAGGTCTAATCTCTCACATCGGAGGCCACAAATTTGCCGGGAACGTCATCGTCTATGTGCCCCCCGGTGCGACGATCGAAGACGAGGTGTTGGGCGCGAGGAGGAAACATCCGCTTGCCGGGTGCGGAGTTTGGTATGGGAGGGTAGGACCGGAGAATGTGGAGGGAATCGTGAGGGAGACGGTGAAGGAGGGGAATGTGATTTTGGAGCATTTTCGGGGTGGGTTGGATGCTGAGAGGAGGATTATGAGGGTGTGACCACCAGCCGAAAGGAACATGCTCATATAGTAGAGCATTAGACTTGGAGGGTATGTACGAATAGAGAATAGAGCCCGGTCCAGTCTGGCCCGCTGTACAGATCTTTGCATTATAGAATGGAAGCATTTGTCGACATTAAGTACCACTTGGCGCCTAATTGAGCACGGGGATAAGATTAAGGGGTTCTATACACCAAGGACCCAACGCTTCGTTTCGCACCCGTGTTCCACGATCTTGCGCAGCGTTGAGATTCCCTCCTCACAGGGGAGGAAGGAACCTGAACCCCCTCTCCTCTCGCTCCTTCCCGGCTCCCACCCTCCAGAAACCCAGCTCGATTATACTATATATATGAGGTTACGGCGACAAACGACTAGCCGAGCAGCTCAAGCACTTGCCAATGCGATGTGGTCTAGCCAACCCAAGCGCTCACAAGGCTAGAAAACCGCCCCGGACTGTTTTCGTAGGATGCGCGTGTTCGACACAAGCTACCCTCGCTTTTTGCCTTTTTTTTTCTTTTCTTTTTTTTTCCCATTCCAAACATCGGAGACAGCCTTGCGAATACTGCCTGTTGGCACAGGGAAATTCTTTCGTCGTCTATCTAACCCTTCGAATGTGGTATCAATCTATCAGAATCATTCATAGATTTTCCTCCTTCCTTCATAGACAACCCTCAAAACAACTAGTACAACAACTCCCCATTAAACACCATTTCCGAAAACTTATCCTTCGGCTCAACGAATTGATACTCCCTCCCCCTGACCACCCGATCCATTTCCTCCCTCAACATCGGATATACATCCCTCCACGCATCCTTGCCCATAAACCCATCAAGATGGCCGTATCCAGGGACGGCCACCCTCCTATACATAACCTCAGAGTCCGCATCCTCTCTTGCCTCTCCCTTGTTCCCCATAACCGAAGCGCCATCCTCTCCATCTCCTCCCACAGACCCATCCGTCCCAAACGTCTCGCACAAGATCGAATAAGTCCTCTCCGTCGCTGCCTGCGAAAGCACCGCGTTATCCGCGCCCACGAAGAACAAAAACGGCACGCCGCGCAGCCGGGTGACGTTCTTGGGCGTGTCGAGATGTTCGTAGCCTTGGTTCATGACGTGGCCTTCCCGGCCCTGGCGCATGAGGAGGTTCATGAGCGTCATGTTGACCCCGCCGAAGAAGCGGTCGATTTGCCGGTGGGTTGCTTCGTTGAGGTTGCGGTGGTTCCAGCAGCTGTGGGCATGTTAGTCGGATCAAAAGAAAGGGAAGATGAATACAATGGGAGGGAGTGTGGTTTCTTACCGCCCAAAGACAAGAGAGCTACGATGGCAGCTTGCATTATTGCAAACCTCCTTCATGGGATCAGGGTAGAATCTCAAAAGCTGGTTCACAACCCTCTGCACGACGACATCACCTGTCCCGGTCGTGATGTTGTACCAATTCCCCACAACCTTCTTGTACAGACGATCAAGTGGAATGGGCCCGGCCGTCGCCTTAGCCATGTTCGCCGGTCCCCATATCGGGTTCATAAACACCTGCGAGCACGTCACACCCGAGATCCACTCCGCGGGGATATCTCCCTCGAGCATGCCCGCCGACAGCGCCACGCTACCCATGCAGTGCGCGAGGATGTACACCTTATTACCGGGGTTGATCGACGCCGGCTCGGGGTAGTTGGTGCGGATGTAGTCGATACAGGCGCGCAGGTCCAGACGGCAGTCGTACGTGGTGTGGTCGTTCTGCGCCACTATAAGCTGTCCGATGCGGTGAACCGAGACGAAGACTCGGTAGCCCGCTCGCGTGAGGTAGTTGACCAAGTTGTATGGGATCGTCGGCAAGGCGTAGATCTGGTGGTCGACGCCCGCGCCGGGGACGAGGAAGACGTTGCGCGTAGGGATGTCCGGATTCGTAGACTCCCACATGTGCATGCGAGTCTTCATCTGGTCGTCGGCAATGATGACGTGCGACCTATCGGGCGGCGTGTCGTTTATGTAGCCGTCATACGTAGCCAGGGGATATTGCAGCGGCGCAAAGGGACCGAGGAAGTGCTGTAAACTCGTCCGGCTGAAGTAGTGCACGAAACTGCCAACGCTCCAAGCCTTTTTGAGGAAAGTATCTCCCGTCGGAGCCAGGGTCCGCAGCTGTTGTCTGAAGTCCTCGGGTTCAATGTTCAGAATGCCTTTGGCAATAACGTTTCCCCTCCGCCAACCTTGAGGATCATCGGCGGCAGCACCCTCGGGCCAGCGCGTGATGGTGACGTAGAGGGTGCTCGTCGCTTTCCAAAACTCCCTCACCGAGAGACCAACCGACGAATCGACAACCTTGTATCCGTGGAAGTGGAGGAGACGCCGATCCGTGCCACGCATGTCAAAGTCGTACGTCAAGTTCCTCGTGCAGGATGATTTCTGGTCCACGACAAGAAGGTTAAACCCTCCACGCTGCACCATGAAAGGCGACCCTTCGAGAGTAGGGCAGACGAACGTGCCAGTGAGCATGGCCGGGTGGTCGGGCCTGCTGACGAGACTTTTCGTGTCGAAGGACTGCACGCTGAGGAAGAATCGCGCGCTCTCACACATTGATTTCGCTGTCAGGTACGCCATCTCATACGTCTCCCTCTTGTTGGATGTAAGTGTGTCCTCTCGGTTCCTGTGGATAAACCCGGACATGACCTCTGTGAATCCCAGTCCCGGAGCTCTCATCGCCTTGGCAATGGAAATAACGGAGGCCACCTGCTTTATCTCCTGCCGCTCAATAAGTTCGTCCGGTTCTGATTTTTTGTCCGTGAACGGGTGCGCCGGTTCTCCTAGGAGGTCGAGAATACCGTTTCGGTCGTCTTGTATCACGAGGCTCTCCTTCTGGGCGTAGAGATCAATGTTTCGCTCAGCGAGGGCTGTAATAGTGGCGAACGGGTTTACTCCGAGCGAAGCAGGAATGGTGGCGCCATCCATGACAATAAGACCTGAGTGCGTCTCGCTTCCGGCGCCCTTGAAGAGCTCGCCCTTGTGGTTCGTAGCACCAGTCACGCCCGTACCATCGCGAGCCATGCAGGCGCCACTACGCTTGTCAGCAGAAAATCGCATTTTGAGAACTAATAGACGAGGCCGCTTGGCTTACCCGATCGGATGGACTGTAATCTGCTGCTTGCCCATGAGCGCATAAAACGGGTTCTGCACAAACGTACCCCCAACTTTTGTTGTCGCCTCCTCGAGGATCTTGTTAATCTTCTTTATTTGATCGCCTCGGCTAATACCATGGAAGTCTAGGATGGGTTTGTCGTCCTTTAAAGTCAATTTCGCTTGACTGCCTACAACGCGAAGAGTAGTGTAAGCTATCCATGGGGAGTCAAAAACCACTGCGCAAGAATAAAAGACTTACTGTCGTGAGACATGACAAGGTAAACTTGCGTATTATCCAGTGCTCTCCTCTGCCCGAACATGAAACTTCCTAGTATCGCCGCTCCCGACTTTACCTGGTCGAGGAGACCGCCTCCTCCCATTAGCACAGACTGATGAGACTGCGTTTCGAGCATCGCCTGTAAGAAAGGCGCCAAGGCACTCGGAATGGCGCCCTCCTCAATGACATAGCCATCAAGAGGATTAGAGTGACCCTGTCGATTGTCGATTATAGAATTGATGGTCGGGCCGATGGGATTATATGGATCGGGATAGTCTTTGCCAATGGCATTGGCCTCGTAGTTGGTATTGTATCTAGATTCCAGTTAGTATTTTGTTATACCTCCCAGCCCCTATCCAGCCATATCCACCTTACCCAAAAGCCAACATGTCCCCATTCCCGCTCATCCCTTGCCCAACCCTCTCACTCAGCTCCAATCCCATCTGCCTGCTCCTCAACAAAATCTCCGTCGTCCCAATACTCCCCGCCCCGAAAAACACGCACTTCTTCGCATGCACCCACATCAGATCCCCATGAAAGTGCTCCTTAAACACATCCCTCTTCCGCCCATGCCAGGCAAAAAAGACAATGTACCCGCCCTCGGGTCCCGTGCACTCCTGGACGTATCGCACCTCACACTCGCAAAACATCTCGGCGCCCCAGTTCCACGCATCGGCGAGGTACGTCACCAACGTCGTCGTCTTCGATCCGTCGTTAAGGCCTGTGGCGTCTTGGCCCGTTAGCGCCGAGGGGTTCATTTCGACACCGCAGCTGTTGGGGCCGTTGCGGAAGCGAGTCGTCTGCGGGACGAGTCGAAACTTGTCCTTCATGCCTATGGCTTCGGCTTGGTGCTCGAAGAGCTTAACCTTGGAGAGTTCAGGCCAATCGTCAGGGTAGGTTGTCGGTTCGAGAACCTGCTCGACCTTCTTATAGTCTAGAGGGAACGCGCCAGAAGTTAGAATAGGTTCCGGCATATCACGGAAGGAAAGTCTAGAAGAACTTACACTGATCTAGAGACTCTGGATTCTTTCTAATCTCTTCAGGCCAGGGTGAAGAGCGCAGCGTTTCGTGATCCGTTCTGAGGAACACATTGGCATTCATCAAACTCGTGCCGCCAAGACCTATTTTTAAAAAAGAACATGCCGTTCAACACACACGCTGGCTAGCTTAAATGCGAGTTTTTTGGCTCTAAAACTTACCATTTCCAACAACTGCATTGATTCCCTTCCCCATAATAAGATGATACATACCCGTCGGATCCCCTCTAGCCACAGGAACCCCCGGCGCGTTCTCGGATGAGAACTCTCCGGAAACGTGCAAATTCTTGAGCCCGTCAATCGGTCCTGCTGGATACTCACCGGGCCACCTCTCTTTGCCCCGCTCCAGCACGCAAATGGAAGCCCGGCCGTCGGGCCCCACAGACCGCGCAAGTCTCGACGCCGCTACGGCACCGCCGTATCCGGATCCGATGACAACGTAGTCGTAGCTATTCCGCATGAGCTCCACGGGCCTGGAGATCCTCGGGTATATTTCATCGCCGGAGCCGGTATAGCTGTGTATGTGCTGCCTTGTGCGTGGGTGCCGTGGCTCGCTGGCCTTTTGTTCGAAAGTCTTCTTCTCGGGGTGAAATAACTCTTCGAGCTCTTCGAATTCTTCGTCTAGTTCATCGTCGACTTGTGTCGTGTGGTCCTTGGAACCTGCCAGAGACTGGGGTCGCTCTTCGGGGGTCTGGAGGCCAGCAGGTCGGGAGCGGTATCCGTTCGGTTTTGGGGCAGTGGTCCCATGGCCCAAAGGAAAGGAGCTTTGATCTGCATCGGTGCAGAGAGGCGGGCTCGCCATGGGGCTGGGTGGAAGGGAGATCAACATTCTGTCTGGGTCGATGCTAGCTACGAACCCACTCCTCGTGTTCTTCTGTCTTACGTCTACTTATATAAAAGATATAAAAGGTCTATAAGAGCAGTAAAGACAATATAAAACATGGGGCATCAGTGCAAGCGAGGAAATAACGTAAACCATTTTCACAAAAACAAGGGGAAAGAGTCGTAACATAAATAAGCAGAGAGCCAACTGGAGGAAGGGCAAGAAGACCCTCCCCTCTATTCTCACTTTCGTCAAAAGTCTTACACAGACCAAAACAGAATAAAGGATAAGCTTGGTGGCCACGGAAGGCAGTGCGAGTGGCTGACCCGGCGGTAAGGGGGAAGCGGGCGCACCAATAGGTTACAACCTGATGCATGAGACAAGGAACCATGTTGAACGGTGTACTTCCGCATATATTGCAGACAGGCACAGGGCGGAAGTATCTAGTCGACCATCTTCTCTTTCCTTTCTTCAAGACGACACTACAGCCACGCATGCAGAACATGGAACTACCAAAGAGAGGGGGCCATCCTTGGCAGCCCCCCACCACCTTTGCCCAAGAGGGCTGGACGATAGGATTCTCCGAATCCGAGATCGGGAGGTGATTTCAAGAAAAACAGCTCAGCATCGCAACCTCATCCTGGTCGAGGGCAAGGTAAAAAGCGGCACTGAGTGGTCAGCGCGTCGAAACGACGGGACACTAGCTCCGGTCAGTGCCGCTTGGCGCTCTCTTTCCACACTTACATGCATCCATGAGCTCATGGTTTCTTCCGGTCTCATCGGGGTAGCTTAGCGTACCAGACTAAGAACGGATTTTAGCGGCAGGAAAATACGAAGGTCAATTCCTTCTTCCTGCATCCCAAGCCTTTCGGGGAGAAGCGAGAAAACAAGACCGGGGACTCGGGCAGGGGAGTCATTTCGTGATGGGGGGAGAATGGCACCGTGGCGGTTACTCTCGCTCGATACCCTACCACTTCCCTCGTAGTGGTACAATTCGGCTAAGCGGGAAGGAAGAGGGCTGAAGCTGCGAAGTAACCCAGGGGATGAGGGAATGCGGAATAAGGGGGGGTCAGGCCGCTCCTTGCCCCTGGTCTTAACATCCTCCACGCACATTGAACGGCCACACTCGTGTAAGTGTCAACACATGTCTGCCATATTTCGAATTTCAGGCAGCCAGCTTGTTCGCTTGAGAAAAGTCCTCACCACCCAAATAGATTCCAGGAGAGTGACATATCATTGTATCTGGTGCGACGTTGATCATTCCTGGAGAAAACACGAAGTCTCTGATCTGTCGAGAACTCGGCTCATTTTCTCAAAGGAGAGGCCGGCCCGTAAGAGGACGCACGAAAACGGGAGAAACAGGAGTCATCGGCCAGAAGCAGAAATATCATATCGTCCATCCTTGGTCGTTGGTTGGACGCTTTAGAGGGAATTTTCTCGGTTAGCCGTCAGCCGATGACTCTCATCTTACGGGCGCTGCTTACGCCGCCGGGTTTCCCAACGAAGGATGGGTGAGCTCGGCTTGCTGACATGGGGGGGCGGATATCTCAGAACCGCTAGTTCCGGGTGGCTGTGGAAACGCAAACGAAGGAAGAATTGTTGCGCAACTTTAGCTTCCTCAGAGCGGATGGCAGAAATTGGAGTGGGAATTGGGGTACAAGAAGCCTCATGCTGGCTGTGCATAGTGGAGTAGGTTTATCGGGACGGGAGGAGACGGCTCGTGTTAAATCATCCTTTTTCTTTATTCAGGAACTTTCTGAAAAAGGAACCACTTGATGCTGCACGAACTCCACAGAACAGGTACTCTTGCTGCTATGGCCTTGGGCTGGGGTTGCTCCGCATCAATAATACAACCGCAGGTGCAGGAGGAGAGTAGTCTCAATCTCGGTAAGGCCGCATCAGAGTCCTCCTTCTTCTGCCTTATCCAGTTCAGTTGATGGAGGGGATGTCCTTGATTTTTCAGCATCCGGATATCGCGAGTTGTCAATCGGGGGGATTGCGGTAGGCAACCGGCCCAGGTCTTGATTGGGGGTACCTGTTCCTGGAGGGAAGCTTATGCAGGACGCCGGCCCTGTTATTGGTCTGAAAACGGGATGGCTCGGCACAACCGGAGCTGAAGGCTAAGATATCAGGTTTGGTTTCGAGGCTCGACACCAACGTATGATTGGCCCGCAACGCAACGGTCTGGAGGGCCCCAGGTTCTATTCTTGGCAAAGAAGAAGCCACATCTGTGGCGGTAGCAAGGACCCCCAAGGAAAATGCAAGGAAGCACTCACTACTAGCGAAACTCAGCCGATGTAACCTAACGATAATCGTAGAAGTCACTAGCTTCTCACAACCCACGTCCACTGGACGTTCCAAGTCCGAACCACGAGTAATAGCCCTTCCCTCCTTCAAACTGCAGACCATATCACGCTAACGATGCCTTGATGGCTGGCAGTGCTGGGATACCAACCGAGGTTTTTGGCCATTTGAGAGATTTGCCAAGGGCATCATGCAGGTTTATCAATCTCTTGCATTCCGATAATCGGCCAGTCTCGTCCTATCCAGAGCGCGAGAAGGATCTATGAGAGACAAGGGTTAGCGAAAACTAGACGTCGAAGTCGGTTTACTCAACGCGGCCTGAGACGATGGATGGTAAGTAATGAGGAAGGTTGCACTAATTTGAGAATTGGTGGTCGCCGACCAAGCCATCCATGCGTCCGAGGATCGCATCTCCATGACGCAGACGATGTATGGATGGAGGAAAAAAAAAATCAAGTAAAAATAGGATTGATCGACAGAATTGGTACGACCACAGGGTGAGAGTTGGAGAGTCCGAAACAGTGAAAACAAGATTAATCCATACCCCGTCACACGAGTCTGCTATAAGGCTGAGCAAATGGAGTTCTGCAGGGGCCCGATCCGACAACAGTCCCCTGATAAAATAGGATGAAGAATTACCAAACGTCCGGGCAGTAATACCGTTGCCGCCTCGCCGCGCTCTAGAGTGCGGAGCAGTGCCGCGGCGGAATACATCACGGCACAGCATAAGACCTCGAAGCCCGAGTGGCATTACCTCGCAGAAGGTTAGCGGCGACCCGCCAAGGACGACATTTAATCCCTTGCAGGAAAGCGTGGGGCTAGATTGCAAACCTCGCTCCGCTATCCACGCCGTGCCGGTGTGCCATGGCGGAATGATGGCCATTGGAGCGGAATCCTGCAGGCCCACGAGCCACCGCCTCGAATCCTTCTTTGTCAGGTGAAAGTGATCATCCTTGGTTGCACGGAGGAGCGTGTCGTGCCACCTAACATTATTTATGGAATATTCTAGGAGGCGAGACGGCTGAACTAATCTCCGATGGGGAAAGCAAGGAAATGGGAAGAGGAGAGAAATCGTCTTTGGCCACGTCAGGCCTTTTCATCGTCAAATCAGAGCTCTCTCAGCCATGGTCTATCCAAGACTTGAGCATCATGAGACAGCAGTGGCTCCGAAGGCGTTCCGAGGGTAGCACGGAGACACATTGGGCCTATAATGAAGCATGAATTTGCCCTGGTTTGTAAGGATCAGCAGTTATAAAGGGGATCTTCTTTATAAATATCAAGGTGGATGGGTGAATACGACAACTTCGGAGTGGCTCATCAAGTACTGGGTTACAAGCGTCGTTGAGCATCCCGCCTTCCTCACGATGAACGGATCACAGGCTTTTATTTGATACATATAAACAAGTTAACCAGTTACAGAAAGTGCTACTGCCATCCATTAAGAAAACACCCCCACCGTGGGGAAGGAGGAGGGGGGTCCGCTCTAAGCGCACGCCGAATCAAGACTGTCATCATGGCTCATTCCCGGACGAATCTCCTCATTTACGTACTCCGTAGTTCCTTCCTATGAAACTAGAATCCAGGAGGCATCGGCATGAGGGCCAAAAGACAAATGTCACCCCACAGCCATAATAAATGGAATGCTCCTGCCCAAATTACTGCCCTGATCTGAAGACTTTGACCAGGCGACTTCCGCGCCAAGATGAAGTCACCGACGGACTTAGTTCATCATTTGAAGTCATTGCAACTACCCTCGTCCAATATCCCCGCGTGTCTCCCCACAAAATAGCCGTGTTACGTTTGGACCGAGTCAATCCGCTAGATTAGATAGCGTCAGGACGTGGGGTAGTGGGCTCCCCATGTTCTCGCCTCGATTTCCCCATCAGACCCGTATCATCAGTATCATTTCAAAGGTGCGACTACAATCCAATGCTTCATACGGAAAATTCAAGCTACTGTGTCGTTTGAACATACAAGCTGCTTGCGATCGGCTTGGGGTCTTTCTCGCCCGCCAGTGGACAGCAAAACCAGCGGATGCATGCTTCCAGGCGTCTGAGACGAGCGCTTGTCGTCTCGTGGACGTAAATATAAATCTCCGGTCGCTTTCTAGCTCGTCAACTTTCGGCGCGTACTCCGTAATTATCAATGTTTGGTGTGCTTTATAAAGACAGCCCACTTTATAAGCTGCGTTATCGTTTATCTCGGAGCCATAAGCTCCCACATCTTGAGCTACACCATGGCCGGGGTGCACTGGAGACCCCCTTTAGACCCTTATCCGAAGTGAGCCAGGGCATGATTTCAGCTCATGCATCATCTGATCTTCGCCCTGCCGTCGCATCAACCGGCTGATTTCATTGAACCCTCTCCCTTTTTCCAGTTGTCCCTGAACCCACTTCGGGACGGTCCTTGTCTGCCCAAGCCTGCCTCCGCATGTCATCCTTCGGAACTAGCCGAAAGACAGCGATACCATCAAAAAATGGCATCTCACGATAATGGCTCGTACATCGATCAAGAAATTCCTCACCCAAGCAAGATAACATTTTCCGGAAAGGGCCTTGTCTCCCACATTCCACGAAACGTGGCCTCATCCTTGTTTCTTAAACGCCTCCCTCGTATATGAGTCTCAAACGAAGCCGAGTGGACAACTCCGACTTCATGGGCTCGTATAGCTTTTGCCAACACCCTGCACTGCACACCTCGCAAAGTGTGATACATTTCTAGTTGCCCAAAATAGATTTCACGAGAAGAGCGAAGAGAGATCATTGAAATAATAAAATCAATATTCTATGTTCGCTAAGGTATCCGCCAATGAAGTGTACTCCGCTCCGGTTCCCAAAGGTTATGTACAACAAGATAGATGCCCACTTGTAAAAAAAAAAAAAAGCTAGACATCCAAAAAGAAAAGTATCCCAAGCAAATGCGTATCCCAAGCCAATGACAAATTCGTTAACAGAGAGAAAAAGAAAAGAAAAAAAGGTCATGGAACTTTCATGATCTTTGCATCGTCAAGAAGATGAGTCGACATTCTGCTCCAGGCAGCGAGGGTTTTGATCGTGAACCCTACATTGCTTCCTTGTCACATTAACTAGCAAGGCCCGATTTTAACTCGGGCCTGCCATCGTCCCCACACGCCCCCAGCTTTTTCATATCGTGGGGAAATGCATTTACTGGACGCACTTGGCCCACCAGTCACCCTGGTCGTGCATGGCCTGAGCGACCTTGATGAAGCCGGCAATGTTGGAACCAGCAACGAGCGAGGGGAGCTCGCCCTCCTTGGAGGCGACGTACTTCTCAGCGGTAGCGACACCGTTATCGAAGGCGTTCTTCATGATGGTCTTGAGCTTGTCGTCGACCTCCTGGGCAGACCAGGCGAGACGGCGGCTATTCTGGGCCATCTCGAGACCGGAGACGGCGACACCACCGCAGTTAGCAGCCTTTCCGGGGGCGTACCAGAGGGCGTTGGGGCCGTTCTCGGCACGGTGAGCCTCGAAGACGTCGATGGCCTCCTGGGTGGAACCCATGTTGGAGCCCTCGGCGAGGATGTAGCAGCCGTTCTCGATCAAGTGAACGGCCTCCTCCTTGCTGACCTCGTTCTGGGTGGCGCAGGGGAGGGCGATGTCGACCTTGCCGACGTGGGTCCAGGGGCGGACACCGGCGATGTACTTGGTCCTGCCGTTGGACTCGAACTCGACGATGGGGCGGCGCTCCGCCTTGAGGGCGATGATAGTGTGGATATCTTCCTCGGTGAAGGATCCCTCGCCGTCGATGATGACGGTACCCTTGGAGTCGGAGAGGGAGAGGACGGTGGCGCCGAGCTCGAGGCACTTGAGAGCGGCGTACTGGGCGACGTTACCGGAGCCGGAGATGGCGACGCGCTTGCCGGCGAGGGAGCCCTTGCCGAGGCGCTCGAGCATGAGGTCGACGTAGTAGACGAGACCGTAGCCAGTAGCCTCTGTAGAGAGGAAATTGTTAGTAGACTGGAATTCGAGCCGTCAAGTTGAGACACTTGTCTCGTGGCTTTTCTTTTGATAACTTACCAGGTCGGATCAGAGAACCACCCCAGGTGAGACCCTTGCCGGTGAGGACACCCTCGAATCGGTTGCGCTCCCTGCGGTAGCAGCCGAACAGGTAGCCGATTTCTCGGCCACCAACACCAATATCACCAGCGGGAACGTCGGTATCGGCACCAATGTGCTTGCTGAGCTCGTGCATGAAGGCAACGCAGAATCGTCGGATCTCGCTGTCGCTCTTGCCCTTGGGGTCGAAATCGGCACCACCCTTACCACCACCCATGTTCACTATAGATCACCACCATTAGTCCCATATCTCCAAGATACAATTATGAGATTTCACGGAAAATAATTTTTCCCGCCAAAAAACTTATGTATCCAAAAACAGTCGATTGTAGGTCGACACTTACAGCCAGTGAGGGCATTCTTGAAGATCTGCTCAAAACCAAGGAACTTGAGACTGTTACGTAAAAACATGGTCAGCCAGCGAAACTCTAAATCCATGAGGTATCAGGAGTTTTCGATGGCAACTCACATGGACAAGTTGACGGTGGGATGGAATCGGAGACCACCCTTGTAAGGACCAAGGGCAGAGTTGAACTGAACACGGTAGCCGCGGTTGACCTGGAGAACACCGTTGTCGTCCTCCCAGACGACACGGAACTGGATGACACGCTCGGGGATGGAGGCGACCTTTAGCGCGATACGGTACTCGGGGTGCTGTTCGAAGAGGGTGGAGTTCTCGAGGGTGCTCGCGAGCTCTATATTTAGGAAAGCCAAACTGTTAATTCCTTGATCTCCTTATATCGCTCTTCTCCGTCTACTTTTGGGTGAAACTCGGGACCATGCGAGAGGAGAGAGAAGACCATACCATTGTAAGCCTGCTGGAACTCGGGCTCGGCAGGGATGGCGGGCATGGCCGCGGGCTCATATGCACAAGTGGGCACACACATATTGAATACGGTTTGGTTGTTAGAGGAGAAGAGTCGGGAGACTCGAATCAAGATGTATTAATAGCTGGTGGAGGGAGGCGTGGAAGGAAGATGATGTTTTCGCTTCTGCCAAGAAAGCTTCTTTTGGTCTCTGGGAGTAGAGGATGTGGGGTGGGTATCAAAATCGAGAAAAGAGCAGAAGACTTTTGTGGATGAGGAAGAGGTGAAGCGGAAGAGGCGAAGAGGAGGAGGAGATGGGAGGGGAGAAGATCTCTTTATACTTCATGATGGACTCTCCAGACTGAATCGAACTACGAAGCAGGGACTAAAGACTTGTTCTCTCCTACCCACGCCCATGCCGCGGGAGGGCAACACGGCGCGCCGTCTACGGAGGAGCAAGGGACCACACTAGGCCGTTTACTTTCGTAGTGGGCTGGAGATAAGCTCCTGGTAGGGGAGGGGTGGATGAGACAGGGGAGGGGGGTATGGGCGGAAGGGGCGAAAATAATATCCACATCGGCGCAAACGTCGGTCTCTCAGAGAGTGAAGAAAGTATTACCAGAATGAATTGTGTGTGCAAAGTGTGTGAGTGTATCTGTCTGGGGCGGCGTCTGGTCCTACTCCGTACGCTTTGGAAACGCTAACGTGGAGGCGAATCAGAAAACCTGAGGCCTTCGGCCCCGCCATGATGGGTTTGCGACTATCCAAAAAAGCGACCCAGTTTTGGGGGACGAAAATTTATTAAACCCCCACTAAAAAGGACCTAGTCCAATGTCGGCCAGGCGAAGCCGAGAAAAAAGAAGGCTCATACAGCAGGGGGGGTCATTATACTACAACGATATTGATTGGATCAATTGGTTTTCCCATCTGGAAACTCGAAGGAAGAAAAGGACGCGCAGCTATGTTCTTTCGATATCAAGAAAAAGCCATGACGAGTAGATATTATGAACACAGCCAGGAAAATGCACCTGTCAATGGGCCGATTGTGGTGTTGCTCTGCAGGGAAGTGCCGTGGATGATTAGCAGTTTTCCGTCAGCCCCGTTCCTTTGTCGAGCAGGAGTGTTTGAGTGTTTTTGGCGGGGTGGTGTGCCTGTGTCGTGTTTTGAAGCGACGGCGACGTGGGCTGTTTCCTCCGAGGACAGTCAAAAAAGTAATCTCGAGCGAGACAAGAAGCGATGCAGATTGGGCTGAGACGGAGACGAGGAAAAAAAAAAAAAAATAGAAAAGGAGCGATTTCATTCGCCCAAGGCCAAGGGCATGAGGATAGCAAGCAGTATGACAACAAGTTATTAGTACAAGGCTTTTAAAAGCGCTTCTTTCTACTCGCTGGCGGTCCTCATGTCCGTTTCCAGGCTGCGGCAATGCGGAGATAAAATCGGAGCTTTGCCTTTTGGATGGGTTGATTCCCTGCAGATGATAGTCGCTGCTTGCGCTGCGTAGCGTGTGCTCCCTGTAACATTGAACTTTTCCGGGCCTGTCCAGGGAAGCCTGGGGGAGGATCACTTTGCTGCAGCCACACCCCATGGTCACTGACTCACCCCCTCGTCTCGCTTTCGTCCATCCATTGCTGCTGCCTTTTTTTACCCACTCTGGCTCACTTTGCCCATGAGCATTACTACTTTTGCTAGTTCTATAGAGCCACTTCGTACTTTCAGGTAATACAGCTAATATAACCACTTTTCGCGCACTCCTCGTCTTCCGATATCTTTCCTAACTGGGCAGTGGTTCGCATGCGCACGTACGTCATCGGTACATCAACTGCCAGGGCCAGATGGAGGCTGTTCGGCTGTCTCTTTTCACTTGGAGATGTACACCCCCCGCTATCGGTGGGATTGGTGCGCTCAAATCTCCTTCGATGTGCACTATTACTCTTCGTAGCATGGGAGTGTAGCACCACAGCCCCTTCTTACAGCGTTAGAGTGCTCTCTGGCAAGTCCACCTATCCGGAGTGCATGCATCCTGTACAACGTGCAGGCTCTGACACACTCTGTCCTGCCCTGTGGGCTTGACTAACTTCGATGACAATTGCTGAAGCACTTGGGGGATAGTATAAAACTGGGGAGCAGGGAAAAGCAAACACTTCGTGACAAGAGTTTCCAAATAGGAAAGGAGACGCGTGGGAAACCTCAAGCTCTGACTGTGTAAGTGTGCTCATCGATGATTGATTTGATATGGATGCCCAACACCAGGATCATCATCTCTTTAGTCGTTCTCTTCCTTCGTACACGCCTTCAGTCCACGTATCCAAATTACCGTCCCTGTATGCGTACGAGGAGCAAGCAAAAACACTACCCTTCGTATTTACGAACTACTTCGTAACAATTCGTCCAAGGCTTTTGCTAGCACCCACTTCTGTGACGAGATGGACAAGGGGTAGCCGTTGTCGGTAGTTTGCTGTAACAAGAACTCATGGCTCCATCAAGGACTGACATGAAGCTAGCGTCGTCGCATCAAAATGTCGGACGGGAAAAGAAAGCCCTATCTCCACCATTTTGTTATGCAGGTTTGGACCAACAAAAAGATTGATTTGATGGCCTATGGCAGGAAAAAGCGAGCTTGGCAGATAGAATTGACTAATTTCGACTTCAAACAATACCAGCCCACCAACCACCGAGCCCCAAAAACGGGTAGTACGAGCCCTTTCTCGATTGGAGAACCCCTTGCCGACCTTCGGTGTGATGGTCCGGGACAATGGTGGGGTCTGCAAAAGAGTGCCAGCTTGGCTTCCGATTCTTTTTCGTGGCCTCTTTGAGTGGGTTAGGAAAAAGTCGGAATCGCATGTCCGGGTTCTTGAGCGATTTTACTCCTTTCGTACGCTTCGTCGAATCAGAGCCCCTGGTTTACATCTGGAAGGTTATAGTGGGCCTTTGGGCTTCCTTCCTCTCGGTTTTTCCCACATTTTCTTCCCACTTCCACGCCCCCCCGTAGATCGGGAGGGGGGGTTAGTCTAGATATTTACACGCCTGTAGGGGGGGACCCCACAAAGTTGCTGCGGCTCATGCAGGGAAGGGACAAGGGAAGTTGGACCGGGTGGGATCGATATTCCAAAGATAAGGAATTCGCCAATGAGAATTAAGGAAAACTAAAAAGATTTGGCGAACCACCGACGGGCGGAAGGGCGGACGATGATGGATGGTGCTGCCCCAAATTCCCCAGCCCAACCTTCCTGTCGGGGCGACGAAAAGAGTAATTCTATACATCGTGACTTCATCGCTCCTTCTACTATCTATCGTCAACTTTTTTTTTAGCATGTGGTTAGTTAGCACAGACTTGAGTGACGTCGGTTGCCCTCACATGGCAGACCCCATATAAGTACACCCATCAATACCACACACGTCCATTTATGCCGAGAATACGCGACGCTCCAGGCTATATGTAGATAACAGATAAAGGAAGAGAGAAGGATTTCTGGGCGTAGATGGCTATATAATAGTCTAGAGGATCCCATGAAGGCGGGAAATGTGCTGGCAGTTTAGAAAGTAGGCTCCGTCTTCGGTGAACTAACAGCTTCCAGCCTGTTTACCGTGCGATCTCGATATCCTCAACCGAACCCTCGCGAATTGTATCCTTAACGATTCCCGGATATAAAACGATATAATTCTGGAAAATGCTCCAAATGCGCTCATCTGCAATATGGAGGCGGGAACGCGCCGGGGTGACAAGGGGACGTACGAAGTACGTGGCATGGATAATTTGATGGTAAGTTCTCTCCACGTTGTGAGGCTAGAATCGATCGCTTACAATCAAAGTGCGCATTTTCTTAGTTTCTCCCATGCGAAATCCAACATTGCAATAGAATCTGCGTCGCATGAAGGGAATCTGAATATTGAAAGGCGCTTGCTGTCCGGGGTCGGATGTGGAGTTGACTGCACCACAGCGGTTGAGGTTTGTAAACCGAATTAGTCAAATCGACAAATCGACAAAATCGTCGCAAAACGGCTGGACGAAAAAAAAAAAAAAAGGAACCTCCCTGGCCGAGACGCATTTTCAACGCTACACTCTATTCCCTTTTCCCCTGCCGCCGCCGCCTGAAATGAAGGACAAGATAAGGATCGAGAGAGCACCACTCTGCCGACGTGTTGCCCACCCACAAAGAACTTTCGTCCGAGCTACTCCGAAGGGGGGAATTGCGGGGACTTGGGAAATGTCCGACCACCGGACATCGAGCCACCTCTGACCCTCTCTCAGCCAGCAACCGCGAGCTCATTCGAATCGCACACCCCCCCTACGGACCATTACACCCGAAAAGAAACGAAAATCTATTACTTCGTACCGCGATGCGATGATAAAGGATGAATCTCAGTTTATACAACTTTATTACTACGAGTTACGAGGTGGAATTCGGGGATCATCTTACTGATGCACGACCTGCATCCCCGCCGTCGAGGCTGGTTCTGAGACCACTTCAAAGCTGGGGTATTCTTGGGATCTTGTCAACATCAACTATTAGCATTTTTAATTAGTCCTAAGGTTTGGAATGGTCGACGCCACGACGGACGAAGGACACCACCCCCTTCCATCTAGCGTCTTAACCTACCCCCTTTTCCTTCGTACGAGTCTTATCTCGAGGCAAGGAATCTCAACTCCATTACCTCGAACGAAGCCGAACGAAACTGGCTCGACGAGGATGGGACATAAATGAGCCATGGGCAGATGCAAACCGGAAAATGGATATTACATTGACAATACCCACGACGCAGCAGGGAGTGCTGACGGGGGATGACCAGATCGTTCTCATTAGGCATGAATGGGGCATCTACGGCTGGCTGTTCCGCCGAGGCCACTATTATCTGCCATGGTGGGCTGGCTGGACATGTTGCATCCAAAAACGTTGCCGGGCATCGCGCCGAAGCTCAGACATTTTTTCCCCTTCTTTTCTTCTTTCCAGCAATAACAACGCAGGCAAAAAAGCCGCTGGCTGTCGGGTCGTTGGTATGGGAAGCACCCCTCGCCTCAAGGTGAAGTTGTGATCCTCATCGAGACCGTCTCCAACGTCTTTGCTTTTCTCGTTTCGAGGCGCATCGCGCACCGAGGTTGCCGATCTTTCTTGAGAAACTCTTTGCCGCGGCGAGTCCTGCTAGGCAGCACTTGGCCAAGGAAAAGAGGGTGGGGACTGCCGGAACCCATTTCGAAATTAGCAAGGAATGGCTGAACGGAGCGGGTTGCCATTAGGACCGCCAAGTGTTAATGATCCTTCACCGGTACCACGTTAATACGCTAACTCTCGACCCGAATTGCTCCCAGCCATCTTGACACTTTCGTCATCGTTCGCGACCTCGTTGTCCTACTGCATCTGCGACGAAGAATCGGCCTGATACACTTCATGATATACTAACCGAGTCAGAATCAGATTTTTTAGGCTCTGTGCCTGTCATTCATGAGACACTGGCAGAGGACGCATGGTTCGAGTCTTGGGGGTCCTGGGGTACCACAAGTGGGGTTAAAAACGAGAGCGCAGAACGGGGCCAAGTCCCGGCAGCTGCGCACTCTGGCCAGATCTCTCGAAGAAAAGTGATGGGTCTAAAAATGTTTTATGCAGCCATTTGCACGAATCCGGACCCGGCGATTTCTAATGACAGCCGCAGAAGATCCATACCGAAGCCTGCAATTGGACGACATCGGACAATTACGCTCTGCTATGGTCGAATATTAAGATGTGTTCACCTGTGCTGGCTTATTGAACTGTCCTTGGATATGCTCAAAAGTTTTTTGCTTCCATCACTGCTATACTCTGAGGATTGCTGATCCTTGAATTATTCTTCGGGCTGGGATTTACTAACGGTCCAGTCTCAACCTCCTGGTATGCAAAGGCGAAGGACCGTGGATGTCCAGATCGAGGATTCTGTGGCGCTAGGTTTTTAGCATTTGGGGTCCTAGAATCCTCATGTAAAGCCTGCATGATATTTGTCGACTAGCTGGTTCATGGATTGCAACTGAGGAATGTATTTTGCTACTTCGCACATTTCTATGATCCGAGGAGGATGCTGTTTGATGGGGCACGCGAATTCTTGGTGGGATATTGTTCTGAGATATCATCGCCGCTCATTAACCGGGATCTGCATTACATCGCCAATGTCGTTGAGCCGTACACCTCCCGAGAAGCGAATTAAGATCTCCTGTTGCATTGCCACAGTGGACATCGAGCTAGACCCTTTCATTGACTTGATTCACTGAACATCTCCCAACCAATGTAGCCAGCATTTGAGGCGAAGAGGCGAAGAGGCGAAGCGGGGTCGCCTAAGCTCCAGGCCAAGTCTTCCTCTCTTGATGGTGCCGATATTCGGGGGAGCTTGGACCACCAGATAGATCTCCACGTGAATTTACTTGGTACTTTTTTGAAGCTCAACGAGTTGGTTTAGACACCTGGCACCAGCTGCTAGCATCCAACACTGTCTCAGGGGTAAGCACTGGAAAGGACACTTCACATCATTCCTAAGCTCAACCAAGTCCTTGCTCCAGAGATATCACCCGAGCTCCTATTGACAGCTCTATACCGACCTCAATATACTAGTCTGCAGAGTTGAGCTTTGCAGACACCACCCAACCCACCATCTCCTCCCTTAGAATCCGACCCCCTCAACTCAATTGTTTTCCTCCTTTCCCCGGCTAATTTGAAGCTCGACGTCACCCTCTGACCTCGACCACACCCACCACACCATGGTGCTTCTCAAGACCCTGCTGCTCAGCGGCCTCGTCGCCGCCGCAGCCGCTAAATCCGCCGTCCTCGACCTCATCCCCAAAAACTTCGACCAAGTAGTCCACAAGAGCGGCAAGCCCACGCTCGTCGAGTTCTTCGCGCCGTGGTGCGGCCACTGCAAGAACCTCGCGCCCGTATACGAGGAGCTGGCGATCGCCTTCGAGCACGCCAGCGACAAGGTACAAATCGGCAAGGTCGACGCCGACGCGGAGAAGTCCCTGGGAAAGAAGTACGGCGTGCAGGGGTTCCCGACGCTCAAGTGGTTCGACGGCAAGAGCGCCGAGCCGGAGGAGTATAATGGCGGACGCGACTTCGATAGTCTCGCTGGGTTCATTACGGAGAAAACGGGGGTGAAGCCTAGGAAGAAGTGGACGCCGCCTTCGAAGGTGCAGATGTTGCATGATCAGAGCTTTAATGAGGCTGTGGGCAAGGATAAGCATGTGTTTGTTGCGTTTACTGCGCCTTGGTGTGGTCGTAAGTTGCTTTTTGGCCCACTTTTCGTCCTTTGAACTCTAGCTAACTGCGTGCCTAGACTGCAAGAACCTCGCTCCTACCTGGGAGGCTCTCGCCGTCTCCTTCGAACCCGAAACCGAAATCCTCATCGCCAAGGTCGACTGCGACTCCGACGGCTCCCGCGAGGCCTGCGCCCAAGAAGGCGTGACCGGCTTCCCGACGATCAAGTGGTTCTCCAAGGGCTCGACCGAATCCGTCGTCTACAACGGCGGCCGCGCCGAGAAGGACCTCGCCAAGTACATCAACAAGCAGGCAGGCACCCACCGTCTCGCGGGCGGCGCCCTCGACGACGCGGCTGGTACCGTCGAGTCTCTCGACGCCATCGCGGCCCGCTACATCAAGGAGGGCAAGGCCAAGCTGACGGAGCTCGCGGCCGAGGCGAAGAAGGAGGCTGAGAAGCTGAGGGAGGACGTCAAGGCCAAGTCGGCGGCGTACTACGTCCGGGTGTTGGAGAAGCTTGAGAAGAGCCAGGAGTACGTCGAGAAGGAGTCGGCGAGGTTGGCGAATTTGTTGAAGAAGGGCGGGTTGGCGGATCAGAAGCGGGATGAGCTCAAGACGAAGTTGAATATTCTTGGAAGGTTTAAGAAGGTTGAGGAAGTGGAGGAGGAGAAGAAGGATGTTAAGGATGAGTTGTAAATTTGTGAGAGGAGGTGGAATGTGGAGCTGATGAATGTATTATATGCACGATTGATACTTGTTTTGGATTTTCGTCGACTTTCGAGAATGACATGATCAATGCAAGCAATGCTACAAGATTCCGGGTTAGAATCGGTCGTCTCTTACAGCTCTTCGTGGTGTAGTCGTGCTCTTCGTCATCAATGTGGGCCTAGGTGATAAGCGTAGACATGCGATGGACGTTGCACATGAAGGCTAGAGTTGCCTCGAGGTTATGAAGTGTCACACCCGCATCTCTGTGCGACTCTTCGCATTAAAACAAAGTTTAGGAACAAACGTGAAAAAACAAACCGATAGGATATCTACACATTGTGATTCCCGAGATGAGGCTCTACCATATTGCCGGATTCATCATCCCGGAAAAAGCCTTCAGATAACTTTCCACTTCGACGTCACAGATCCAGCGCTCCGTCACCATCTTCGATTTTCTTTTTAACCCTCCTGGAGCTCTTCACTTACCGATTCTCCTTTGCTGGGTGAGGAATCAGATGAGGTTTTAGCCTGTGGTTCCGTTCACTACTTTGCAGAAGACGATGAACCCGAGTCTTTCTCCTTGGCCGCGCGAAGTTCAGCTTCGAGACTATCGAGGCGACGAGACATTTCGTCCACTAATGACAAGCAACGACATAAGTATATAGATAAGCATGCATAGCAGCCGCCGCTTATAAGAACAGAATAAACCGGGCAAGTGGGAGAAGTTGAAAGCCCAAAATTGATGAAGACTTACTCTTTGCGAAAATCTCACTAGATACGCCGGCAAACTTGTTAGACAGCGAGTTCAGGAGGTCCTCGACTGCGGCGTTGAGGTCGGCGCGGGAGTCCTCGGCGGTCTACATCGGGATGAGTTAATAGAACTGTTTTTCTTGGCCTGTAGTTTTAAGACTGCTTATGTTGATCGTTTCTCGTTGAGGATGCTAACGGTGAGTAACGGCGTAGGCGGTGGAATGAAGGACGAGGGAAGATGTCGGTGAGACTGTGAATATGCTGATAGCCGCGGCGGCGGGCGTGTGTACTTACGTCAGCCTTGCCCGAGCTGGGGTCGTTGTTGGATGACATCGTGGGGAGGAAGTTGGTTTGAAGGTTGGGGGAGGGCGGGTGTTTGAATGGCGTCTGAAGGGGTGAGCTGTTGAGGTGAAGGGTGACTGGCGATTAAGGTGGAACTTTTTAAGCCTGGGTGAGTGACGAGGTTGGAGATAATCTCGCAAAGCTTTACAGAGCTTGTTCTCTCGAGTCAGTCGCGTGGGAATGCTGTCCGTTTGACGAGATGGGGACAATATTGTCCAAGAGAGCTCGTTGGGGAAAGGTGCGAGGGAAGAGAAAGGCGAGGCGAGCGTTTAGACTTGAGAGGCTCGACTGCGGTAGTGGACTCTTCTGTAGCTTGTATATCGATGCTACTAGAAAGCCGATCACCAATGCTTCAATTGCTCCCAAGCTGTCTTGAGTCGAACAGTTGAACAATGTTTCCTCGGTTCTCTTGCTCAATGCCGCTGGGGCCAAACTACGCATGTGTATGTATGTAAGGCTGCCAGACAGAGAAGATGGCAGTGGCACCCTGTTGGCGACATCAATCAATTGGTCTCACACTCACAGCTCGCAGCTCGGGCATTCCAGAACTCAGTTACCCCGCACCGCCCACTGAGAACCACTGAAAATGGCCACCAGGCCCAGAGCGCGTACAGGACTGGCATCAATTGATCATTGATTTCCCCAATTTCAAAGATTGATAAGCCCAATCAGGCGGCAACTACTCAAGCTCTCATCAACATTGTCGACGACACGATAAACCCATTCCCATTTCAATTCCAATTTATCAGGATTGTAGCACATCGATGCCTATTTCGCCCTTTCAAATCACGTTGATCCGGCCAAGCTCATGGATCAATTGGATCACAGAACGACATCAATTGATACAAAATACTCCTGAGAGCGGCAGGCCGGCTTGGGCATCGCTGGGGAGGGAGGCACGAGACCGACCCTAGTAACAGCTTCTTCCATGTCCACAACCGGCCGCGATGGCCCAGGCTCTGCCTAGACCTCTATGGGATGCCAGGCGCAAGTAAGGTGACCATATTTTAACTGTAGATTCGCAAGCTTCAAGCTTATTGCAACGAACCCCGACGTACGGCTCCTTCTTAGATGAACGCAGCGATATGTTTGGTTTTCTTTGTTGTATGATGTTGTGCAACGGGGCTGCCTCCGGACTAGACGCAATGAGAAACCGACGTGTCATTCATCTTTCCGGCCCAGAGGATAGCCGGTTCTGCGTGATCCGAAATCCGGTCTAGTCTCACAGCTACGCATGGCCATATGGAGGTTTAAATGGGCACGTTCTCCCCGAGCTCTTTAAGCCCACATTGAGGTGAGGGTCGGTGGTAGTCGGCCTGGACGCAATCTGTGGACTGGAAGCTTCCGCCTTTTCTCATTTATCCAAGCCCGGCCGTCCTGCTAAACAGAGTGTGCAAGATCCTCGGTAGAGTCATAAACCTCAATCAATGTTGCGGCAGCTCATCGGTAGTCTACTAGATGTTAGGGCACATCAAATCCTCTCATCTCGCATTCATGAGAACCTGAAGAGTGGCTACAACGGGTGTTATCGTTTGTAGTTCGCGCGAGGTTGGGGAGGAAGTTCGCGTTCGGCCAACGCTGTGGTCTGCCATCGACTCTACTTCGTAGTTTATATATTAATAGCTGCGGCAGCACACTTTTGCGGCTGGTTTGAAATCAAATGGTTCTGAGGGAAGTGGTCGTGAAAGAACCGATATGAGATTCGAAGCTTCCATTTTAACCCAGCAAGCGCAATGCAATTGTGCATGAGTGCGAAGCTTGAGTGGGGCCGCGGGTCTTTGTGGGATGACACACGTGACGTTATTTTGGGGGAATCCAGTCATCAATCAACGACAAAATGACAACGATAAGGGACAAAACAGGGAACAGCACTGCACTTTGCTCCCGCTTGTGCTGGGCAACTGTTCAACACACCCAAACTCCAAACGCTGGGGGACCAAGACCTCACCCCCCCTCGACTCCATCCAGTCCAAAATATCTCGCAACATTACCAGCAACCTCAAGTCTGGCCACAGTTTCCCTGCTCGACATGAGTCCCTTATGACCCCCATCCCAACCCGCCGAGCCCGAACACGTGCCCGAGCTTAACCATTCCCGCCGCTGCCGTCGAGCATCTCAGAGCTCTCGACAATGCCCGACAACGAGACAACAGCTCAAGCTACTGCTACCCCCTCTTCCACCACTCCACCTCCGCCTCCAACCACCACCGTCCAGCAACAGCGGCGCGAACAGTCCCGCCTCCTCCCACTCATCCTCATCCTCCTCGGCTGGCTGTTCCTCGTCCCCGAGAATCCCGCCGCCCTCATCACTGCGCCGGAATTTGCCACTATCCGATTGAACCGCCAGCTCGCTGCTCTCGATGTTCTCAACTCGACAAGATGGGGCGACTTTACACCTGTGATACCCAAGGAAGATACCGATGGAGATGGGAATACGACAGTGCAGAAGTTTCTCAACTTGACGGGCTTCCGCAAAGCGGACGGCCTAGCCTGGGAGGACTTTGACACGTTCCGCGACCACTGCCTGGGTGTTAGCCGTGCGGCCATACCACCCGTCGGAGGCGAGGATCTCTGGTTGTCTGGCCAGGGCGAACCCGTATGGCAGAATGCTTCTGGTCGCATTCACGGTTCTTGGGTGCGCCGCAATGCGTCCGTCGCTAGGCAGGCTACGAGCTACAACCTTAGCGCCGTAACGCCCGACATTGAGTGGGCTGGCCCGGATTTTCCCTGGTCTAGGAACGTCACCGGACACGAAGGTCGCATGAAAGTGAAACTGCGCGACACGGCCAGTTACGACGACGCCGAGGGTTTCGACCGTCATCCCATCTATGGCGCCAACATGGTTCGTGCTGAAATCACCATCGATGACACCTCCGGTTCGAAACAGAACTGGGATATGAGGCTCCACGGAGTTCACTGGAGGCGCCATGGTGCACTGCTCCTGACAACGACGAGCGAGAAGTTTGACGGCATCTTTGCGCTGCCGCACCTCGCGCCTGGCCCGGAGTTCTTTAATTCGAGTCAGGCCGTCCTGAACAGGACTATATCGAAGAGGCTACGGGAGAGGTCTAGATACTTATCTTTTGACGCCAGGATCCCTTGGACTTCTGATATTGAAGACGTGGACCTCTACAACCCCATCCCGCACTGCGAATACATCATGTACGCCCAAATCATGCCTCTCGACCGCACCAAGCTCGACATGACATCCTTCGACCCCGAAAGGGAGTCCATCGCCACCGTCATCTTCGACATCGAACAAGAACTTAAACACCCCATCGGAGCCCCCATACGTGGTATCCCTCCCCTCCAACTGGCTGCCGTCATCTACTCGCCCGACTGCGCCTTCTTTCTCGACACCAAGGGTCCCCCGGCTTATCCCGTCGCCGACGGCCAACACCTCATCGGCGTCAAAGCCGAAGTTTTCCGCGCATCCCTTAACAACTGTCTCCTCGCCTACGCCCTCGTCTTTATCGGTCAAACCTTCCTGCTCAAGCGCCAGATGCGCGAGACTTGCACGCCGTCCACCATGGGCCGCGTCAGCTTCTATACGGGCGTCATCATGCTCATGGCCGACCTGCTCGTCGTCACCTCCGTGACGGCCTTTATGCTCTCGTCCGAGTCATCATTGCAGGCTCTGGCGCTTATGTTCTCCGCCTTTATCTCCATGTTTGTTGGCGGCACGTTCCTCTTTCATGTCTTCGAGGTGCAGCAGCAGGAATGGGTCAGGAGACGGCATCGGGATCGAGATCGAGATCGATCGGCTACCCCACATGCGACGACAGATAGCAGTTCGAGTACCGGCCAGTCGTCACCACGCGGTGCCTCTTCCTCTAGCCCTACTCCAGCCATGACCGGCAACACCGACCCCTCCGAGCGCGAAGCCCTCTTACCCCGTCGGCCCGAAACGCCTGAACCCCCTACCGAGACGACGCCGATAATTATACCTTCTGATCAGGACATCGATGCCGAAATCGCCAACGCAGCCTCCGCCGTCCCCACCGCCGGGGCCCGCCCCGCAGAACCCATCCCCACCACCTTCTCCTCTATCATCGCCCGCCTCGCCCTCCTCACTTCATGCTTCTTCTTCCTCCTCGTCGCTTCCATAACGTGGTACGCCCCCGCCCGCTCCGCCCTCATCAACATCGTCATCTTCGCCTACCTCTCCCTCTGGATCCCCCAGATCCACCGCAACATCCTCCGCAACAGCCGCCGCGCCCTTTCCTGGCGCTTCACCCTCGGCCAGTCCCTCCTCCGCCTCGTGCCTATCGCCTACTTCTACTGCCGCGAGGATAACGTCCTCCTCGCGCAGCCCGACCGCAGGACCTTTGCCGTGTTCGCGTTGTGGGTGTGGATCCAGCTGTGGATCCTCGCGTTCCAGGATGTCCTGGGCCCACGGTTCGGCATTCCGTCGGGCTGGACGCCCGAGGCGTGGGATTACCATCCCGTGCTGAGGGAGGATTCCCTCGAGGCGGGGAAGTTGCCGTTGGCGCTTTCAGAGGAGGATGGGGCGGCGAGTGCTTCTGCGGATGGGATCCGGTCGGTGGATTGTGCTATTTGCAGGGAGATTCTGGAATTGCCCGTTTTGCCTGCTGTGTCTTCCTCGGCTGCTGCGTCGGGTGCTAATGCTGGTGCTGCAAGTACTGCTTCTGCAATGGCTTCCGATGGCCAGGGAGGCGCTGCAGGTGTGGCGGCCGTGTTGGGGACGAGGGGATACATGGTTACGCCCTGTAGGCACGTTTTCCATAGTAAGTGCCTGGAGGGGTGGATGAGGTTTAGGTTGCAGTGCCCTATTTGCAGGGAAGACCTGCCACCTTTATAGAGTGGGCGGTTTTGTATATCATGTTTGATTTGAGTTTAGAGTTATTTGTTTTGTAAGATTAGATCTTTAATACACGAACTATTGATAATGAGAAACCCGGACTGGAGTGCAGAGGTCCATCTTGATCTCGTTTCCGTACGAGTATGAGACGAGACATTCATGCCGCACGAATTAAAGAGATTCTATTTGAAGAAACTATGGAACAGAAACCATGTATATCACATCACACTCATCAGCTACTTCCCACACTGAAAGACTATATCAATCACACACCTCCCAAAGAATACACCGACAACCTATTCGGCCCACCACAAAGCTCACCCCCATCACCCGCACAAACCATCGCGCAATCTCCCACATCCGCCACCTCGCTCTCCTCTGCGAGTTCATTCCCGCAGAAACACTCCCTTCCATACTCGGTGCCGAAAAAGGCGTAGCCCTCGCACAACCCCGCACACATCCCATTCGTCATGCCGTCGTCAGCAAAGACCGCCGCGGAGAGTGCTCTGGCGCCGGGGCCCAGCTCCGTTCTGCATCCCGCGAAGGTGTAAGGGCCTATCGGGGAGGGATGGTGCGGTTCCTGGTAGTCGGGGAGTTGGTAGAGGGTTAGGCGGTTGGCGGCGCCGCAGTGTTGTGTTGCGTTGCCGGGGCAGGGGGTGTTGCAGTTAGAGATGGGGGCGGGGGAGCTAGTTTGGTGGAGGGTGTTGCCGCAGAAGCCTGGGTTTGTTAGCAAGAAGAGTGAAAGAAGAGGGAAGAAAAGGGGGGAAAGAACTTACATTCGCTGCCGTACTCTGCACCAAAGTATTTATGACCATCGCAAAACTCCGCACACTTATCCAGCGTCATATCCGGAGAAGCAGTGGCTTTCGCATCGAGAGCCCTCACGCCATTAGCCCCTTCCTTCCAGCACCCAACAAGGCTATACGGCCCAATGGGGCTGGGGAAATGCTCATCCGGCGTCGGAGTCGCAGTCGGCGCCCCCGTCGCCGTGGTCGAGTAAAGCTCCAACCTATTCCCGGCGCCGCAGTACTGAGAACCGTCTCCGGAGCACACCATGTCGCACTCGGAGAGCGGCGCCTCGGACGACGTGGCGTCGAGGGAGTCGCCGCAGAAGCACTCGCGGCCGTATTCGGTGCCCCAGTAGACGTAGCCGGCGCAGTAGGCCATGCAGGCTTCGAGGGTCATGGCGTCGGAGGCGAAGGAGGCTTCTTTGAGGGCGCGGATGCTGTTGGTGCCTTCGGTCCAGCAGGAGAGGAGGGTGTAGCCGCCTATTGTTGGGCGGTGGTGGGGGACGGTTTGGGGGGGGGTGGCAGATGGAGAGGAGGAGTCCGAGGAAGACGTCGATGAAGACGTCGAAGAAGAGTCAGAGGAAGAGTCAGAGGTAGAGGAAGAAGGAGAGGCAGAAGTAGAGGAAGAAGTAGAGGAAGAAGAAGAGGCGGAGGAAGATGAAGAAGAGGCTGAAGAAGAGATAGAGGTAGAGCCAGAGGAGGATGTAGAGGAAGGGGTAGAGGAAGAGTCAGAAGAAGATGTAGAGGCGGAAGAAGAGACAGAGGAAAAGTTAGAAGTAGAGGAAGAAGTAGAGGAGGAAGAGGCTGAAGAAGAGATAGAGATTGAGTCAGAGGAGGACGCAGAGGAAGAGGAAGAGGCAGAAGAAGAGGCGGAAGAAGAGTCAGAAGACGAGGTGGAAGACGAGGTAGAGGAAGCGGTCGAAGGGTCTCCTGATGTTGTGTCACTCGTTGGCACAGCTGAAGTTTCCGAACTTGTCAAAGCGACCGAGCTGGATGAGGATGATGAGGACGACGGATTCGCAGTGACAGAGGTCGAGAAATCGGCTGATGTACTATCGCTTGTGGGAATAGCTGAAGTTTCCGAGCTTGTTGAGGCGACCGAACTCGACGAGGACAACGAGGACGACGGATTCGCGGATAAGCAAGCCGCCACCCCGGTAAACTCTCTGCATGTCCCTCCAATCTCATCAACGCGCCTGAACGCCTCGACATACTCCCCAGCACTAATATCAACCGTCGACTCAAAGCTCAACCCCCCCGGAATCGTCGTCGACGCCGAAAAGAAGGTATACCCACCATAACACTCCCCCTTGCTCAGCGCCAGCGTCATCTCCTGCAGAAGCGGCACAGGGCTCGTATCGCGCGTCGTTTTGTATGCAATCTTCGCGCTGACAGCCTGGTCGGCGACGTCGTTGCGCACCGCGGCGGTAAGGGTGAATGCGCCGGAGGTCTGGAGGAGACAAGTTTGCTGCTTCTGGAGGACGATTGCGTCTTGCATGGGGTAGGCGTTTCCGTTGTTGTCGAAGGGAAGTTGCTCGCCAGTTTTCTTGTTGATGGTAATCGTGAAGGAGGAGATGCCGCTGGAGGCGGGAATTGCTGTGTTGATGGGGAAGAACTGGGTAGAGCGTTTCGTTAGCTTCTGCAATGATGTCGTGGGAATGAGTAAAAAATATTACAGCGAAAGAGTCATCAAAACCTCTGCCAATACCGCTGACGGTCAGAGTCCTCGAGCAACCCGAAGACCCGCAATTCGATCCCCCAGTTCGGTCCTTGTACGTAACCGTCACGCTCTGGATATCAGCCAGGGGCAGCTCCGTCGTGCGAACGCGGATATACCCAGTCCACTGAAGTGTAGTCGCGCCGCCGGCATTCAAAAGAAGCTGCAGGTTGACGGGCTTAACCATGTACGGCTGGACGGGACTCGTGAGAGCAACATTCTTGGGCACGACGTCAATCATGCGCCCCAGGACATTCTGGCAAGTGCTCTGGAAGACGGTGTTATCGGCCATAGCCTGCATCGTGGCATTGCCATCGGAACTAAAGACTTTAAAGTCGGAGTTGTGGCCCAAACCGACCGACGGGCCCTTGATGAGAGGGTTGTCGGTAGAGTCGTCGAGATACTCCGTCACGATGTGGCTATCATACGAGGCGGGAGTCGAGTCGAGGGGCGCGCGGTCGTTGGGGAACTGGCCGGGAGGAACGAGAGCAGGAAATTCCGTACTGTGAACGCCGCCAAGTGAATGACCGCAGGCAACGAGCTGGATCATCTCGAATTCGTCGAAGCCCATCCGGCTGAACTGCTGCTTGAACGTCAAGACAGAGTTGCCGACCTGAGGTACACCTGTGCTCCCCTTCCTCGTAGCATCGACGCGGCCGTGACGAACGGGAATGACGGGGCCGTCGCAAGCACGCACGGAAGTGTAAACACCGAGGGCAATCAGATCCGCCACGCTCGTCTTCTTGCTGAAATACGGCGCCATGAACGATAGTGTCCTACTGAAGCCGGGTCCGGCATTCTCCCCGTTCGTCAGCTCGTACTGCAACGAGCCGTCGAGTCCTCCGGTGCCGAAGAAGGTATTTGCCGTGGACATGTCGTGGAAGCCGGTGCGGAGCCACTCGGCGGCGTTTTGGCGGCCGGCTCCGGAGCCTTGGTTGTCGCAGGGATGGACAAGATCAGCGAATTTGCGGGCCCTAAAGTCGAAGACTTGGTACATGATCTCCTCGAGATCGTCGATGGCGTTGGGCCATGTTGGATCGGCGGCGGCAGTGACTGCCAGAGCTGAGAGGCAGAGGAGAGAGGAGAACCTGGACCGCATTGTATATCTCAAGCGATGTGATGTTTGAGAGGGAATGAAGTCATGAAGAATTGACCACAACGAGAGCGATCACTCTTTTGGATTTCAATGGACCAGATAAGACCAGAGAAACAGACAATAGAGACCCCCAACGACCAGGACTCAACTCGACGTGCGAACTGCTCGAGAGCAAACAAAGATACCCCAAGTTACTCCCATCAGGAATCAAGAGGGAACGCCCAGACCGGAGGCCAAGCCGTAGATATAGCGGAACTGCCCATGCCACGTCGCGAACCCAAGAGGCTGGTCCATTAAACCGGGATCAATTCAATTCTCTCTGCAGAAGGACTTCCAACTCTGTCCCACTACTGCCTGCATGGCGCCCTTGGCTCATTTTGCTTCGACGCGAAGGGAGTTCACGCACAGAATGTGGAGAGCCCCAAGCCCCCAAGCCCCACGACCCATTCGGTCATGAATCGTTCCGCGGATACCTGCGAAGTATGATCCTTGGCCTGTGGCGCACAAGGCTTCCCGAATTGGGCGCCATTGTCAGTGCCAATGTCGGTGCCGTCGTCGTTCGATGCCGGCTTGTGCCGGAATGCAAGCGTCGCAAGCGCCTATCTTCCATGAGCAAATGGTGGCCGGAACAACTTACTCCTAGAAGCTCTAAAGACGATATGTGTGAGATAAGAGAGGGTCTGGACCAGTGGGCTTGGACCTGGCAGAGTTGCACGTTTTCCACGATTCGCCTGGCGCCTCGTAATTCTCCTTGGCTCACCTACATACATATACGAGGTGGAAAGAGCCTGCGCACGCCACACAGGCTCAGCATGCATCTGAACGGGACAATCGACAGGGGTCCAGCTAGAAACGTAGCAAGTACGAATAAAATATGCAGGGCCAGCGAAGAAAATTGGTGAAGAGAGGAGATGCCCAGAATCTGCACGAGTCAAGAAGGGAAAAAGGGAGGGAAAAGAAGAGGGAACTGGCCAAGCGCCAAGCTCAGCTCGGAAGCATGGGTAGTGATAGTGATATCTCTGGAGCTGAGGTTGGCAATTCCTGCGTCATGACTGGACGAGTCCTTGTCAATATTGATCTATCGATGGAGTAAAGACAGGGAGGAAGCCAGAGCGCCGGTTGCTCTATGTAGGCGCCTCTAAGAAATGAGAGCATGCCAGCACAGCTGGCTGTCTTCGAAGTGCTTCGTCCTCTCTAATACCAGCTGCGCAAATCATGTCCATACGAAGCAGACCTACTTCCGTACCTGCGCGTACTGCATACCATCAAGTCGAGGTAGAGTGCAATATCAGCACGGTCGAGTGGTTTACAAGAATGTTAGCAGATGGACGACATTCAACGCCCGAAATAATGGATCAATTGATGTAGTCTGCCCTGGATCTGATGGAGATCGACTGCTAATTACCAGCAATAAGTCAATTGATCCGATACCACACTCGATAAACGTTCCACGCTTGGCTTCAGTCCAGACATCCTTCCTGCCGCCGGAACAAATGGGTTACTCTCACGACTCGCTTTCACTACTTTCCCAGTGTTTGGCTGATCTGTGCAATTTTGACTCCTGATAAGGGCCGTTGACCGCCTTAATTCACCAATACCATCAAGCCACCCTTGATAGAGCCGTATCGCCCATGACCAAGTGATGGATCCGTCAGGATTCGCAAGGAACTGCACAATCCTTCTCTCATCCCACTGCCAACACTGCTTCATCTTCTGAGGCTCTCTTAGCCCTCTTCCTACTCTCTTCCGCAAGTGCATCCAAGGAGTCCCGAATCTCTTTCAGGCCTTTGCCCTCCCCCCAATCGATGATGTTCCCGACGAGCTTGCGGAACTCCAGGTAGTCCCTGTGTTTCTGGAGAAGAAAGCTATCGATTTTCCGCATGTAGTAATGCGACCCGTTGCGTTTCCACGAGACGTAGAGCCGCGCCTCCGTGCCACTCATAGCGACGGAGAACGCCGCGCTGTCAATCGACCGGATCGCATCAGCCAGACACGTTCTCAATTGATGGCCAAGGCGCTCGGCAACCTTTACACACGACGCGGCACCGCCGAGGCATCGATTCGTCGTGACCCACATGGTTTCGCCTCCAGAGGGCCCGTCGCCTTTAAATTCGACGACGAAGAATGGATACATCAAGCCTTGGTCATTCGCGACGGGGTCTGCCCCCGTGGCGATGAGCTGAGCCTGCTGCCGCGGGAAGGCGGTGCGCTTATAGCCGTAGAGCATGTTGGGTACCGGGTTGCTCACTCTGAATTGCGGTCCGGTACTGGGAACGGCATGTTTGCTCATGGGCAATCTGAGACTGAGTTTGAGACTACTTGACAATTTTGGATCAGGGAATATCGCGGTCAAGCAATACCTCTCCACGTCGCCTTTCGCCGCGCCCATCTCCAAGTCATACAGATCCGGGTCTGGAATTAGTTGATCCAAAGCTGAACCTGGAGAGTCCCGATCCCGGCGTATTTCGTCGACAAGGCTGGAAATGTGAGCTGGAAGTTCATCATAGAAAGGACGCATGTAGATGCCATTCGCAGCCAAGTTCAGATCGCGATAAAGCGGGTCCTCAACAAGGGTCCTTCCAGACGATCGACTGGAGCTTGCGGCCTCTGACGGCGATGCCATCGACCAGATATCCGCGCCGACTGCGTACGAACGGGGCTCGGTAGAAGCCGGCTCTAGCGACATGGCGAGACCACATCGGTTCTCTGGGTCCGCTCCGTCTAGTGACGAAAGCCACTTTGAAACAAAAGAGTTGACAGACTCACGGGGAGAACTAGGATGAATTGGATCGACATGTTCTTTGAGAAGCGAGGCGTTGGAGCGATTGGGATGCTCCGGCTCCGGCTTCTGTAGGATCATCTGCGGAATGTTCGTTATTAGGATATGGGTACCTTGCCCGACTGTTTTATCGTCCGCAACTCTAGCCTCTTGTGATTCTGTCTCCTTTTCTTGTGATTTCTTCGCAGCTGGTAACAGATCGATCTCGGAAATCGTACCGAACCGCCCTTTCTTAGACTGCAATAGTTCCTACCGAACGGTAACTTTGTTCGCTGGAGATTGTCCTCTCAGCCTCTGCGCGACTACTTCATATAATCAAACTCTGCTGTTCATGACGAGGACTGCCCAGTTGTGGGTGAAGAAGGGGTGAGCCTTTCTTTTTTTATATACAGCTGGATCAGTCTGGCTGACAGACGGACTTGCTGGGAGCTTGTTTGTTTTGTCGCAGTCAGCTCATAGAGCTTTGTTTCGGTGGAGGCGGTCTTTTTGACCTGTTGTTATGAAAATGCTGGAGGCAACATGTGGAGGAAGAGGACGATGGCTCACAGAGCATTCTTGCTCCAGTGGGGAAGCAGGAGCTACAAAACTGGCGCACCCAATGAACCTCAGCGCCTCTACCTAGTCCCGCTAGGCAGCATCTTAGAATCAACAGCATCAGTTACTCTGTGGGAAATTATGCTTCCAGAGTGCCCGAGTCTGGCTGGCTGGTATCCCTACTACGGCCATTGGCGAAGGCTACTAGCATCTCGGAGAACACCTTGATCAGCTGCCCTTCTTGTAGCTCACAGACTAGAACAACGTACCTACCTTACACCAGTCTAATTGTCCTCGCCTTAGGGAATGGATTATAGGCCTTATGCAGAGTCATTGCCATGCCAATCCGACGGAATACCTCCAATCCTTGGGCCTCAAGTTGCCTCTCAACCGCCAGACTGTAAATATGGAAATGCTTTCCTTGGTGGAACATGGAGTGTCCGGGTTCGTCATCAAAAAGAGGTACGACGAAGAAATTCTCTGGCTGGCAGTCTTCGGTATCGAAGCATACCTTGCTCTGAAAGGCGAGCGTTGAACTGTCCGACTGCACCCTAAAACAATTGTCAGCCACGAGGAAGCAAGGCTCCTCGCAGCCCACCAGCCATCTAACATGGTTACGGAGTGGTGTGCCTCGACGAGCAGAAAAGACCGATGCGGCAAGTTCGAGGACTTTGGTGTTCGAGTCCTCGGTAGGAAGTCCGACTATCTTCGCTAGTGGGTGAAGTGAACGGCCGGCCGGAGATTGGAATGTCAATCCATTCTCTTGATCGAGACTGCAGTGGTACACGATGCAGCCATCACGAGAGGCCCAAGACCAAGACGGCACTTGCGATGGGTTCGCGACAAGGAAATTATCACCTCGACGCCACATCAACGACCGCAAGGCCGTTGGCGTATCATCGAAGAAGAGGCCAGCAATGAGCTTGAGATTCGTTGCCAGCTCGATTCGTCGGGCAATACCACGTAATGCCGGAATTTTGTCTGTTGGAACGGTCAGGTTTCTGCGGCTGAAGAGCTGGACAAACTCGCCCCAGAAGTTGATAAACCAAGCCTCGGAACTTGTAGTTATAGGCTCTCCGATAAGGTTTGTCGTATTGGGACCATTGCGTCCGGCTTGAATTCCTCTGTAGAACCACTCGCGCAGTTTGATGAATTGGGACCCTTGAGGAGTTGTGCCGTCCTCAGCCAGAATGAATTCGCGGCACTCCCAGTATACTTGTTCCTGGGCAAAATGCAGCACCCTAGGCGACAACAGACGCTCTTGTACAACCCAGGCACGGGAGAACTAGATCCATACCACTTTTTTATTAGTTATACTCAGCCAGGAGCCATCAATGATCTAGGTAGATATGGATCAGTATTATAGCAACTTACCAACGGCCCCATATCGAAATATAAATTTCCAGATGGCCTCCGAGGTAAACATTGCTAGTATCCACACCCGCGTTACCGTCGCCAGCAAGCGACACCATATAATTCTCTTCTCCCTCCTGAACAAAGCACCCAATAGAGCCGTCAGTTGCGGCTGCGGCCGCAATGGTGCAATAGGCGTGCTCATAGACTAGCCCCATTCTCTCTGCCTCCCTGAACCAGTCATCTTCGTCATCCTGGATGATGCAGAGGGAGTCAATCCAGAGATAGCGGATCCCGAGCGACCGGGTGACCTTTATGGCGTCCTGGAAAGTCTTTGGGAGACTGGAGATGTCTATGCGCCGTTGATTGGCTTCATAGGTAGCCCTTGTAGTCACCTTCTGAGAGTGACCACCCCAACAATGACTCAAAGCCACATAGTCCCCCCTGAGGCCATTAGAGATCAAGAGGTATGGCGCTTTAGACTGGCGGCCAACGTCGAGAACCCTTGTTGGTAAGCTTGGCGCCGGCCTGAAAGAACCTTTCTGCTCCCTACCCCGACATAGTGCATGTTTTTCGTCACATTCTTGGGCCCACCGACCAATGGTGTTCAGGATTTTGTCTGACCCTGGTTCGCTGACTTTTTGACAGCAAATGGTTTTCATAGTGAGGGCCCCTATATTTCTTTAGTTAGGATTCGATAATACTGAACAAGAGGGTAGATAGAGATATAGCAAAATGGGGCGGTGAAACCTACCCGTATCTGAGACTAGACGGAGTTTACCTCTCTCTCTGGTGTACTCGGAGGTGCTCATTGGATTTTCTATCGACACAAAGTGCGCATTCGCCTTGTCTAGACGCAGCCTAACCCCCAGCCACTCGGGGTCCAGGAATTGCCGGCGAGTGCACATTCGAAGCAGGTGGCAGAAAGGACATCTGAAATTTCGACGACCCGGCGCGGTATTGACAAGATAATCGGCGACAAGATCGGTGCGTCCTGTGTGCCGGATAGTAATAGATTCAGGAAAGTAGACGATGCCCTGGCGCACGATCCGCACAAGGCTTGTCCAGAACTTTGCAGTTGAGCCGCCATGGCTGACGCGCACGCATACAGACTTCGGCTTGACGTAGGACCTTAGCGCACCGAGGTATTATTATGTGGATGCCGTTATAAACTTGGGCGGGAAACCTACGATCGTCATATTGATAAGGGAAAAAATTGAGCGAGAAGAGAGAAAGGATTAATCCTCTATAACATCCGACTTTCTTGATTCCAGGGCGAACAGATGTAGCAGTCGTGGCTCAGCTGCGAGCTGAGCCACAATGAAGGGCGAAACGCGTTGCACCTGCCGACGATGATTGGAAGACCTGGACGGTATGGTTCCTTGAGACTCTCCCTCGTAAATATAGGTAATATATTTGATATTTATCAGTTCCTGTAGTAGGGATGACTTACTTATAACAGTACAGTGCGGTTCAAACAGTTTTATTAAGCATTTTATACGTAACTATATCTCTATACTATTATATATTAAAGGTCTCGTTGATTTTCTTCTACACAATATGCCAGTTGAAGGAGCGGCCTGCGTCTTGCCAATGCCGGCCCTGTTCAAAAACAGCGGCTCTTGTGACAGTGACTCGGCATAAATAGCTTCTCAACTAGCCTATTAAGGAGCTCGCTACGGCTGACGAAATGTTGTTTTTCTCGGGAAGGGTACTAAGAAACCCTGAAAGCCCTCAGGGCCTTTGGGAAGAAATGAATCTTTGATCCACGCTCATGTATGATGTTCTTGAATTCTTCTTGAAGTATGTCGAGCACCTCGGCGTTCCCTTGCGGGACAACTCGAACCAACTTAGACTCATCATCCCATCCTGTATAGCCACTTGGCCACATTTGAACCGTAGCCCTTAGGATTTTGAGTGGCCCCTCAAGCTGTGCACGAAAAGAGTGCTATTTCATCAGTCAGAGCGAAATGTTTCGTACTCTGGGCTGAGTGCTTCGCAAGGAGGGCACTTCGTAGTG
The DNA here is from genome assembly GCA_002221725.1 of Scedosporium boydii. Taxonomy (NCBI): domain Eukaryota; kingdom Fungi; phylum Ascomycota; class Sordariomycetes; order Microascales; family Microascaceae; genus Scedosporium; species Scedosporium boydii. Next base: position 44,772 of record NJFT01000070.1, on the reverse strand, counting down.
AGGTTCAGACTCGACGCGGTACGGGCGGTCCCTAGCGCGATCCGCAAAGGAGTGAAGCCGATTCGGGTGACAATTCGATTCACGTCGGTCCCATAGGAAAGAGGCTCTACAGTGGTTATTATATACTATGAGGGTGATATCGAAAAGGTAAACAGAACAGAGATCTTGATCTTTTCGTTTCCCCTTCGGGAGGCCAGTGAAACCTTAGCGGGCTAAGATGGCACCAATGATGCACCCCTGAAATCGGAAAGTAATACAGAGCTTCTTTTATCGCCTAGCGCGGCAGCTTAGTCGACATTGTTAAGGGTTGAGCCTATGTAATTAACGAAATTAGGTGTGGATTCTAAAAGCCGCAACCGAACACGCCACGAGACGAAAAAGACGTGTTGCAATGCATGATTGTAAACGGACTTCACCGGAGAAATCAAGGCACCCAAGAAGATTTATGGAGCTCTTCGTGACACCAGTGGTAGGTCGGTCTCTTGGCAATGTACGATGATGTGGTGAGGGGTGAGGGGTGAGGGTAGCAACTCATCGGAATTAGCCAAGGTTCGAAGAGCTCCGGCCTCGGGCCTCAACGGAGACAGCCATCTTCTTTTACGATTCTCTCGTTGCCCGCGAACTGTTCCCTGGCGACGAGCTTTCGTTGACCGTTATCCTCGCAAGTTCTAGTCCCCAGTCTCCCAGAATCAATGTCTGAGCCATCTTCACAACACCACACCATCACCATCGCAGACTCGCTGCTCGACCGCACATTCTCGGTAAAGGCGACGTCGAAGGCGTTCCACGGCGAAGCCCTTCCCAAGGGACTGGGTCGTGCCCTTGTCCGGCGATGCGTGGTCCACGGCATTCGCTATCATGAATGGTTCGCTTTCGGTCCAGCGGCTGTGTTGCGTGGGGTAATGCCGATATTCACTCGGGCTCTCAACGCGCGTTCTATCATGAGCAACATTGTCCCCGATATGAACGTGGAATCGCCCGAGGAATTCCCTTATTGCTTTGGCATCCTGCTGTCCCTAGTGAGGACACCCTGCGAACCCTCGTTGGTAGGTACCCGAGCATGGCCTACCAGGTGGGCCGTGCTTGCGCCGTCGGGGGATACACCGACCTCTTTAACGAGCTGAAACTTTTGCCAGAAGTCAGCATTGCCGAGGAGGCCCGTGAGAGCGGCAGTGTCGACATCTACGAGTCCATCATGGCAGCGCCTATAAAGTACAAGGTATTCGATGACTATACTCGCAGTATCAACACCTCATCGCCAAAGCCGGCCTTTCCCAACGGAGATACTGCAGTCTCCAGAACTCTGGACATTAAGCAGTACCTTGGCGAAGTTAGAATTCCCAAGGGGGTATTCCCATCGGAAGGAGATGAGGCCCTCCCCACCCCGGAGCCGGATTGGGACGAAATCGAACCTATAACTCATCTCGTGGACTTGTTCGCACCTACGGACAAGGGTTTTGATAGTACAATCTTCGACATTACCGAAGATGCCAACATTGGCGAGTATCCTCCAACATGGAGCGAGGAGAACGACCAGGAGATTAGCGACATAATAACGGGAAGGACTATTCCACCCATATCGGAAACCGCTCTGCAACTCCTTCACAGTCCACTTCCCGTGGACCTACCAACCTGTGACAAGGATATCCTCATTTTAGCAGCGGCTATGTACGGCTCGATCGAGCGCTATGAAAGACTTCGCCAGCCTGTGGTACTCGGTGAGGAAGTGGCATGTCTGGTCCGTGGCATATGTGTGTTCCCCCCCCTTTTAAGTCGAGTCCGACAATTAGAACATAGATCACTACTAATCAATTAGGAACTCTCACATAGACCACAACCCATTGTTTGCTCGCTGGTTGGCAGATCAAGACATAGGCGCCCGATTCAATGCTTATCATCAAGCGGTTATAGAATGCGCTATAACTGCAAGGTACGTCATGAGCAATGATCTTTCGAGGCTCCTGTCCCGACCTCCGCCTAAAGGCTACGTCCCAGGCAGCGAGGTTCAGCCAGATCGCCCGCCATTGCCATATCTCATCTGGTACCCGTCAGTGGCAAGCGGCTATACGTACGATGTCATCGCCGACATGGTACCGGAGATGCGACCAGCCGTGGCGCGGGCTGCTATTTACATCGGGGATCGAGACCTATTTGATCGCTTAGTCGTAGGAACTGAAGGCGAAAGACCTTTCATGCCACGGCGTCATCTATACTACCTGTATGCCGAGGCTGAACAAGCTGTCGACCCGTACTACCGCGAGGCGCTTACCAAAATAGGCAAGGATGCAGGTATAGATGTATCCGACCCAGATGATTGCAACTGGCTTCTCACGTCAGTTCGAAATATTAAGTCCCCGCCCACTACGATCAGCATTGGCGGGCCAAGAGGAGTGCGGACATTGTGTCGTGATTTTGGCGCCATATATAACGGGTTACTAGCCGAAATGGCTGAGGTCGAGCTATACCTGATGATTCCGGATGAGTGGAAGCCTGGACCCAGCGAGCCGTTTTCGCCCGAGCTTGATTATAACTACTGGCCGCTGGTGAAGCCGTCGAGGCATCCCGGTTGGAAGTCTTCGGGTAATGACGAACCCTCTGCTAGGATTAAGACCGAGCCGCGGGAGAAGGAAGAGACCGAAGTTCAAAAAGTGTCGGAATAATAGGACAGAAGTGATTCACAGCGTTCTGTCTACGTCTTAACGTGGCGGACATGTAATTGTAAGAGATGGTCGTGCCACAGAGTGAAGGGGAACAGTAGGACTAGTAAAGGCCAAATGTAGGTCTGGTATGAAAGGGTCACTAATCGCTAATTCCTCCCTCCTCTCTCTTCATCTAAAGCCTCCCTTTTATATCCTTTCCAGCTCCTTATATGATCTTCCCTCTACCTCTCCCTTTCCTCTGAAAGTTTCCTTCTTAGTTTACCTATTCTAACCCTATCTTGGGCTTGTCTTAGATTTTAGTTTCAGCAGGCCTGTGACTCTATGGTCATATACTAGTCAGCCTATTTCCTACATTATATTACTCTAATTTGAATGATGACTGTCTCTTATACTAGTTCCGTCATTCCGGGGGAATCCTAGTACTCCCTTCGGCCTAATGTGGCCCTGTAGTCACTCCGTGCCGTGACAGTAATAATCTTATTCGTATCTTTCTACGTCATAGAATCATATACCGAACCTAGCTCCGGCATCTGGACTCGGAGATGAGAGCTTAATTGCTTCTATTTCAGGTGTTTCAGTGTACTCCTGATCCCTCTGTAAAGACAGCTGGCGCAGTGGCGATATATAAGACTACCCACTCAAGTGACGCTGGTCGCGACACTTGAAGCATCTTTTCGTTATTATATAGCTCAGTTGTACGTGAGTCAAACATGACAGTAAGATAAAATCCAAACATTGAAGACGAAGAGCTAGGGCTAAGAAGTAGACTGCTCAAAAGTTATAAGCTAGTTCTGTTGAAAGGAGTGGTTTCACAGATAATGCGTGGATAGTACAGTACTACATTGTGTCGGCTATAATTACTTGGGACCTACAGTAGGAATACATGCCAAGAATTAAATTTACATACTTAAAGTACAATGGGCGCGGATTTCTAGTAAATACCATTTTCCCGGCACCGGCGAATGTAATATTCTGTTCTACAATCGTATGTAACTCTCTTTCTGGACACTTTGCCTTTAAGGTTAGGGTCAGGCTAACTGAGATGCGCAAGAGCAGCACGTTTCGACGAGGGATACAAAACTGAAGACACGATTACCTAGACAGATACTCAACGGGTTTTCACTATGAAAACAACGGAAAATTGATGGACTAGGTTGCCATTGGTGTCGGAGCAGAAAGTAATACGACAGAAAAACCAGAGACGAGCCTATTTCATGATAAGCCCCGTTTGCCTTGCTATCATCTTTGTGTTAAATTGGTGTTGATACTAATAGGTTATGCTGATGGGAAATATTCCGCATCGAATCCCCGATAAGGTTTCTAACAAATACCTCCGTGGAGTTGAGTTTTAGGTTAACCAAGATGTCGCGTACTCCCGTTCTAGAACAATGGCTTATAATTGTGGAAGAGTCAAAGTCGCAGTCAAACCCGGCAGAATGGCGTCGGACCCTCATTGAAAGACACTAAACTATAAATAGATTGCGCCCGAAACCTGGTTGTCGATCAGCGGACGTAGTAGCAGCGGACGGGAGGGCTGCAATGTCACTCTGTCCACTGCTTGTCTCATAAGGGATCAATCAAGCACTCCCGCCATTATGGCGGAGCGGGAAGAAGGCTCACAGGGTAGGTTTTGTATTGTTGTAGAGGAATTGATTAAGATAGGGCCGGCTCTGCCCTCGTTGGGGAAGAAGCTGCACCGGCTGAATTGAGAGTTTGGAGCTAACTCCCTTCTGCTTATCCTTTGAGCTGGCCCGGGATGCGGAAACACAGCATGAGGCTTGAGAGAGATTCGTTGATGGAGAAGGAATTGAGTGGTCCCGGACGATTCCCCTCCACGCCTGGCCGCCTTCAGACCGAAATGGCGCCTGTCAGTCCACTGACACGTACAGCTCGAACCTAACTTGGATCAAATCAATCAATGAAAGTTTCGGAGGGCCCAGAGGTTTGTGCTAATAATAGCACTAACTTTGAAATGACAATGGACAGCCTGCTTCAAAGGCCTGGTCCGGTTTGTGTCCTCGATACTTTCGAAGTTTAGGTCTACATAGCTCCGAGGACTGCCACCAAGCGCTAGCTTCTGGTGGCACTTGCGACAGGCCTCTTTTAGCCTCTCCCCACTGCAATCAATATTGATTGCGCGGTTCGCTCCGCCACCTTGCATTTGATTCAATGCGGAAAGGCAAAGTACCCTGTACAAGTACCGACCACTTCCCGCCCAATCAACGCAGGAACATTTTCTGAGAAGCTCCAATTGTCTCGTCGGAACATGGGAACATCAAAGGCGGTGATGTCATTGCCACATTCAGCCACAGCCCGCTTCGTCAGCTCATTCAAACTTGCCTCGCCATTTCCATTGTTCCTTCTCAATACGAACAAATTCCATTGTTGCCAAGAGGATGCTTTCTTGCCTCGGATCGTGCTTGCCTCCTTTGTAGAGGAGGGGAGATTTCTCTCTCTCCATCTCTCGCTCTGTCTGTCTGTCTCTCTCTCTCTCTCTCTCTCTCTCTCCCATTTCCTACACTCCCCAATCGCTTCCTCGAAAGAACAAGATACCACCGAATTTACGCCCAGCCATCATCTCATTTAATTTCTTAAGGCGTTCTTCCGCACTTCGCACTCCTCGAGTTACACGTCTTGGCGCCGCCCCGCCAACCACGCACGTCGTACGTCGTCCTCGCATTCGCGACCCCGGGAAACGAGGCCTCATCCAATGAAGTAAACGGCCGCCCCCAACCCGGCCTTCCACCCGCATATCAAACAAAAAGAGGGCAACAACAAACACAACCCCTCCAAGCCTTGAACCTTTTCAAAGGCGGGCTCTCGACACTTGCCTCTCTCTCTCTTCTTCCGCCCTCCTCTCCTCTCTCTCTCCAAAGACTCGCCCACAATGTCTCGCGGTCCCGCCCTCAAAACCCTCTCCACAGTCCTCCGCTCCCTCCAATTAGCCGGCGCCACCGTCATCCTCGCCATCTACTCCTACACGCTCGGCGCCCTCGCAAACCATGGCCTCTCGACGCCCACCTTCGTCCGCGCCGTCGAGGGCATCGCCGGTATCACTATCGCCTACGCCATCATCTGCATGGTGGTCACACACTTCTTCGCAGGCCGCACGCTGCCCTCCTTCATTAATATGATCTTCGACGCTGCCTTCGGAGCTACTTACATCTACGTTGCCACGGCGAATCGTGGGGGTGCGGGTTCTTGCTCCGGGGAGGTTGATACGGCATTTGGGAAGGGGAAGTCGGGGGATAAGGTCGATGATGGGGGACATGGTGGATTCATGGCGTTGCCTAAGTTCGGGGATGCGTGTAGATTGCTAACGGCCTGCCTTGCCATCTCCATCGTCATGATGTAAGTCCCAACTTTCTTGGAAATTTCTCTCTTTCAACCGATCTAACTAGAGATGAAAAACAGCTTCCTCTTCATCGGCTCCATTGTTGCCTCCCTCTACCTCGGCCGCAACCACCACCGCGAAAAACGCCAAACCCTCTCCCAAGAACCCCTCAACGACACCTCCTACCCTGGTCCCGGTGCAGATTCCTCCAACCCCGACGACCCCTTCGCTCAACCCCCGGCCAAGAAATCCTGGTTCCGCAGCCTCTTCTCGCGCAAGCCGAAACCTCAACCCCTCGTCGACCCCGAAAACGTCCTCCCGCAGCACACGCAGCCGGACCAGTTATCCGACCGCCAGAGCTTCCTCGAGAACGATCACCATGGTCGACCGGACGATTATATCCGCGCTGGAGAAGGGCGCCGGCCTACGCCCACGCCGTCGCCTAATGGATACACAATGGTGCAAGTCCCGCCTCAGCAGCAGCAGCAATATTTTGGTGCCGAGTCGGATCTTGGGCTAGGAGGTGGTAGGCCGCAGGGATACCAGCGAATCCCTCTCAATACCAACAACTCCCCTTATGAAACAACACATCCCTACGACGACGTCTCACCGATAGAAAACACCCGACCTCCGCCCTTCGCGGCCCCTCAACAGCGCCCTTACTACTCCGACACGGCCTCGCCGTACAGTCCCACCTCACCAACCTCACCCACCTATCCCGACCCCCGCTACCGTCCCTCCCTCCCCCACCTCGCGGCGGGCACGTACCATCCACCTTCTAGCACCATAGGACACACCTCTTCTTCCTCGGCGCTGGGAGAGATCCGCCACTCTTCTTCCCAGCAAGGAAACGATGCGTATTTCCCCGTGGGCCCCTACGAGAATCTGAGGCCTGTGTCGCGGGATAATAGGACGGCGAGCCAGGTGCGTTTGGGGGGCGGGAATGGGAACGGGAACGGGAACGGGAACGGGAATGGTGGGAGGAGGAGGCCGGAGGGGTATACGTATGATGATGGGGTGTATGATGTTGCTTGAGAGTAAGATCAGAAGGACATTGACTACGGAAAGGAAAGAAAGAAAGTAGAATCAAAAGCAGGAAATTGGCATAAGGGATCATTCATGGTTTATGCACAAGTTTACCAATTCAGCATGGAAGCGGCGTTTCTTTTTTTTGTTATTTGGAGTTTAGGGTTACTGGCTAGGCAAGGGTAAACAAATGGTTCAAAGCATCAGCACTTGGGCTTGGTGGGATTGTACTTTTAGTATTTAATGATATCAATGAACTAGAACCGCCGTGGTTCTCAAAATTGAACATGCATTCATCTCATCATTCCTTCAAAACAGACCAAACATGACCAACATACAAACCCCCTCAGATTCCCATTTCGAGAGATCCCAAATGGAAGGGGGGAGAAAAAAAAAAGTAAACAAACCACCCCATCTCACACAATCTTAATACCCCATCACCATCCCCTCATGCTCCCACTCACCCCCCTCCTCCTCCCCCCACCCAACCTCCAACCTCTCCACCTCCCTCGCAAAAAAATCCTGCTCCTCCCTAACAGCGCTCCGCACCCCGGGCGCCACGCCCTCGGGATACCTCCTCACATTAAACCAGTGCGTCAGACCCCTGAGCGCCTGCTCCAAGGGAACGGCCGAATCGACCTCGGCGTCGACGTCGCTGCCCGCGAGCCACTCGTCGCGCAGCTCGGGCCGGCAGTGCAGGTACACGGCGGTGATGACGCGCATGTTGCTCTGGCGCCACTTGCGGCCGCAGTAGGGGACCTGGTTCTTGAAGAGCTTGAGGGTGTACAGGCGCAGGTCGGGTTGCGGGACTTTCAGGGATTTGCGGAGGATGTTGGAGGATTTGTAGGAGACGAGGAGGAGGTTGCGGTGGGCTTTGGATTTGCAGACTTTTTGCATGATGCGGAGGTAGTTGATGTGGGTGAAGAAGTTGCGCCAGGAGAAGTCCGTGATGGGCTCTTTGGGGAGGTCGTTGATGGGGTAACCGAGCTCGTCGACCTCGGGGGGTCGGCCGGGCCGGTTGAGGTCCGTCGGGGCCGGTTGGAGGGCCGGTGGGATCTGGGGAGCTGGGGGAGGTGGCGATCGGCGTCGCTTGATGGGAGGAGGGCAGGCCTCATCTTCGCTCTCGTCTTCCTCCTCCAAGGCTGGGGCTGGCGCCGGCTTAGGAGCTGGCGGAGGCGATCCGGGCTGCTCCTTCATCCTGGATCGCAGGTTACAGAAGCGGAAGAAGCTGTACAACAATGTCAGTAACGAGGTTGGAAAATCTAAGAATATGCGCTCCGTCTCTCACCTGTGCTCAGTACGATCCGTCTTGCTGTCTACCACCTGCTGAATATCTTGGTGCGCAAAGAGCTTCAGCACAAGAGGGATATAATTAGAATCCAGCAACAGCTGTCCAAGATATTCGAACTTGAGTATATCTGTGAGAGAAAAGAATGCTCGTTAGTCCAGGTCTTATAAAACCTATTATAAAATCATCCTCAGACCAAAAAACCTACGTGAAACCTTGAACCACTTCAGAATCAAAAGCAGAATTCCAGTCGCGGCTTTGGCCGTAATCTCTCGCGTCCTCGCCCCATCGATCTCTTCAATGGATGGCGGCTCTGGCACCGGCGATCCGTTCGATCCTCCATTGGTACCTTCACCACCCGGTCGGCCTGTAGCAGGTCCGCCGTTGACGTTTCCGTTGGGAGGAGGCCGGTTCGCCATGCCCGGGTGCTGCTGACTCGCCGGGCCCTGCACTATGACGGCGGTGATATTTACAAGAATAGCCTTCAAAAGAACTATTACGAGGGACTGGAGGTGGGGGAGACTCTCGCGCTAAACAAAGGAGGATCTTAGCTTTCGTGGATGGACTTGAAAGATCCGGGAAACTCATTCGATACTCACGTATAAATCCTCAACAGCCCTGAGCTGCCGCTTCACCTCTTCACTCATCTCCTCTCCCCTCGGACCAAAGTCCACCAGATTCGCCGGCGGCGGAGGCTTCTCCTTGTAACCCTTCCTCATAGCCTCAATCTCCTTCCGCTCCTCCTCGTTCAACTCATCAAGGAAGAGCTCCTCGATATCGTCCTCATCGTCATCATCATCAGCACTCACAGCCGGGTCCCAGCCACGGTCGAACTTGATAAAGGCTTCACGCTCTTCCCAAAGCTGTCGCGCCGACCTCGTCATCCTCACCCTCTTGGAGAAAATGTCGCCGGCCTCGAGAATGGACGCCGGGATATCGCTGCCTTCCCATTTCCTGTTGATGAGTTGGCTTTGCATACCAGCCTGGCCCTTGCCGCCAGCAGTGTTGCTCGTGGCGTCGAGGGGCGGGTACAGGAAGGGGAAGTTTTGGTTCGTCTGGTAATTTTGTTTCTTTCCGCCTTTACCACCGGCCGCGGGAGAAGGCGGAGGAGAAGGGACCGGAGTTGCAATGTGGACGGGCTGATGGAGAATCGAGGCGCCGCTGCTCTGCGAACTCGACGGGTGCTGGAGGATGCCGCCATTGACGCCACTCTTGGAGGGCTGGTTGGGCAAGGGAGGGAGTAAGGAGGTATTGTCAGCTTCAAGGGGTATCAATGAGGGAGGGGGGATGTAGGCGGGGTATTTGGAGGTGATTTCCTGTCGAAACGCATGGTAGTCTAGGGGTGAGGCAGTAATGATATTTTTCTCCTTTCCGTCTTCGGGTGTTTCGCGGGTTTCTTTCTTTGCTGTGATGAGTTCTTTGGTGCCACCAAAGACAAGCAGAATAGACTTCCAGAGAAGTAAGAACATCTATATATGAACCTGTTAGGCTGAAATTCACTACCATAGCACATAGATGACATGTTAATAGAAAACTAACCTGGGATTGGGGCAGGTAAGCTCCTTCATCCCAACGAAGTTTGGATGTGGCAAGCAGCATGAAGTTAGGGAGACTGGGACTCAGCCTGACAAGCCTCTCCCTAGCATCAGCCAACTCATCGGGGTCATTCAGTGCTGACTGGATACCAATATAAAGAATCGTCATCAGGTTCGACAACTCCTCTTGGGCCATCTGCAGCTCAGTCTGTCCCAGGTTCTGAGTGTCATCCCTAGAGAAAAAGAGGAAAACAAACCATTAGCAATTCCCAAGTCCACACAGCAGAATTGAAAAGAATGGAATACTCACCAAAACAGCTCGAAACGTTTCCTCAACGCCTTCCAAACGCCCTCAAAACCGCCCAGCTCCCCAACCAACTTCACCCCCTCCGCCATAGCGGCCAACTGCGACTCACTCGCCACACACCTCTTCTTCTCATCGCCCACCCTCGAAACGGCCGTATCCCCCCACCTTCCCAACACCACATATGCAATCTTGCTAATATGCGGCAACCTCTCCGACACGTCATCAGCGACACCCAACCCGATCACGGCCTCGGCGACGAACCTCCTCCTCCGGGCCTCATCCACGTCATCCCACGAGGCGCCAAACTCCTCCTGCCACTGCCACTCGAACGTCTTTTGTATACCGTTGAGGCGTATCCATTGCCACACCATGTACACGAACCACTCGTCAATCTCCTCGCCGTGGGGCGCGGTATCGGCGTAGGTGAAGTCGTAGGCGACGGGGTCCGCTTGTCGGATGTCGGCGACGATGCGGCGGAGTTGCATGAGCGAGAGGGAGTCCGTCGCTTGTTGGACAGTCATGTTTTGCTGCTGTTGCTGTGGTTGGTGTTGCAGCGGTTGGAGGATGATTTGTGAGGTGTTTGGAGCTGGTGGCGGGGCGGGCTGTTGGTTTCTTTGGAGGGTTGGTCTGCCCCGCGGCGGTTCGGGGCCTGAGCCGGATATTCCCATGTCGGCGACGTCTTCGGCGAGTTTGAGGGTGTCGGGGTGGGCGTCGCCCGTGGTTCGTTGCGGCCACATCTCTTTTTTTCTCCCTTCTGCTTCTTTTCTGTCTCTATGTTTGGTTAGGGCGCTGGGGTGGCGGTTGGACCATGGTGGAACCTATTTGGAGCTCGATGGGGACTCGATTTCGTGTGCTGAGGTGTGTGGAAAATTGGATGTATTTTAGGCCGTACGTCATTCGAGGTTTCGAAAGGGACGGTGTTTATTTGCGAGAGCTCATGGGGTGCGAGATAGTTTACACGTCCATCGATGACGCGCCAACGTGAGCGAGGTCAGGGAGGACGAGGCTCGCGAAGCTACAAGATACCTTGGATGTATTACATAATCACCGAGATCAATGCTCGGTGAGCTTCTTCCAACAAGGAAACAAAACGACAATGCGTCTCCCTGTATCTCAGTATGCAGGGGTATTCCATTGTGCATTTAAATATCATCGATCGGATTGATCCTCCGTCAAGCCAGTGTGTTTTAATCGAAATATACAATCGTAGTCAATTCAGCCTTCCATCGGGACATCGGCAACATCTGGACTCCCCTCCTTCGCGCCATTGCCGTTGTCCGGCAAAGCCTCACCGGCAGCCTCCCTCGCAGCCTGCTTCTTCGCCTTCGCCTTGGCCCTCACCCTGGCCTTCTTGACCGAATTAAGCCTCCTCTTCTTCGCCTTCAAATGCTCATCCTTCTCTAATCTCGCCTTCTCCTCCGCCTCCTGCTTCTCCTTCCTCGCCTTCTCTCTCATCCTCTGCTTGATCCGCATCTTCTTACCCGGCCTCTTTCTCCTCTTCTTTCCTTCCTCGTCTGGTCCTTCACAAACCACCGAACTTGGTAATTCATCTTTCAACCCCCCTTTCCGTTTCGACGTCACCGTAATCGTAGCAACCGTTTTCCACGGCCTCTCAAGCCCCCAAAACCTCCGTCGGCTCCTCTCGATAAGCTGCTCAAACGTCACCACCGAGGCCTCGTACCGCGCCCGCTCCTCCGCCGTGGCCGGCCGAGCAAAATAGTAAGAAATAGGCCGCCTCGCGATGATGCTTCCTTCGCCGGGCTTGAACGGCCTGTCCTTTTCTAGGAGGATCTTGGCGGCAGGTTGACTTGTGCCGAAGAGTCTGAATTCGAATTCCTCGGGCGGTTCTTCTTCATCCTCCGTTTCTGTCGGGTGCTCATCCTGGCCGTCCTCGGCTGGGTGCTCTGTTTTTGCGGGGGGAGGAGGCACAGCTGCTTGTTGGATTGGCGTGATGTCCCATGAGAGGCTGCTCGCTAGTTTCGAATTGAGGACCTCGCGAAGGTGAGCTCGGGCTTCTTCGTCGACTTCCGCCGAGTCGACGGATGAACGGTCATCGAGCTCATTCCTCCTCACCCTCTTTGCGTCCGGGATCTCAAACATGGCTTGCCGCTACGTTTGTTGGGACTTTTGTGTCGGAGTCAGGCGGACTTGGCCTTTGATTGGAATTGCAGGATAAGATTCGCTGTTTAACGCCGATTGTGGGGTTCGGTGAGACCTGGACAGAGAGGAAGATACAGATTTGATGCGTGAGATTTCATGAAGTCGGCAAATTCAAGACGTTGGATCAAGGTTCGGGAAATTAGGTAATCAAGTCCTGGGCTCATCGTCTGGTTTTGGCAGTGTCAAACTGTTCAGCTCTCGCAATATTTCTGCCACCAAAACCCGCCCAGATCGCTCAACACTGGCTGAGGTCCCTCGTGCTCGTCGTCATACTTCGTCCCCAATACTTCATAAATCAAATCATCAATTGATCCATCGTCCGTGGATTTGACACGAAATAGGGCCGTTAGTAACATTGGTCAATCTTGCAAAGTCCTCGCCGTCTCAATCCCCCAGATGATTGACCAATTGATCCCAGTGCAGATCGCAGATCACAACACCTACATGAACACCTCGTACAAGTGCGACACAACAACACAGGGAGCAGAGCATCCGGCCCGGATCGTTTGGCAGGTCAGAACCACAGCGAGACTTGCTCGTACTCATTAAAAGGCGCCAAAACCACGTGCCAGCGAAGCTCATCTCGGCCCCATCCCCTCCAATCCCTACCACGATGCTGCACGCCGATCCCAGCCCCAAGTCCGGCCCCTCTGCAACGCAACACCGACGAACACAGAGGCAAAACGCACTAATGGAGCATAAGCTCCAGGCGGTACGACCCTATTTCCAACTAGCGATTGCACTATTTAGAAGCTGAATCGATTCAATACGACCACCGGCAACGTCGTACTTTCACAATTCGGGGAGAAGAGGGATCTGCAGAACCGCAATCGTCACATCTGCTCGTAATGTAAATACTATTTGCATTATCCCGGCGCTCCCGGGTCCCGGGTTTACGTGCTTCGTTGATGAAGCGCAATTCTCAATTCTGCCCACTGGACAAGATCTTGAACCATCAATGCATTGACGCATCGCCCATCCGTAGGACTTAGCTGATTTACTGGCCCATCTCCCCTCCAGCCTGACGGGCCAAAACACTACTGAGCAACATCAATTGATGTGTGTGTGCACTGCACTCCAACAAGGTGCTGCATATTATCACTCACTTGCAACTCCACTCGATCGGCTGATCCCAAGTCAGAAAAAAAGGTCCAAAAAGGGAGTTAAATGCGACCTTGACCGTGGACCAGGACCTGCCAAGTGGCAAAGTTGCAGCTCGATCAGCCATGCCCCATACGCTCGGTCCCATTTCAGCCTCAGCTCCTGTAGCCAAGATGGCGGCTCCGAAGCACTGGGTACACTATTGGACACTGTCGCGGCGCCAGCCCATCAGTCACATTTTTGTAGACCCTCCTGCGTTAAGGGGGAGGGGGAAAGGGAAGGGGAAAGAAGAAAAGGAAAAAGAGAAACAGACAGAGCAAGTTCGAGAAACCTGACGCGAGTCGGTGAATTCCAAAAAAGACAAAAGGTCTTAATTGCTCGTAGACACTGATCGGTCCTACTCCAACGATCAGCATCGTCACTGCCTTCCAGCCATCCATCTACTACCCTCCTCGTTCATCTTCAGTCCAAGCTCCATCATCCAGGTCTAGGACATGAACTTCGGTAGAGAGGGAGCTCTTAGATCCGTAGAGCCTATCGAGCGTCTTGCGCTTACACGACTCCCTTGATTTCCTACTTTGTATTTCCACTTCTCCGACCGAGCAGGCAGAAGAGTCCATTAGCAGAGCCTCGTCAACCAAGAAAGCCATTCACTAATACCCTCATCCCTAACAACCATGTCTCCTCTTTTCAGCCCGTCAGGGGTCTTTGTCCCATCGCCTCAGATCCTTTCCGGGAAGGGCCTGGCCCAAAATCGGCAAATAGCCTTGGCGCCGGCCAAACAGCCACCAACACCAGCTCCGAGTCTCCACACCCACGATCATGCAACGACCAACCTACATTAGTGTATGTAGTTCAAGGAGGAGCTTGCGGGTGCTCATCTGCATATACTTCGTAGACCTGAGCATTGGGTATTATCACGATTTAAACCTTTTCCCCCCTTTTCATTCTCCCGGGGGGGCCAGCTTCCGTCCTCACCGCTTGGGTTACCAGCTCTAGGCCCATCCTCCAAGACAGCCAGGTTATCAATGATCACGCATTTCCCCATCACCTACAGAGAAACACCGAATCCAAATCGCCCATGGTTTAATACCTCCTCGGAGCGCCCACCAACGTCGTAGGAGCCAACCCCATCCACCCTGTCCAACCGCTGCCCAAACAAGGGAACCCAGAGGAATATCGCCGAAAATCAGGCAAGCCACGCACACACGGACCTGGCCAAAAAGAAACAGAGCAAAAAAAGAGAACCGGGAAAAAGAAGAGCAAGAGGGAGGGCGAAAAAGTACTTCTTACAAGCCGCTTCTGATTCGGCCTGTCCCAATATTGCCTCTTAGCTCAACATTAGTGGCTCATACAAGCTGGACCTCTTCACTTTCCGCCCCGTTTTTCTCATCAGGCGCGGGTAATTGGGAAGTTTAGAAAGGTAAAAAACAAAACCAGTCTTACCCGTGCAAATATATTAAAACAAACAGAAACCCTCCTTATTGCTTTTGTTTCCAAACAAAGTTCGGTCGAAACTCTTTTTCTTATCGAAAACCCTGGAGCGATCCCGCCTTGCTCCTACGTCCCTGCCACATTCGTGTAACCTAACCACATGGCAATGAATAGGAAACAACGGTGCCATTGCTTGATCGACTTATATCATGGGCGGATTATATATACGCGGCCGACTCGCCTTCTCCCACTCTCAAACGACTCAATGAGTGTTACCTAAGTTCCGGGAAACGATCGTTCTGTGCAGCCAAGGCGATGGAATGGAGATGGACGGGTTGGGGGGTGAGGATATGGATGTGGATGGGTAATAGGGAATGGGAAAAGTCGCTTGGTACAAGACGGTGCGGAGGTCAAAGAGCAACAGCCGCCATCTCCATCTAATAGCAAGCTCGCTGTCATTTTGACCTCTCGAGGCACTCAACTCGCTCTTCTTCGGAATAGGCACCGTCACTTGACGCTACTTGACCTTCGCCGAATACAAACCCATCCTCTCTGCAAGGTTTCTCGACGCTCGCATCATCTCAGAATCGCCCTGCTTGGCGTCATCCTCCTAATCCATTCAAACACGAGCCTACTCGAGCGACATCGAGTGAGCTAGGCTCATCGTAAGTATGAAGCACATTCACGTCGAATAAATCGAGCCCTACCAACCCGCCCGTCATCGGCGGCCCAACTTCCAAACTCGGATTAAGGACAGACCTCAAATTCGCCAACTGATTTGCCAGTCTGAAAGGAAACGGAAACGGGAAAAGAAGGGCAATTGGAAAGAGAGGAAAGGGAAATCAGTGGAAGGAAACTTAGGGTCCAAAACTAACGACACAAAGGTAACAAACCCCCACGACAACAGGCGGTTCACGAAATACGGGATGCAATCTGAAACTTGGACGCGGAATCTTTTTGAAGGGACACCGGTTCCTGCTGGGCGGCTTGAGGATCGGAGCTTAGGACAAGAGTGAGGATGCAAACTGGGGAACCGATCTGAGGATCGACGGCTCGGATATCACCGCCCTGACATACAGCGAACTGGCAATCCGACCACGGGTGAACCAAGGCACCGCCAACAACAATCCCTGGCCATATAAACAAGGTCCGCAAAGGAAGAGCCGCAAGCCACAGGCACCCCCATCCAGGTTCGACAACGTCCCACTCCAGTTGCGCAAACTGGAACCAACATCTCCAATGAATCTTCCAGTCCCTTCACCTGTTAAACCACATACTTCTCCAATATCAAACCCTGGAAAAGGCAATCCAAACATTCCCACGATAATTGTTAGTCTCACACAGATCGATCATGGCCCCGCATAAAAATACCACAACGAAAGGCGATGACGACAAACAGGGACACAGGGACATGGAGCGCAAACGACTGAATGGAAGCGAATTTCCGTCTTTATATGCCTCGCTCTATCGCGTAAAGTGATATATCTCGGGGGAAAAGCATTGCGTTCCGTCTCCAAATCCCATGCCACACACACACCGCCTGGCCGGAAAATACGAAACCACCCAGTTTAACTTCATCCAGAACGCATGCAGGAGGTTTTTCTTTTTTTTTTTTTTGGCGGAGAAAAAGAAAGACAGAAGGAAATCGGTCGACAAGATCAAAGAGCGAGGAAAAGAGAAAAAGCATCTCAAAAATAACCACCGTCGAAGTTCAAATTCCGAAGCCTCTCCAAACAAGAATCGCGCATAACCGAGTCTCAACAGGCGTTTCTAATCATACATTGTCACACAAAAAAGCCACCAGAGTCTGGAAGGGAATGATAGCGACGACTAGACTGCTTCCCTCGACAAAGGAAAATAAAGAAAGAGGCTCTAGGGTATTAAGAAAAAAAAAAGCGGCGGGCGAAAATGCAGATCGTAAGTATCCTCTTCCGCGTCAAGGCATAACTCCAAAGGGACTTCATCAATCAGTTCGCGCTCCAAGAGTAGTGGTTGAGGCTTCCGCCATATACCGGCGTACTCGAGGTCGCGGGGGTCGTGTTCACGCGGGGCGGTGGTGGCGGCAGCGCAGCGGGAGGTGCCGCCGCGCTTCCTCCCTTGTAAGGCTCGGGGTAAGAGTACGTCCTCGCTTCACCGTTCGTGTACGCTACGGTCGAGTTCGGTCCTCCTGCCGTGCTTGTCCACGTGTTCGAGGGGGGGTAGTAGTCCCTCGGCGGTGGCGGGTTGGGCTCCGGGCCGTACGAGTTCGTCATATCACCAGACGAGTTGGTGTTGCTGCTGTTAAGCGCGACATCGTGGTACGAGTTCGCGTACCGATATTCACCAGTGTTTTCGTTGTTCGAGATCGAGCTCGCGCTATGGACGCTCTGATGCGTGGCGTGTCGTGGAGATTTGGAAGGACGGGGGTTGCTATCCACATAACGTGGCACACTGAGGGAGTTCTCTCCTCCTTGCGACGGAATCGATGAGAGTTGAGGAGGGGGCGCTGTCGTGGGAGGAGCGTAGGCGTACTGGGTACGGATGGCGGGTTGCTGAGAGTCGTTGGTTGCGAGAGAGAGCTGTACTGAGGGCATTGATGTCTGAAGGGGCATTTCTTGAGGCTCTGCCGTAAAGTTGTTCGCTCCGGTCAAGGGCACCTTGGCATAGGGCTCGGATCCGATCGTCGTTGATGAGTAGGTGCTCGGTCCAGACACTGGTATCTGAGGAATGTGGCTCGGCTGGTTCCACGAGGGATAAGAGCTTGACAACCAACCAGTCAGCAAAAGAAATCAAAGAAGGGGAAAAAAAGGAAGAGTCCTTCGGCCCAACTCTATCGAGATATCGAGAATCACACGAGGAACCGGAGAGCACTATTCTCTAGGAGCAGCCACTCTCACCATTCCCCCCATAACCATTCGCAATGGAAGAGCTGACAGAGCAGGGTTGAACAGAAACGACAGCTTCTTTTTCAAGGGACTTAGGGGGTGGAGCAAGAAACCTACTTTGACCGCATTGCCATCTGGCTTCCTGGCATTTTAGGCGCGGAAAACGTAAATGCAGACCGAGGCGGCTGCATGTCGACAGCCCGCGGCTTTCCCTCGCCGGGCTTAACGGTTAAGGGGCCAGCTACGATACCCAAACCGGTTTCAACCAAGGCTTGACCACGGGACCCGGCACTGGACCCCAAAAGGGGAATCTCTTTACGAGCCTGGAAGTTTCGGGGGCTCCGTCCCCGTACCACAATCGGCGCAGTCGTCGATTCCGCCAGCACGGTCTTCGTACCGTTAGAGAGGGTTCCCATAACCTTGAGATGCAGAACAAAGTGTTGCTGCAGCTCCTTTCTCCTGCCGTTGTTTGCAGTCGCTCTGTTTTTTTGGTTCCAAAAGTTGTCAGCTACAACTTCCCAATCGTCAAGTCGGGGGCTGATCTTCCACTTACATTCTAAACTGCAATCTTCTCCACCCGATAGGGTAGACCGCATACTCGCCCTCGCTCTCAGTGCCATCATCCTGGAACGGGATAAGTGGTAAAGATTGGGGTTCTTGGTCGGGGCTCTGCGGGATTTCAGGCGAGTTGGGAGGCGGGGTCTTCCAGGGAATCACGATCAAGCGAACGGGATTTCCATCCACTGACTCGATCGCCGAGATGGTAACTTCGACGTTGTTCACGGGAACCGTCTCCCCGGACTCGCTAACCACGGACAACTGGCCTCGCGGAGTGATTAGAGAACCGCTAATCTGGAAAAGATTTCGGCGGTAGCAGGTGAGCTCGGGTTGAAGGATCGTCCCGTCGCTAGTGCTGGATGGCATCTCGGAAAGGAAAAACATGCCGTGTAGTTGAGCCGACAACTCTAATTGCTGAATTCGCCCATGCTGATCTACGATCGTGGTCTTATCCTGGGTTCGCTTGAACGACAGGAGCTTGTGATCATGGTTGACAGACAATTTCGAGTTGTCGTCGCGGATTTCCTGAACCATATCCTGGTAGGGTGCCTGCTCGGTTTGGGAATAGGTCCTCTTCAAATTCGGGAAGCTCTGGTGAGATGTTAAGTTCGGATGGGGTTGGTGCCGCTCGTACGCCTCCGAGTCCTCCTGGCCGGGATATCGATTATACGAGTAAGGGGGTTGCTCCAGAGAGTGATGGCTACTCCTCGGCCTCGCGGGATGCTGCGGCGCGCTGGCTGAAGGGGGATTGGGGAGGCCCGACTCCATCGGCGGATTGAACCTGGCCGACGCTATGTGGACCGGGCTGCCATAGTTATGCCAGAGGCTAGAAGGCCCTGGTTCAGCCTTCAAGTCTGCCATCGCGGCCGGAAAAGTGGTTGTCGTGGTAGTGGTGGCGGTGGTAGTTGTTGTTGTCATGAGAGCATTCCCTCGAAGGCTCTGGTTTGTTTTCAAGGTTGGTGGTAGTGCAAGTTCTCCCCCTCTTTCTAAATAAAAGGCCGTCCGAGATTACGAATCCAAGTGGTTAGATTGATGAAGCGGACCTCTGTAGGTATCGCCTAGCTTGGATGGGGACAAAAACAAAAAGCTTTGTCTCGTTGAAGGGGAAAAGTAGTCGGCTTTGGTTCTCGCCTTCGTTGGGATACCCTTTGGCTGGATCGAAAGATAGAATCGAGAGTCTGATGGATGAGTCTCTCAGTTGAAGGTTGCAGGGCAATGTGTACTTGTATACTCCAAAGACACCCAACGGTAGATGGGAGTTAGAGTCGAAGGCAGCGGGAGGGGGTGTGGGGAGTGGATTGGGGGGGAGTGCACCCTTGCGGAGTGGACTATGTTGGAAAGGGATGGTCGTACAGTAGCAGTACTCCGTACAAGTACACTAGGGGTGGGAGTGATGAACAAGTCGACAAGTGTCTCCTGATGGTGGAGACCTTGACAGAGCCTGGGGTGTTTCTCCCCAGAGGGGTTGACCAGTGCTGGGATGTCAAGAGTCAAGAGCCAGGCCGGGAGCGCGAGATTTTTTGGCCGTGTGGGACTTGAGTGACCTTTTTTTCAATGATCTCGACAGGCGTGCAGGTTTTATGCACGAAGCCTAGTACAACCAAGGATCGCAACGCGTTGGGATACCAGCTCAGACACGCATGGGGGGGGAGGTTTGAGAGACAGAGGGAGAGAGGGAGATGAGAAAGAGAAAGGATGGAGTAGAGAGAGAACCGAACGGCTCGAAAGTGATGGTTCGGCTGGGAGGATGATGGAATACAATCCGACCGCCGGATGGATCCTTTTAAAGATGGTAAACTTAGATGGCCTCGCCCGACTCCGTGCGTGGGTGACCTTGCTTGTTCTCAATCATGCGCTTATTTGGAAATGAGGTCGGGAAATGGGACAATTCGAGGGAAGGAAATAACAAAAATAAGAGGGAACTAAAGGTGACGAAAAGATCCAGATGAAGACTTATCAAGGCTTCTATGATAACAAGGTCTACGTATAATAAGGTCGGGATGCTGTGGACCTAGTTTGCATCTCGACTCCCGACGCGACTCTATTGAAGACGCCTCGAAAAATGAGGGAAAGCTGCTTGGTCACCTCGAGGGAAGGCTTTTCTACGTTTGGTGGGTCCCAAGTCAAGAATTGGGGGGCCTCGCTAAGCACTTGTCTGCCGAGAGGAGGTATAGGAGGGACTAGAGAAGCATCTGGGGGAGTGCCCGTACTTCGTACAAACAGTCCTTTAGGGGAGGGGGGTTTGGGGAATTGCTCAAGGGAGACGCCTGATGGAGAGAAATGACAACGGAGATTCAAGAGCCTGGACCAAGGGGAATACAACAGGGATAACAGCTCTTTCTGCGGGTGAATCTCCAGAGTCGAAGGTACCTTATCGTGAACCAGTGTCTCCTCCCCAGGCACAGGGATAGAAGGTGAGGAGACTTCGAGGTCTTAGCAGGGGGCCTGTCGTGTCCGTGTGAAGTAACTCCTCCGAAGCCAGGGCAGGGACAAGAGAGTGCGACAAGCAGGACGGACGACGATGAGTATACTTCGTCCACGACTTCGTACCAGCAGGGATTTAGGTGGAGGAGAAGGGGGAGGAGGCAGGGGCGGAGGTCTCGACAACGGGAAAGCCACCGAGCCCCGCCCACAGACACAGAGACCCATGTCCTTCCTCCTTGGACAGCAAAGTGACGCTGTTGATTAGTGTAGTGTCGTAGCAGACAGAAGAATCCTCCGACGGCTCAGGAAGGTTCTTGGCCCGCAATTTTCTAGAAACCGTTGGGCAGTTGCGCCGATGCGAGCCCAGAAAGGAAAGGTCGGTCGACAGGGGTGTGGAGTACTGAGGGGGTGTGTAAGCAAAGTCGGTTCATGAGATTGCGGATGACCAGGGTCAGAGTGGGTAAGAAGGTCGCTTGGGGGGAAACAGACATCGTGCAGTGAAAGGGGGGGCCCTATAATACAGGCTGTTATAGCTTAAGACGACCGGGATCGCACTGAGAATCGTCTGAATGGGAGGTGGTCCATGGGCGGTGACGGGTAATCGACCGAAAGTAAGGTGTGTGTGTGTGTGTGTACTTCAAGGCCGGAGAACAACGCGTGGAGATGAGGGTGCCTGATAAGGTGTACACGACTTCTAACACTCTTGCCGGGCCCCCGTAACGGATGTCGCTCTGGTACGAAGTAGATCAGCCAGTGTTGGAGAACTCTTCATGGTGTGGTAGTTTATTCGTCTCATCTTCTCCCGGTATTGCAGTGGAGATCCTGACCGAGGATTAATGGGGCTTGAGCGAGGCGGACGAGCACGGTAAAATAGTTCTGCAGCTCCCGCCAAAGCCGATATCCATACTCCTTCGGAGGAGCAAGTCAGATGTTCCTCAAGAAATCGAGAAGTCAAGGTCGCGTACTTCGCGAGAAGTTTGTACGTACGAAGTAGTGTAGTGCTTCTCTGGTATGGCACCATACCGGATAGCCGACAGGGTCATCGGCGCTATTAATCTCCCTTGTTTTTTTAGCCTCGTTTCTGTGCTAAGTTCAGAATTACCCGCTGTAATTTCGCCGCTGCAAAGCACGCCGTTGATGACCCTTTGAAGCGTGTGGAATTCACCCCTTCCGGGACCAACCGGGCACCCACCGCCGAAATTTTGGGTGCGGCGAAAAGTTGGAGGTCGAGAACCCGCGAATAGGATATATCAAAGGCAAATGAGATGTTTTAAGCTCTAACTAGGAGTAGTAAACCCATGGCTCAAGCGTGTCCGTCGCGTGGGCCTGGTCATCCTTATGAAGGTACGAAGTAGATTAGGCGAAGGATAACAATCTTGTAGGTACAAGTGTACCTAGATATTCCAGGACACTATGGAGTGCGCTACCACTGCGAAACCTCGCCGAGGAACTACTGCACGTTAGCTCCTCAGTGAAGGTCCACACTTACCGGGGAGGAATTTGGGAAAAGACCACAACGCGGCTATGATTTGGTCTTAAACGAGAGCCATGCAGCGTAAGGATACTGCAGCCTCCCATTCCGTTGTGGTCTGTCTTCCTTTGGATCCGGTGGGTTCTCTCTCGCGGACTTCCGCCTAGCAAAGGAGACCTGAAGATTATCAAGGATCGGATCGCTCAACCACTACGGCGCCTGTGCCGTGTCGCAGGCGAACAAAGGTCGACGTGCCATGTATTGCCCAGAGCTTCGGCACGGTATTTTTCTGCAGCGCAGTTGGCTCGGAACCACAGGAAGTAAGTGAGTTCGTGATAGCTCTCGTAAACGCAGGGGAAACGAACGCGGCGCACTTTTGGAACACGCAGACGCCGTGCGTTTATTGTTCCCCGGATACCGGATGTTTTGACGCTTTTGGTAAGGTAAGATAATAGCACCCATTCACTTTGTCCTCGAGTGAGATCTTGGACATGGTCTTTGTCAAGTCGCGATGTTGCGCGTGTCAATTGCACGCTACTTGTAGCCATGTACCTCGGTACATATACATTCTGAGAAAGGGAGGAGCGGGAAGAGTCAAGTCTCTCCCCCCGACAAAGTACCTCAATACTTCGTTCTGAGTCTATTCCACCCCAAAGGGGAAGTTGCAGGTGCGCCTTCTCCTTCTGTGCAGCGGCAGAGACAGGGAAAGCAGGTTCGACTCACTTGGCAAGCGCAGATTCCAGGGCAGAGCGAAGAGCGGAGCACTAACGTAGTGTCGTGAATAGCGTACTGCCGGCACTGCAGGGCAAGCAGAGGAGTAACACTCCGCAACCACCGCTGAAGGACCCAAGGTCAAGAAACACTTGCCTGCTGCCATTTTCGATCCTCCGTCCTCGCGCTTTCCATTTACAAAGCGACTAAGTCGTCCCCAGTAATATTTACACGAGTGCAGACGATGGAGATACATGACTCGGCTCGGTCGCCGAGAACCCTCTTTCAGTGAGTGCAGGAAGTTGGGACCATGAGTGGAACAACTCTGGACCCTCGATCGCACCAATGGGGAAGGGGCCTCTTGTCAGGAGCGTAATATACACTCCGTCAAGCCTTGCGTGCCTCAGATACGACATTGAAGGGTTAAGCTCTTGACCGGGCAAAGCCGCAGGTCCTGCGGACAAAGAAAGATATGCTTGTGTACCTCGGTACAGTTGAGGCCTTTCCAAGACAGGATGACAGGGAGAGGGAGACTACATAGTACAAGTTGACATGTCCCGCGGATGGGGGCCAAGGAAATTGCTCTGTTCACTGCCACACGTAGTGCTCGGCCTTATTATGACGTTTCGAGCTCCTTCCTCTTTTTGATCCCTACTTGTACTAGGAGTACGCTATCAACGAGGGAAATGGACTTTTCCGCCTTGATGAAATTCCCCATTCAACCACTATTACTCCAAGTACCAGCCGGATTCGGCGGACCACAATCCTTATGTTCTGGGAGATCACAAGCGTGCGCAATCATCAAGCAGAGTTTCGGTAATGAAATGCGGCGCCTCATGTACGCAGCTTCTTCGATTATTGCACCTTCCATATTTCCTTTCCGGCTGTAACATGTGGGTACAGCTGTCAGCGACGGTGGTGACAGAATATCCAAGGGGCCTGGCCATCACCAATTCCTTGCAAACTGGTCTTTGGCAATCCGAATGGAGAAGTCAAGAGTCTGTCAAACCCACCCTGATATTGCTGAACCAGTATCCGGGTTATGAGTTCGCGGATAAATGGATGAATCTGTGCCCAGAGATAGTTCGATGGCATCCTAATCTACCTTCCATCCGTGGAAGGCAACTTCTAGCACGCTAGTGGGCAGTTAAAGGGGAACACTCGTCGGGGTTACGTTCGGGTATCGTCTGCCCCTAAGACCCGCTTGCCCAAAGAGGGTATAGCACAAGAACCAGGAAGTGCCATGCACGGTGGGATCAAAGGTTCCTCACTGTGAATAGGGCCAATAGGGCCTGCAAGGGCGAGGGGAGGGGGTGCGTCCTCGGGCAGGGTAAAAAATCCATGCTTCGGTTAGGTGGCTCCGAACCACTTCTCCGAGGTCCTCCACTTTACGAAGTTTTGATGTCGACATCCAGTGGCTGGTCCCATTCTTAGTCAAAAGATGTGTTACGAAATCGGAAAGCTCGCACAGGTCTCCCGCGCTTAGCGCCACTGGGACAAGAAGAGGGAAAAGGAAGATTCAGTCTTGAAAAACTTGCCACGACCTTTTCCTGAATGTCGGATTTCGAATGGAAATCCCGACCCACCTTCCCGAGTTTGTTAATTTGCCTTCCCAATGCGCCAGTTTGCGAAGGAAGTGAGGAGCCTATGAGAAGGTACGAAGTATTTCGCATGTGAGGTGGTTTTCTCCACCAAGGCCGGATGGGGGACAGTGCAGCCTGACTAATCGATTTGACCAACTTTGTACCAGAGGGGTGCAGATAGCGAGGAACAGACTCGAAATGAACTGACCATCCTGAACGGACATTGTTTCTAAAAAAGAACACATCCATGCCAGCCATCCCATGCTTTCACACGTTACCGAGCCCACCTTGCATCGACAGAACGAGCGTGGTGCAGTTTCCTCGTGATGTACGAAGTATACTTGTCAGGGACAGAGCTACCTTACCCTAATGTGGCGCACACTAGCTGCAACTGTGCGCGAGTCGTCTTCAGGTTGGTGTTGCTTGGCCACAAATCTCGGTTCTCTATTCGTCCAAAGGCTGGTTTATCCTGCCTTTGGACATGGACAGGCAGATTTGGGGGTTCTTGGACGTGCGAGCAATACGTGAGCATCCTTGGAAGGTATCACTGAGCGCCTGCTAGATTGATGGCAAGCTGTGAGATCAAAGTCCTTCCGCGACCGTTGGGATCTTGAGTGGCGCGTTGTATTAGCCCAGCACATGAAGTTTAAGGTTGGGGGGTTGCTCGCCTTATTTTCGGACAGTGGGCAGGCATCCAGACTCCACGTTCAGAAGCTGGTAGCAGAATTATTGATCCCGTTATTTCTTCAATAACACTGTACTAAAACGAAAAAAAAAAAAAAAAAAAAAAAAAAAAAAAAAAAAAAAACATCCACAGGTATCTAATATTCAATTTACTCACTCCAGCAGCGCGAGAGAGAGAGAGTTGTATTTCCGCCACTCGGAGGCTGGCGATTGAATCCGCAAAGGACACCTAGAGGCTTCCGGGCGGCGGACACTTCCACCTGCACCGCAGGCCCTGAAGAAAGGAGAACGGGATACTACAGTTGAGATGTTTGCGTCCTCGAATGGAACGTAGCGTATAGTCAGTTGTCGTGTACGCATGTACGAGGTAGTTTGGAGTCTTTGCCCTGCAGGTGGCGTCGACTCTACTGCATCGGCCCACTTTGCTTGTCACCCCAAGACACCATCCCCCGCCTTATGACAAAAGTGAATTTCTTTTTTGTCTGTCCGGGAAGGGCATGCATCCAAGAAGCAAAGTAGCAGTGGACATTGCTCACCTCCGCTCCACTAGTTAAGGCACGAAGACATCAAAGTGCTTTAATAGTGTAGAGTGTGGCTGCTCTTTTCCAATCGAGACACCGATGCTCGTCCACTTATACCAGGGCAATACGACTCTCAGATGCACAGGAGCGGCTTCTATAAGCCCGCGATCGGCCAGGAACGTTGCGAAGATGGGCCGCCTGAATCAATCGTCCGAGAAGCCTTCAGATCTCGTGTCGAGGTGGCCATTGTCCGTTCGTCGCACCACTCAACGAACATGACGGGAAAATAGCTGTAACTGTTCCATACCATCGATACAAAACGGATGGGTCTCCTTGGAAGTCGTTATTGGACTCTTTCATATAATTAGATAATTAGATACCCTGGATGATTTTTCCAAAACTATTCTTTGTTTCGCATAAAGACTGATTCGATGTCGATGTTCTTCGTGGGTGCTCCCAGAAAATAGAGATTCGCCACACCCAAATTTTAGCTTGTCACTTGCCGCTTTGCTTTTCTTTTTTTTTTTCTTCTTTCCCACTTGTCTTTCTTCTCTGCTTAGGACGAGTATTTTCGTCCCCCGCGGACGGAAATTGTCCCACCTCCAAACCATGGATCCCAGAATACAGGATGCTTGCTTCGTTTGCTCATCCCCTATGCAAGGTCGATTATTGTTTGCGACCCCCAACTTGAGTTCTGGCTGCTTCCGCCATCGAATCCAATTGAGTTCTACGTCGAGGTCTAAATTTGGCATGAATTTCCAATGAACCCCTGAATATCAAAATCAATATTACTCTTCCGAGAATGTGACAGCAGGGTCCAGCAGCATCTTCGTTGGTGTGTAATACCCCACGGATATAATACTCGTCAACATCTCCAGCCATATTATGCCAGTTTGATTTGTGGTTTCCAGGGAAGGGACAGATCGATCGTTTAGTAACTTATTACCAAATATTGCTTTCAACTCATTTCCTTGATCAATGGATGTTAGTGGCTCAAACTGTTTCTCCTTTTGGATCAATACGCCGAACAATTCCAACAATGTATCACCTACTTCATCAAGCTTCCCCCCTTTCTTTGTACTATCATTATGAGGTGGGAGTGACGGCCCTCTCCTTTGGTCCTGGAGAACAGACATGGTAGCACGACCCCCCATCGGTCTTGTTTGTGGCACAGGAAAGGGCCCATGACAGCGGCTCGGAAACGTAGCAATTTCGTCCAAATTTTCCTTGATTGCTACGAAAAATGACGAACATCCTGGGCTTCCCTTTGTTGGAAACCCTCCCCACGGGAATATGAATGTGATAAACCATAATGAACCGTCGAATCAACTACCGAGGTGAGATTCTGTCTCTCCCTGTCCTTGGGGATGCCCCAAGCGGTTGGTAGAGAATAAGTAACATGTGGGTTGCAGAAACCAGCGCTTACACGGCACCAACTCTTCCCCCTAGCTTCATGAGCTTCAAGTGATTGTGACTGTCATAAGTGCACAATTGTATTGAGAGAATGTACCTTGAATTGCTTGTCCTAGACATCCCAGGGGAAAAAGCAACCCCGCTCACGAGAATCGTGCCATTTATTAAATTTTTTTTCTTCTCGAAATTTTTTCTTCTTCTTCTCAAGTACAGGGTTTGTCAAGTTGCGCAAATCCTTTCCCACACTAGGAATCCTTAGTGAGGCTTCCATCTTAGTATTTAAGAGCTTAAAAGTCAGGCTACTTCGCATCCTACAGCATGAAGTGTCCTTCGCGCATGGGGTGGCGGGCCGGTTCTGTCCAAGTCGTGCGTTGTGTACATTCCTACTACGCATTTCCGCGACACTACATTTGATTGATACTTCTAACTCGCAAAGGCACACCCCATCATCCATGCAAGCCACCGTGTCGTACAGATCACAGCAGGATTACATCGACAGCTTTTAGGTTCCCGGCAGAAGGGACATGGTCTTTGCGCCCGTCTTGCCCTGTGAATTGTTCGAATGTTGGCAGGCAGGCAGCAATCGACAGATGCTGATTCGACGGATTACTCCTTTCGTACCTTTTGGGTGATTCTATGAGGGGATGTTTGGATGTTGATGCCCCCGTTGGCCCCGACTGTCACTTTGAAGGGAGAACCCATTAAGATCCGCTTTGTCAAGGATCTGGTGTCGACAACAAACACCGGACTGTTTGGCGAGCAAATTTATCAAGGAAGATCACTCGATGGTTTCCAGGAGAAATATGTCTCAGACAATCCTTGATGTCGCTACTTTAGAACTGAACACGACGCAGGGTCTTGAGGGATAATTGAGACCTTCGCATGCACACTATTTCGTACGGGATTAGTCTGCTCGGTACTTAACACAGCTAGCCTGGCGATATCAATCTCAACCTTGTCGGACGACCAGGGAGGGCAAAGTCCCTTCGACCACTTCGTGCAAGTTTTGATAGCATCAGAGCTTATGTGCGCTAGGGTATAGTATATTACGAAATACGCTGTAGTGTGGTTTTCCCTTAAAGTCTATCCCTTATTATTCCACATCAAATCAATTCGAGGACAAGTAAAATTTGCTCGGAAAAAGAAATATGGTCCGGGCCACAGGAAAAACGCCAAGAAGAAACAAACGTCAACCCCACCTCGCGGGGCTCCCCCTTTCGTTCGGCCGGGTGCAAAATCCGAGGTCAAGCTTCGAAAACCTCCATCTCACCGAAATTTGGTAGAGAGGTCCAACCCGATCGCGATCTCCGAAGACGTCGTCACCCTTTTTACCCTCAGACGCTCAGGCACCAGCAATCGCTAACGTATCGGGGCTAGCTCTGGATGATGTCGAATTTCTGGTTCCCATGCGCACAAAAAACGTGGTATAGTGTGATCGAAATATCAGTGACATTCGTCTGTTGGACGCCTCCAAAAATCTGGGCTAAGACTTTAGGATGGCAGGCAGGGTGGTACCCTGTTCGATTAATACGGATACTATGCTGAGGCAGGTAGGAGGGAGGTTGACCCTGGGGTGGGAGGTCGAGGTACCTCGACAGAGCAAGGCAGGGAAGGAAGAGGTTGATAGTTGTACCCGGTACTTCGTAAAAGAGGGAATACAAGACTTGGAGGGACAAGGGAAGGTTCACGTTGAGGGGATTGGAGGGTCCCACTTTTGGGGGAGCGGGGTTCACTGTCTCCATTGTCTCTCCTTGGTGCTCCAATGTCTCTGCTCATCATGCGAGAACACACAAAATCTTCAAGCTAATGACACCTGGTACATGCATCTGCGGGAAATCTAGGGAAGGTTACCTATTGTGAGGGCTAGCGCATCATTGCAAGACCAAGCTAGCGCCATCTCCAGAAGCATCTTCAACCCCAAATGGAAGCTGGTCTGCTCAGAACTCCATCTTCCCACATGTTGACGTTTCTGGGCCGAGTATCCTCGTCCTTTGGACACGCTCTCACTACGAAGTATGCCCGTACATGTGATCGCCAGCGGTGTAGGAACAAGAGTCGACTTTTAGTTTTCGTTCTTTAATCATCGTGCATAATAGAAGTCTCGATCTAGTACTTCGTACGAGTACGAAGTGGTACATGCCCCTTCATGTCAAGAAGCTTGGGGCAGGAGGGCGACTGTTGTCTATTAGTGAGACATGACGTGGTGGCAACTTTGTAGTTGATGAAGTACTCGCGACTGCGAAGGATTACCCTGTCTGTGTTGACGGAGTGTTGTCCTAAAAGGGCATTAGGGTATGGGGACTAGCTAGTCTCGAGCCCCTTAACCTCCAAGGACTAGCTTCGTTCGGGAATTGTGAGGGAATTGGGCGTGGCGCTTATACTTCGTATGTGAGTACGAACTACTTGTGCGAAGTACATGTACGTGATTAAGAACGCGTCAAGATCCGAGACCCTTGAACATCGACGACTTGCGTGCTCTCCAAGTCAGGATCCTCCGCATCCTGAGTAGCGACTGACACGGACATCGTGGGGTCAAAGTTCGAGCATGAACAACGCCAAATTAAAGGTTATGATAGAACAATTCCTCGGCCCGCTTTTGCTTCTGTCGGTGAAGGGATAGACCTTGGACGGCAGGCCCGTTCGGCAACAAGATAATGAGAAGGAAACATGACAAGCCAGTCCTTCTTTTGTTCCGTGTTCTCTCCTATTCGGTCTCATTTCGTCCGGAATAACCCAAGCGAGTTTCGCAAGAAAACACGCGCTGCCGGAGGAAATAACACGCGCTATCCGAGTCACCGCTCTTTCCTTACAAAGTGAAAAAAGGAAACAACATGAAAAAAATAAATAATATGCAAATGCCCCTTTTCCACAAGCAGGGAGACGAAGTCTCGATGTCGGATCTCTCTGCCTTACCAACCGTAACACATCACACAAAATGTTTGCTGCAGTTTTTCCACCACATGGGGCGCCTCGCTTGTCAATTTCACCCGGCGTGGCGCCCATCCTGGCGGCTTTCCAGCCCCGTCATCCCACTGAAGTGTTTATCTTTATTGAGGTAGAATTAAGCAAACGCCAAGGTGAAATGCACGATGCCGCGTGTAATTACGAAATGCGCCGCGCTCACCGGAATGAAAGGCGAATGATGTTGGCAGACAGTCCAGAGCTGCTCCGGCTTTGTGATGCTTACTCCGGGATGTCGGAAATACTTCGTAGAATTAGGAAACCAGGGAGGTTGGGGAATGAGGGGTTCGAGTGCATGAAGCATCATCAAGGTTCTTTTTTTTTTTTTTTTTTTTTTTTTTTTTTTTTTTTTTTTCTTTTTCCTTTGGATAATTTGAGATGCCGCACTTGATATTCCGAGGATGCGACGGGAACAAGCTGACGGTTCTTCTATTCTTTGTCTTCACCAGATGTTCCCTCAGGTGTCGCCTCCCCCGTTGCCATCACTGATGTAAGTCATCCGGAGCATGGACAATGGAAATCGCTCCCGATCAAGAACCAGGTGCAGACCGTGACGAGTTGGGGATGGTATGGGGTGTGTCGATAGCGGATGGCGGGTGTGGGCATCAAATGGGAAAGCGGATGGGTAAATTGAAGAGCAAGCCACACCGTCGAAAACCAGGATAAAGGAACATTTCATGCCACCGGAAACGAGTCGAGGTGATTAAAGTTGTGTCCAAAAGGAAGGAGAGAGGCCTTACTTGATACATTAGGTGCATTTCGACCAAAAGGCGCATTATATTGCTCTATAACAGCGAGCCACTATATCCAGCCAGAAACACAAGCCCCAAGTCGGGATGACCGTGACGAAATTCTGGGGAAGGGTCGCTGGCGCAAGTAATGGGAATTTAATATCGACAGGATCAATGCATCATTCTTCAGGCATCATCTTTCCTTCTGGAATAAGGTTCTAGAAGGAAAGGGGGCCCAAGGCGAGTTAATGCAAACCAGCACAAGCTATTGATTTTTGCTGGCCTTGGAACATTCTGAAATCCGACCCTGAAATCCAACGTGGCGTTGGCAAAACCACGAGGCTCAGGTACTAGCGTGGTTTGGGGGAGAGACATTCCAGAGGGGGAAGACAGCGGTCCTCCTATGAAGTACTTCGTACCTACTCCTAGTGTACTGCTTGTAGAGATCCAAAAGCACATTTCCGCATCGCAGCATGACGCGGTTTGTTTTTTGTATGAACAGCAAAAACAGAAAGGGGCCCAGGTCAATGCAGGCATCGACGCCGGAGACCGGAGACCGATTTCCGACCATTTAATTCCTTCAAGATGTTGTACAAGCTGACAACAGTCCCTTCGTTTGAACTTAGCGCGTTCTCGCCAGCTCTGGTCCTTCCCTTGTCTAGTGTTGATTGGGGACCCTTTGATCTCGAACTAATACTCCAGATGGCACGCTACCATTCCGTAGCTTGATTGAAACCCTTCAATGTTCCCTCCCGGTCGGTGTGCAAAATGCGGAGGTGGGCTTGTATGAAGTAACGACAGAAGCAGGCGCCAACGCCGATCTCCTTCATCAACCTCAGCTTCACTAAGTAGTGAGCTACCACACCTTACTACTTCCGTACACTGGTTGTACAAGTATTGATGTCAATAGTAATTTGCTAAGTATAGCCATCGACGTATGCGTATGGGTGTCCGCCCCAGTTACGAGATTGGTGCGAGTCGCCTTCAAGAGCGGCATGCGCACCATCTAGAGTTAGCACAATATACAACTACTTCGTACACTCCAGATGAGAGGGTGGGGTAGGATCGAACTGTCTACGAAGTACAATGGGGTAATTGAGGTCCAATCTTCCAAGTCCTCTTTCTTCGATGCGGCATATGTGCGCGGGAGTAAGTACTGCTTATCCGGGGCAACGTATTGATCGTTCGTCACACACCCCCCTCCCAGGCAAGCTCGTACCTCCTAATTTCGTGCCACTTGCCGCTTGACGGAATCCCACAGTGACAGCAACACAACTTAGGCAAGCACGAATGGGGGAGAGGACAATGGAGGGGAGGAGTGGGAGGGAGGAGGGTGGAGGGTGTGCCCACCTTGCCGAGGTGTAATTGTCAGTAAGGCATTACAACTATGGTAGAGTAGGAAGGAGGAAGGTAATAATAGTAGTACTACTACCACGTATGTACTCGAATTGCTCCTCGGGACAAAGAGTGGGAGACGCTGATCAGTAGCACATTTGGTATGGAAGTAGTCGCACATGCACATGCACCGACGGCGTGTATTCCCAGATTAGAATGAACAATGGAATCGTGCAGTTCCAGATTCCACGGATATTCGTTCTTTCACATGGAGAAGGGAAATAATCTCCACTTTGAGACCAGATATTCTCCCCAAGCCTGGACCTGGACATGGACAGAAACAGCTTCCGACATTAGTGATATGCGGAGTGAGCGCCTTCCTCAACTCTACTAGGGAGACCGGAGTGCTCCATACTTGGTAGAAACAGCTCGGTCGCTCCTGCCAAAGATGCTATAGTCGGTTTTGTCTCCTCCTCCTCTCATCTCGGCATGTGCTAATTTCGCATGGACGCAGAAATCGCCGAAGAAACCCAGCTCTTAAGTTCTTCATTATGGCCGGCCTCTTCTCCTGGGTCTATAATGGGGGATAATAATGGGGGATAATAATGGGGGATAATAATGGGGGATAATAATGGCTACATCCGTACCCGCACCTGCACCCTCGACCACCCTCGGCGCGTCATGTACGAGACACATTGCTCTAGATACAAACAAACAATGTGTTAGAAAGGGTAGGTGTCGAAAAACCGGGGGGGTCGGCCGAGTCGAAGGGATCCAGGAAACGCCAAACAAAGGGACCACATGACGGAGCCTTTGAGAAAGAGTCTGGGGCGGTCAATATTGGAAGAAGGTCTGAGCAAGGTCATCAAATTGTTCGATCGCTCGCTGGGGCGAAGGAGCTCACCAAATTACGGCCTGGGTGTCTCTCCTCTCATCCGGACAACAAGCGTGCTTTCATCACCTCAAGAGGAACACACAAGGTCGTCCTCTGAGAAGACAACAAGCCACATACGCCGGTTACCGATCACCACACAATTTCAACCATGAGCGCGACCTGTGATTTCCACCAGGTCGCAATGCAAAAGCCGCCAATATTTAGCCTGGTAGGCCCGATTCCGAATCCACATCGGGCACATTCTTTTTCCCCGGCCCATGGACGCCCTATCAGATCAAGGCAAGACCCCCAACTGTACCGGTGCACCCTGCTGTTAGTGTACAGTTAACGTCTCATCGAACCAGATCCTGGCCCTGGCCTGTCAAAAAATCGCACGCCTCATCCTCACCGTCCTCCTCTTCCCACACAACCCAAAATATCCCCCTCAGCTCGGATTATACGACATTCTCCAGAATGTACACCAATGGGACGTGCTGCCGACCAGTAAACTTCAGAGCATATGATGTTTCTTGTCTAAGCAATGGCCTTCCGGTCGGCTTGCCGCCGACCCCAGCCTTGACCTCCTAGTTTAGATCACACTGGCCTGCACCAAGCGGTCTTGCCAGCCCGTACCAAAGTTGGCTTTAAATCCGCGTCCTCATAATACCTGTGGACTCAGCTGGCTGACGGGGCCCAGATCTTGCTTCGTCTCCTCCCCTGGCAGGATTTGTGGCGCTCGTTGCCCTGCCTTAGCCCCTGGATGGACCCATTGAGTTAAAGTTGGACGTCGTACAGCTAAACCAGGCGATGCAACGGCACTTCTATTATGGCCCACGATGTTTACGACCACATATTACAAGGAGAGCTATAGCTCGACTCTGAGCTCGACGCACACCTGCCCGGTACAGGTGCCAAGGAACAAGCTCCAAATGAAGTTCATCGTTGTCTGCAGCGACAAGCACTGCATTCTCCTTGGTAGGACTCCTCGGAACGGTCCCACTTGGAGCTGGGACGACGTAGCATTATGATATTTACGTTACCCTACGTAAATGACGTTGAAATTGGGCGGTCCTACCGATCCCATGTCGCGTTTTTTTTTTCCCAATATGCTTATAGCTCTCAACTCAATGAAAGTGACTGCTAGTAATCAGGTATGGCCCATCGTTGCTACTCCCTTGCCTTTCCGTTCTTACCGTCACCGGCCCACTCCGACCTGGGGAGTCACGTCTCGCTTAGTAGCGTATTAACGGTACCAAATATCCACGATTATTGATTCTAATTCGCAGGGAGCATCTTCTTTGAGCCAAAAGCAGGAATCGCCAGGTCCAGAGCGTGAACACCATGTTAATTGATCAGCCTTCTCGAGGCTCCGCTCCAGAAACGGACAGCGGCAAGTCACTGGGTCCTTATCTCAACGAGCCCATGGCTATATGAGACGAAAATATATATCCACCGGATGTCCCAGGCTTACCGAAATTGTCCGCCGAGTCCAGATAAATGGATCAAGGTGCTCTTTGGGATGGATCCCAAATGCTTCGCCCGCTCATATCCGATGAAGTTACCAGGAGATGAGCATGTTCTAGAGATTGAGACTCGTTCGGTAGTCGTGCTTTTTCTTCAATGGCACGAGATTTGACCCCCACAGCCAAATGCACAGAGGATGCCTCCATCTCCATCTCTACGAAGTACGAAGTAATGCCCTCATCTCTTATCCTCCGAGGTTTTGATGGACCGATTGAACCAGATCTGGCGCATCGTACGGTCCGCCACCTCTTCGAGATCGGATCCAGTATCCTGACTACCACGTCCCCTTTGCTCCTTTGTGGCTTGTACTGAGTGTTATGCTTCCGAGTCCCGTTTGCTTACTTTCCCCTTGTCCATGTTCTTGCCTGTGTTGGATCCTTGGACAACTACCGGTATCAGCATCCCGGCGTGTGTTTTTCATGTATGCATCGCTTCGGATGTTAGGCTGTCAAGCGCGCCTATTAGGAATACGAAGCATTTGCAGACCATCGCTTGCCTTACAAGTGTGATAGCTCTCGCGAGGCAAGCAAAGGGGTACGAACTATCAGGCCACACTGGCACTCCTTCGCGTCAGTGCCAGTCGGCCAACCTCGCGAAAGTGACAGGCGCAAGCTCCCCCCGCAGTTGGAACATGGTCAGTTTCAAACAGAATCCCCACAGGTTGAAAACAGCCTTTCTCCTTGTAGCCTTGGCTTCTCCCCCCACAGTTTGTCCGACCGCGACGGTGAGCCAGAACGAACCCTCGCTCCGACATCGAGAAGCCCCTGGGCACGGATGAGATTTGCAAAGAAACATGACTACAACATGGCGCAGGGGCGAAATCACGATCCGGCAGTGTACCTACATGCAGTGGTACAGTAATACCACGGTTTCCATAGACAAAGCTCCACTGCGTGATGATGGCTGTCACTAGGGTGTGGCAGGAACACTATGTAACGGTACGATACGACGGTCACCAACACTACTTTTCTTCTTCTAGTGTCGCAGGCACTATGAGGCATGTACGGAGTATGCTGCATGATCCTATCAGTACAGACAGCTTCTTTCATCACGGCGCTACGGAGTCTAGTACTTCATCTTGTTTCCCTGAACATCATCTCCGCGAAACAGATTGTCCCTGAGGTAACAAGGTTGGCTATACCTTATTCACGCCTGAAAGTAGGCTGAGAGGGCCAGCCAGCCCCGATTTCTAGCTCTCCACTGTGAGGCGAAAAGCGCTGCCCCATTCGTTTGTCGGATGTTTGTTACGGAGTATTATTGGGCATTTCCTCATCAGGCCCATCCAATCCTGGCTTCTCCTTCGTCTTGCTCAACGGTCTTACACCGTACAGCTTGTACCAAGTACCGCCCGCCAAGTAATGAACAGCGAGAGAAGAGCGAGTGAAGAATGAAGCGGAGGGACCTTGCTTTTGGTCCTTTAGCCACAGTGTTGCTGGCTCTTGAGAACTAGCTGGACCAGTTCACCGCTGCTTCTAAGTGTGAAAGAGTCAATGTCGAGCTCCATGGTTGCTGAGCCTCCGAAGAGCAAAAGCCGTTGTCAGCACCTAGTTCCTCCATCTCCCCATTTGGTTGTCACTTGCTCCAGTTCGAAGAAAGCCCGCGGCCCGGACAAGCGGGGATCCAGGGTGTGATTTTACTAGGGCTGCGTGGGAAAAAAGTTTCCGAGTCTTCCTGGCTCGAGCAGACCCCAAGCCTTAGGGGCACCGCACCGTACATGTAATATGTACCAGCAGAGAGAGAGAGGCAGGCCAAGGGGGTACACGACGCGATGACCAGAATTTGGCCCCTGAACGTATATCTCCGAGACAAACGCGACACATCTCGGGCTACCGTCTGGGAATTGGCAAGTTAAAGCCGAACGAGTGTCGAGGGGAAAGGGAGCTCTTGAGCTCTTGGGCTCGATTGGGAGGATTGAGCATGTTTGTGCGAACGAATTATCGGGTGCTGACGCTTGAGAGGCTCAAATATTGCCTACTTCGTAGCCCAAGGGCCAAATAAGGGAGCGAGATATCGATGCTGTGTATCACGAGTTCAAGCCCCCTTAGGTTGCGTGCGTCTTCGCGCTGCGTGCTAGTCCGCCAGCCCCTTTACTTTTGCAGATTGCATCTTACTGACGGTTCGATGCCGTGTCTGCAGCTTGCTCATCGGCAGCAGCAGAGGTGCAGGACAGTCACGCATCTACCCCGAGAATAGTATCCTCAATCCTCCGTTAATCCAGACTACGAAGTCAAGCAAGCGCCTGGCGACGCGCGGGTGAGGCCATTATGAACGGGGCTTCGGCTCCTTCTATCGACGTTTCTTCGTACAGGTAGATGATGGTCTTGTACATTGACATTGAATTACGATGCCGGCACGGTATACATCATGGCAGGTGTAGACTTGCTCGGCTCGAATCATGAGTCGGCCCTTGAGTAGTTTGCACTACATTACGCAGCTGGCTGCAAGTCGTCAGGTTCGGGAGAGTCGATGTCCTCTCTATCTCGAAACCGTGGACTAGGATATGATGTCTCGATGATACCCTGGAGATATGACATTAGCACCACAACGGTGGGTGGGTGAAGGACACGCCCCCCTCTCGCCCTCCTTTCCAACCCCTTCTCACTCGTTAGACTTTCCGATGGCTTCTTTGTCTGGGGACGCCCCTCACCCGCTTCGTATGTCCCCGTTCTTGTCTCCTTCAGGCCCTGGCTCCTTCATAGAAACACCCCTTGTTTACTATTGCGTTTCGTCGTCGTATATTACACCGAAGCAAGAGTGGTTCCTCTTGAGAAATTACAGTTTTCGGCCCCCCTGCCTCGTTAGGGCGAGACATTCTCAACGGCTTTTTCTTAAATTTTTTTTCGACAAGGAATCGGACAGGTTTCGGCAGAAGAAACCATCGTTTTTGTTTGATTTGTTTCCTCCCATCCTTGATATTTCATCAGGGTTCCTGATCGTCCTGCTCCCGTTGCCGGGGGGCGTTGTCGATCGATCCTGGTGGTATGAAGGGTTGCTACAGTACCTTTGTGTAGCATGTTCATGTTTCCTTTGGGGGTGTGTGTGTGGTGTGTTGTCTTAACAGGCCTTTTTGGGAAGATTTTGCGGTTTTGGGTTCTAACGGCGTACGAACGGCTTGAGTTGAGTACCGAACTTCCCTGTAATGGAGAGGGAGGTTTGTCCCATTTTCCCCTCTCTTTGCCGGATGGCATGGGGAGTGGTATCCAAGGGGGATAGGAGGTAGAGAATGGTGTCGGAGTGTGGGGGAGTGAAGATTGGACAGCCAGGCATGGTTAAGGTGGCGAGAAGGGGGGCGCCTTGGCTTGTGAGTGGGCCTTTCGTCGTGAAGAGAGGGGCGGCGGAGGGGAAGCCGGCGAGATATGCGAAGGATAATAGAGTCTTGTCTCTTTTTGCCAAGGGGAGAGAGCTGCGAAGTAGCTCGAGCAGAGGGGGCGGGAGATCTTGCCGAAGGGAGTGTACGAAGTACGTGGATACAGGCCTACTTCGTACAGTCGAGGAGAGTGAATCAATGACACATGTGCTTGACACAGTTTGAACGTACGTCGGGCGTAGCGAAGGCGTGAGATGGAGATACATTCGTACCTATGCGTACGCATGGCTAGATCGTGCAGACGTGCTCAAGGTTCTTACTGTGCCATCTCATCAAATCGCATCCATCACCTTGCAGAGAAGAAGAGCAATGTTACGGCAGATCTGATGAGGACAATGCTATCGTCGCTACAAGTGCCGTCGTCGGTTCTGACTGTCAATAGTCATAATAGTCATATCTCAAGAGGAGCCATGATGGCAAAAGACGATCCTATTCCATAGTTACATGCCCCAGCGGGAACTGTCGCCCTCCCGAGAACTGCCCTATTCAGTTGTGACGGTGGTAGCTCTTCCATGGGGAGTTGTACCGATCGCGGGAAGTGTCGTTCTCGTGGCAAGCAACAGCAAGGACAGGTTTTTTACGATCAGGCGAGGGCAGGTTTCCTCGGTAGTTTTCTCCAGTGTATAGTTTTCTCACGCCGTTTGTACGAAGTACCGCCTACTCCGTACTTGCCTCCAAGATTGATATCAAGGGAGATCCCTCGAACCCCCTTCCTCATCTCTCTCGAACTCCACAACGCTTTTACTCCAATCGCTCCCCCCCCTTCGGCCTCATCTTGTCGAGACCGCGGCAGAAACGTTTCTTCCATCGTACCATCTTAGAACTTTCTCTCCCGGCTCTTAGACCGGATTGGGAGGTTCGGGGCTATTCAGGTTAGGTAGTATCCTCGGAGGAGAAAGAAAGAAGGATAAGGTTGCTACACGAGCCAAGAACGACTCCACAGCTCCAACCTTGACGGAGAATATTCGAGGAGGACGTACTGAGGAACTTCTTTTCGGACTTGCCACCCGAGATGAGAGGATGATTAGAGTGTAATATGACATCGACTCAATGATAGTAGAGAGGAGGAGTGGAGAGAGGGAATCGAATCCACTATTTTCTTTGCTCGATATAGAGGACTCTTGAATCAAAAGGTCTGATATCGTTCACACCTGATCCTTTCTACTTGCCTACACTACAACTTTCCGAAGACCCTCGGCCTCGTAGAACGGAACTCTTTCCATCTAAAACTTCAGTGCTTCCTCTCTCTCTCTCTCTTCTCGTTTCTTTTCGTTACTGTGACGACGTGTGTATCATCGGAGATGAAGGGGAGAAGACATTGCTCAGAAGACGAACGGTCGCAGTACCGGACATCCATTAGGCTTTTCCACTACTTTCTCTCTCCTCCTCTCTCTATCTCTCTCCCTCTCCCTCTCTCTCGCCTCCGATGTGACTTTCTTTGCGTGATTTTCCAAAGTTAACCTTCTGCCACCGTGATAGTGGTACGCAAAGTCGAAACGAAGTATCACTCTTCGTGGACATCTCATACGGACCATATACCTCGGTACTGAGAACATGAAATTGGAGAAATCGAGGCAATATGTAGGGCAGAACCTAGACCACAAGCGGAGAACCTCCGTAGCTAAGCGAACCGATCCGAATCGGACAGTCATAAAACAAAACCATCACCGAGCACTGGAAAGGACAACACTAGAGGAACCTTTGGGAATTAGCAGAGAATGGTGTATGTATTCATTTGGCAAGTGCCGCGTCCCGGTTCTCGACATTGCTGCTATCTGACAAGTCGGTCATTACTATCATTATTACTTCTTCTATTATTTCTGCCCTTGCCAATAGCACCTCAACGGACAGGGTTGGGGAGAGACATCGTAATTTGAAAACCCCTAGAGTTTTTCTTTCATCTATCATTTCGAATATACAGCCCCTATTCGCCCCAAACTCGGGGGAAAGTCGCGCCTACCTTTGTCTTCTACCTCCTTTCTTCCACCTCTTCGTAGGAGGGTGTATACGAGACTGGATAACACGGCTATGCTCCAAATATGCGTCTACGAGGTCGTATATACCTCCATCTCGTGTTGGTATATGCTCGTAATGAATCTAGCCGAGGTATGAGGAATTATGAAGCCGTTGCTTTCGTAGAGAAACCAAGCAGCCTTGGTCTAGAGAAGAAGAAGAAGTGGGCAACGAAAAAAAAAAAAAAAAAAAAAAAAAAAAAAAAAGCGCTCATGATGTTCCATGTCTCATTCATTATCCATTCCCTTTAAACCATGAATCCAGTCCGTCCGAAGTCAACAAAAATCGCAGGGTATTCCTCAGCTTCCGCCCTCCGAGCAGCTCCCTAGAAAGGCGCCATCTCGTCGTCTGATCCCGAATCCTCCTGGTCGATGAGAGCCAGCTCGACGAAGCGCCTAACCCATTGAAGCTGCTCCTCGTTAAGTTCCTGAGCGATGATTCCATCATGCTCGACAACCTCTAGCCTCGGGGCCAGGGGCAGCAGCTGAAGACCATCGCCTTGTGGTCCTTGGCCCTGACCCTGACCCCGGCCTTGACCTTGCTGTCGTCTCCGGGGCTGGCGGTTGTTAGGGTTCTGATTCCGAGGCGCACCCCGTCTATTTTGCCCCAAGTCGTCTCGGGCAGGTCCTCCTCTCCCTCCTCCTCCTGCGCCCGCTCCTTCTCCTACTCCGGGACCACCTCCGCCGGCGGCAGCGCCTCCTCGACCTCCCCTGCCACGACCGCGTCCGCCCTCTCCTCCACCCCTTCGCCGACGAGGAGGTCTACGACCGCGTCCTCGCTCTCCCTCGAAGTTCCCCGGCGGCGCTGGCACAGGAGGAGGGATGGCGCGCAGTCCTCGACCGGCAGCCGGCTGCTCGGGTCCTTGCTCGATACGTAAAACGAGGGGGCCCTCACGAGCGACTTGGACGTTGGGCGGAGGACGCCTGGGGCCACCGGCTTCCCAATCCCACTCGACATCGGCGACCTCGTCAGCATTGTTGGCCTCGGGCGGCGCATCGAGGTTATCGTCCGGCTCCTCGATCTCGGGCCGAGCGATTATGAATTGGAAAGGAGGTTCGTCGGGCCTTTCGAGATGCTGCGGTGGGGGCTCCCTACGCTCCCTGCGCTGTCGAATGTGCGGGTGGAAATCGTTGTTCTCGCCGTGACCGGCCTCGTAATCCCACAGCCGCTGGAAGCAGTCCTTCAGTCCGGGGTTGTTGAAGTGACTATAGGGATTCTGGGGATCGAGCCAGGCGGAGCACAGATAGCAAAAGTGGGTGTTGCACCGGAAGCATATCATGTGGTTGCAGCCCTCGGTCTTTTGCGCGGGCGCGTCGCAGGTAGCACACGGCCTTGTCCACTTCTCGATGTATTCGAGAGAGGCCTTTTCCTCTTCGGACATTTCGTCGGGGTTACACTTGAGGCGGCAACGGAAGAATTCGCCATGCCAAGACTGATAACAACGAGAGCAAAAGGCGAAGCCGCAGTCCTCGCAGATGCAGAGAAGATCCTCGGTCTTGAGGCGGACGTCCTTCCCCGAGGCTTGAGCCGCATCGTCGCCGGCCGGGTTGGTCTCGGTAGTCGCGTCGAACACGTCTTCGTTATCGTCGGGTTCGCCAAACTCAAGACCGCGGGGCTTCTTGTGTCTCTTAGACTTCGCGGCCCCGTTGCACCATTTCCGGGGGCAGTAGACGGTCGTCTTGTCGGACTCTAGCTCTTTCTTGTACTTGAGTGAAACGTAGCGTGAGACGAGATCCTGATCCAGTCCGATAGCTAGGAGTTCGCCGGGGCTAAGGTGAATCCTGGGCTTCCGGCCCTTCTTCGAGGGATCTTTGGCATGGGCTTCCTCCCTTTCCTTTGCGCAGCCGGGACTAAGGCACTTTACGACGACCAAGTCACCCTGAACAATGGCGTTGGTGTAATAGTCTCTCAAGCAGGATAGGCAAAAGACGTGACCGCAGTCATTCATCTTGTGGCAGGAGTGGCCCTTTTTGGGGTCTATGACTAGAATTAGTTCTGCGGGTGGAAGAGGAAAAGAAGAAAACAGGGGGAAAAAAAAAAGAAAGAAAGAAAAAGAAAAAGGCTAGAGGTCCAAAGAAGATATACACACATACCCAAACAGACTCCGCAGTCAAAAGATTCGTTCTCGAAAGCTGCCCTGCGCGCTTGAATTTCATAGTCGAGGATAGACACCATGTGAGCTCGATCAATCTCAAGAGTACCGGATGAGTTGGCCATGCCAAAAACATTGTCAGCAGCCTGCTGGATGTGGTCGATGTAAGTGAACGCGATCATATCGCGGCCCATCTCATCCCACAGTCTCTCGGCATCGCTCTCCAGAGTGCCGATGACATCCGGCGTGAGCCATGGTGGCGATGTCGCCAACGTCACCTTGGGCGGCTTCTCCGAAGGGTAGCCATCGGGTAAGGACATGTGGA
This sequence comes from Scedosporium boydii, assembly GCA_002221725.1. Classification (NCBI taxonomy): domain Eukaryota; kingdom Fungi; phylum Ascomycota; class Sordariomycetes; order Microascales; family Microascaceae; genus Scedosporium; species Scedosporium boydii. The sequence goes on along the minus strand of NJFT01000070.1, from coordinate 2,476 downwards.
TGGAGACGGCAGGGAGGTAGGAGAGCTGATGAGACGCATGATTCTGAGGCGTTGGGGGGCCATTAGCCGGCCCACCTTCCGTCGCGGGGTCCGGGGCAGTAGCCGTTGAAGCGACGACAGGAAAGACGACGTTGACAGGATTCGCGGGGTTTACGGCGACTTCGAGGGTGAATGTGAAGTCGCCCGGGTCGGCGGATCTCTGGATTTCTGGGAAGATGGCCTCGAGAGAGCCTAACTCGTCGAGACGAGGATCTTCATTTGCGTCATCCATGACTTTGCTTTTGGCTTGGTGAGAGTAAGGCCGGTGCTACCTCATACTTGAGCTGAGTGTGTGGGGTGATGGATATGATGTGAAGTGGAAAAGACGGATGGTGGAGTGAAGGGCGGCCTAGATCTATTTCTTCTTGGTATCACCGATGGTTCATGAAGAAGAAGAAGAAGAAGAAGAATAAGAAGAAGAAGGAAAGAGAAGAATGGGGCAAGGCAGGGATGGAACCAAGAGGAAGGAGTGGTAAAGTCACCAAGAATCTAGGCTGGGCTGATCTGGATATGTGAGAACGCAGTGGAGTCGTAGGGCAGGGCGTAAGGCTTAGGGCAGTGGTGGCAATATAAAATATTGATATTATTGATCCAGTGCTCAGTGCTGATATTTGATATTGATGATGGTGGTGACAGTGACAATTGGACTTTGACGTGATGTGTGATTTTGTAAGCCGCAGCAGCCCAAGTCGATTTGATCCCTTGATGAGTCAATTGGCCGTGATGACACAGGAGAGCATGAGCATGAGCATGAGCATGAGGTGGCAGCAGTGGGGATTAGCACGGAGATAGGAACTGGAGATGGGGGCTTTAGATATAGCAGAGTGCAGAGGACTGTAGGGACTGTAGGATTGCAAGAGTTCAGAGTTGAAAGAGTATGGGCACAAAAGAGAAAGGAAGCCCTTTATATCTTTTAGCCTCGGACTGGGTGTTCTTGGTGAAGGGGCGAAGATGAATGGGATGGCGAGTCTTCCTCTGCCTTGAAGTAAAAGCCCAGGGTTGGGCTACAGTTGTCCTGTGTCTTAGTCTGAACTCGGCAGCGCCAGTGGCTATTCCGGATGGACCCAAGAAATTTTTTAGTGCTCCAGCGTGCTGGTGCTGGTACAGTTGTAGGCGTGATCAATTTGATCCCTTCGAGGCAAAAGCGGGAACAAATATGAAAAAACGCGGGGGCGAAGAAATCCAAAAGAGGCAGAGGCTGAGTGGGTGTCGAGGTAGAGGTAGAGGTACTTTCTTCTCCTCTCTATTTGGCGGGGGGGAAGAGGTATAGCCTGTCTTTATGGATTGGGACGATGGGTAAGATGGCGAGATGTTGCACTCACACTCACCTGCAATAGTTTGGCAGCAGAGAAGAATATAGGATCAACCAAATAGACAAACATTGAACCCTCTCCTGCTGCCTCTAGGCAACAGAACTAGATGAACTTATCTAGGGCCGTGAACTTTGATATTCAGACTGGCACTCAATAATCTTAGTCATCACAGAATGTTCTTTGGAAGCATCAAGATTTGATCGATGCATCTCAAGAATCAACATCCCCTCGTTACCTTTCGCCAATAATAGAAGACTCTGCAAGCAACAATGAACTACTTTAGAAGAACCGATCCAGGCATCCGAGGACCAATGTCGTATTGTAGTGTATTCGATGCGTTAGCAGGTCCGCTCCTGCTCTGTGAGCCCCGGTTCTATTCTCTCTTCCCGAGCGCCCCCGTATGAAGTAGTAGACATGTGTGTCTCAGACTTGAGGAAACCTACATGGGTCTCGCATTTCCTATGCGAACCTCTTCAATTACGCAGATGTCAATGGGAACCCATGTCAATGGAGAGCAGGTCGGGAAGTTTTGTATGACCCCTCGTTAGAAAAGAAAATGCAATTATCCAACATCATATTGCATCTATGCATCACCCCAACCCACATGCCCCTTGAGCAACCCGCGCCTTCCACGTCCAGAAACTCTGACATCACCGCTTTCCCATGACTTCGTACAACGTACAACATACAACGTCCAACCAACAAGCAGCACTTCGACATATTCCGGCTCCCTTGACCGCCCCCTCTTTGTCTTTCTCTCCCTCTCGAATTCTTTTTATCACGCCGGAGCCGGAACAAACATTTTCTACAGCTCAATTGACTTTCTTTCTCCTCCTTCCCTGCTGTCGACACGTCACCAGTCCTACCATCCCCGAAATATATGTCCAGTTCAGTCCGAACTACTCGCCTCCTCAACTTTAGACGAAAGCAACGAATCAGAGAAAGGACACCTCGTTCCCAAGAAAAAAATGATACCCTGAACCGAACCTACACTCCCAACCCGAAAAGAAAAAAAATAAAACAACTCCTCCAAAATGTCCGAAGACACAAGTCCCCTCGCCTCTCTCTCCCTCACCCACGTCTACTATGTAAGTCCTCTCTGTCCCTCCCTCTCCATCCCCCCC